>SJXQ01006244.1:0-127573 GCA_006408695.1 Aepyceros melampus | reverse complement strand
CACCCCCCTGCAGATCTCCAGGCAACAGTACCAGAATGGGCTGCTGGCCTCACGCATGGAGAACTGCCCACAGTTCCCCCCGGACGGGTGTGCCATCTGCACCGAGAACTCAGCTGACAAGGCCGAGCCGCCGCCGGTGGACGAGACCACGAACCTGCTGAATGAGCGCAACTCCTTGCTGCACAGAACATCTCACGAGAGCGCCATCTGACAGGAGGGCCCGGGGTCCCCCGCCAGCCCCGCGGGGGCCTCCCCAGTGGGCCCACAAGAAGACAGGGAGCCTGTTAGGCCGGAAGGGGTACAGTTACCTTGTCTGACTGAGCAGCCAGAGGGTCCCCTGCCTGAGGGGGATCTGGTCTCTGACAGGGACCTCTGAATAGCTCGGAGGTGGACTGTGGGGCAGTATACCGGCGACCAGGAGTGCTTCTAAACTCAGCTCATTGCACCTCTTTTTAAATATCATAGGGGGAAGGGAAGACAGGGTTAAGGAACTTTATTTAAAAGCAATTTTTTTTTCCACAAAAACTTTAAAAGGGGTAGGGTTTCTCACCCCAGGAAGCAATAGCCATAATGTGCTCCCAGTTGTGACCTCCTGGCTGCATCCCTGACTCAGGGAGTCACCTCTCCCTGCTCCTCTTCCATGCCCTTCCGAGATGGCACCGCCGCGGCCTCCTGGAGGAAGATTTCTTCTTGGAAGAAAAGACAGTTCTTCCCAGGAAGCAAAGAACCAAATAGCGCTGAGAACAACTGCCTGGACGCACGCTGAGGCTCACCTATCGTCACGGAGGCCAAGGGATTTTTCTGGGAACCATGGTCAGGGAGGTGATACTCCCAACTGTGGAGAGGAGCACGCCTCCTCCTGTCAATCGCTGGACCCAGGAACCTCCTAGAACTCTGCTGATGGGGTCTCCTGGTGAGTTGGGCTGGGCTGAGAGTCAGCTCTGTCCCCACGATCTGCCTCACATCCTCCCCTTTGGACAGCTCTCCCCTTGTCGTGGAGCTAACTCCAAGTGTTAGGCAGGGTCTCACACTTTTAGACTGCTAACCAGACTGCTCCCCAGGCCCTGCCCTCAGTTTCACCAAAGGTTTTCCCGAGGTGGGGACAGTGTCTGTGTTAGAGGGGCTTACCTGTGATGCTGTTTTCGGGGCCAGGAGGGAACTTGGTCATGAGCATCTACATTGTTAGCAATCAGTTTATCTCCCTCCCACCCCATAGCCAAAGTCAGGTCTCGTTATTGACCCACAAAGCCCTTCTTTCCAGACTTCCTGCTTCTAATTCCAAACCCCAGTGTCTCTTAGGGATTGAGGTCAGGAGGATGTGTAGGAAGCCAACCCAAGTGGGTTCTTCATGGCCTTTCCTCTGTGGCCGAGGCTCAACTGACCTTGTTCACGCACTTACAGAACCCGGGAAAGGAGGTTTCCACCTAGAAGGCACCCAGCCAGCAGCCCTGTCCTACACATGTGTGAGATCCTAGTGTGAGCTGTCATCCCAGTCTTTGCTGAAGCCCGTGGTACTGGACCCTGAGTGCCCCAGCCCCATCTGCAGTCCTGCACCATCTTCCTGAGCAGCAGGCTTCCCACTGTCGGGGAGGCTGTGGGACCAAGGTCCACTTTGACCCTTTGGTTGGGTGGAACACTTGCTGGGGGGCCTGGAACAGACGAGGGAGCCTCGGCAGGCCTTCCCGCATATTTATTCACTTCTTTCCTCAACCCGTGAGACCTGGAACCCCGAGTGCTCTGTTGGCAATGACCAGAAAATGCCTTGCACCAAGAATGCTGGGCCCTGGTCAGTTTAACAGGCCTTCCCAGTGACAGAAGTGATTTCTACAAGTCTGGAGTGAAGGTGGTGACACCTATGGGTTCTCAGCCATAAGGAAGACACCAGACCTTCGTGCCCTGTCCAGGGAAACCCCTTAGTTTTCTCCAGGAGCAGCTTGCTCTCCGCGTCCACGTGGGGGCTTGCAGTGCGGTTTTCCTGAGGTCTGAGTGCTGCCTGACCCACCCACTGCCCGAACCTAGTGTTTGTGTGTGAAGTCCATGGAGCAGGTACACACACTTCACGGCTACCTCTGTGCACACACAGATGCTCTCAAGGTGGTCCCTCCTCCTCACCTCTCCCTGTCCCCATTTATAATCACTTTTGGCAGAGGGTCATGGTTATTTCCAAATATTACTGGTCCGATGACTTCCTCTTCCCAGTGCAATTTCTCATTTCCTATTCTAGCCTCTGGTTCCTGGGCTGAGCCGTACCCTGGACCTGGCCCAGCCCTGCGTGTCTTCCCATGGAAGGGGGACCTCCGCAAACAGCAGGCCTCCATATGGGTAGGCGAGTCACAGCCACCGTAGCAAATAACTCGTATTTATTTTGCATAAGATTTTAATTTGTATATTTTTGTGATTTATTTTGGCATTGTTATGAGTTTTGACTCTCGGGGAGTTTTGTTGTTATGACTCTTGTGTCTTTTGTCACAAAACAATGATAATATTTGCTAAACAATATATGGAATTTATTTTTGATTGGTAATAAAAAAATGAAATATGGATAAATCTTGGTGAGCCTGCAGTTGGCCTGTCTGAGCTCAGGACTTGTCACAGAGCTCGAAGTGGCTGTGCTTGGCTATGACAGGGCAAGAGGCAAGCATCCTGGGACTGTTTAGCACTAAAAATAATGAAACGGAGACATGTAACTTACAAAAACATAATCAAGGCTGTTGTCACAGGAGCTAGAGAGTGCCAGCTGCTGCTAGACCGGTATGGCAAGTGTGCTCAACTGCAACTGTTACGAATCCAGTGAAATGGAAACCAGAGGACCAAGAACAGCTGGAATGGGCAAATTGCTCCTCCTCTCTCCTCTAGGGGCTAAAGGAGAAAGGTGGTTGAGCTAAAACTGTGATCACATTGTTAAGAACAGCAATTGCCTCTCGGTCCAGACTTGGGAGGCTGGTTGTGGTCTCCAGGTTGGAGTGCCCACCTCGAAGGGACCTCACTGCTTCCACTCCGGAGGCTTCAGTCGGGCAGACTCCCACAGCGCCCCCACATGACTAGCCAGAGGGTACAATCGAGTGTACCCAGGCCAGGAGTCAAGGAACCCTGGCTTAAGAGGGGAATTGGGGGGAATGTTAGGCATTGGGTAGGCAGAAAGGAAAGAGGACATTTCAGATAAAAGGAATAACAAATGCAGAGTCCTGTGTATAGGTGGGCGAGAATAAATCTCATTCATCCATCTGTCCCACACACGCTTCAGCCTCTGCTACATGCCGCATGCCACCAACCCTCAGGCTATCTTCTCCACCTGGAACATTCTCCCAGGTCTTTGTGAGGCTCACCCCTCGCTTCATCTAAGCCTCTGTTCAAATGCTGCCTCCTTGAAGAAGCCTTCCCGCATCAGACCACCCAAAAGAGCTTGGCCCCCATCCCTTTGTCTGTCTCATCTTGCCTTGTTTTTTTTCTCGGTAGAACTTAACTGACAGGTATTAAAATAAGAATTTGTGTATTTTCTGTTGTCCTCACACTGGAGCTTAAGCTCCAGCAGGTCAGGGTATTTGTTATTTCAACTGCAGTCCCAGTGCACTGCAGGCACCAGATGCAGGAAATACTTGTTGAATGAATGAATGGGCCTTACCAGAAGGTAAGTACCGGATTTTATTGGAGGGGAGCATGCTGCTCCTATAACCTTGACTGAACCTAGTAAAGATGGTTGAGGAAAACTGGCTGGAGGAAGTGACGTATAGGCTTGAGAGAGGAGGAAGAGTCAGTCAGGGGTCACACACAATAGTTATGGGTTTAAAACTCAAGAATAAACATTTTGATAAAACATGGAAATATCTTGAGCTGAGTGGCCAGAAAGGAAAATCGCCCATGGGGGACCTGAAAGTCTGGTGGCAAGTGTCTCCACCGATGCTGAGATAATGGACCAAAGAATGGTGCAGAGCCAAGGAAGACAGAAGCTGGTGAAGTGGTGTGGGACCTATATTGTTCATAGAAAGTCATTCATGGGCAACTTTGCCCTGCACTGGATCCTTTGGGTCTCATGGTTTAAATCATCATTTGTGTTTTCCAAGTGTGATCTGATTGTTCTATCCGAAGGTTTCCCTGCCAAAATAGTTACAAGGTTGTTTTCCAAGGGAGTCTGAGACCAGAGGAAAAGTAACTCATCAGAGGTCAGAGCCCTGTGTAGATGTACTGGGCATTTTTCTCACCTTGCCTCTGGAACTGTTCTTTGCTGGTTAACTTTTCAGGCATGTGGCTCATTTCAAGCTGTTGTCCATTCTATCTGTGTCAGCATTTTTATCTGGACTTGGAGACAGAAGTGTGAACCAAAGGGACCGAGTCTCTTATTTTTTCAAAAGAAGCATGCCAGTCCGGTGGAAAGGGTCAAAGGTCATAATTGCTTCTGCTGGCAGCTTATTCTGGTATTTTTCACACAATACTTTTGTTGGTCACTCACCACAGCTTTACTCATTTTTGCACATTACCTCCCACACAAGTATATTTCCTTTAATTGTGACCACAGTGCCTAAGCTTTTTAATAGTATTTTCATGACAACAGGTGTGTTTCTATACAGTCCTTGCAAAGACCATTTTAAATGACACGCATATGGATGGTCTTGTCAGTCTACTTATGTTAGGAAAGTTGAAAATACATAAAAATGTAGAAAATACAATACATTTTGTTGGGACACTTATAAAGAAGTCTTGTTAGCTTGTCTATTTCCTTCCAACCAGGTAAAGTTAACATATAACAGGTCGAGGAACATTCCATACTGTCAAGGACCATACAGTCTTCTAAAACAACAATCTGGGGAGGATCCTCTTGAATAGTTCCTGTTGGTCGTTTGGAATTATTTTCCCAAGGCTGCTCTGCTAGAAGTGAAGTGAACAGATACAGTAATTCTTGACAGAGATGCCAACTCCTAGTGGGGCTGGGATGGCGACAGGATATTAGGCTGGTCGCTTTGGAACCCATCATCCGTGCCCGAGTAGTGTTCACTTCTCTCTGGTAAAGCGTATTAATAACGAAGTAGCTGCGAGGATCCAATGAGGCAGTGATTTCGTGTGTTGACGTCCTTCGTTCTCTCTGGCAGGGGTGCAAGTTCATCTAAGGAGGGACTGAGTGTGTGTCACTCCCAGAGCCGTAGCAGAGTCGCGCGCGACGCCCAGTCGGCGGTTCTTTTAGCTCTCTTCGAGGTTTGGGTCGTTGGTTTCTGAGAAAACGGACCATCTCCCTTCGTTAAATTCTCTATCTGCAATTTCAGGAGCGCCACTCCTCTCGGCGGCCCAAGTGCGGAGCCAGGGACTTCCCAGATTACGGGCCTGGCCTCCCGGCGCTGGGGACGGCCGAAGGGAACCAGACCCTCGCGGAGAGCGGGCCAGCTCGCCGCCCAGCGTCCTCCGGGTGCCGCGGCCCAGGCCCACAGGGCCAGGAGCCCCACGCCCCCGGCCCGCCCCGGGATCGCGCGGCCGCTTGTTTACTCCCCGGCGCAGCCTAGTCCGACCCTGGGGCCCGCCCCTGCCCGCCGCCTATTGGCTGAAGAGACTCCAGGGCTGGCGACGATTGGCCCGGCGGAGGCGGAGAGGTAGGCTGCGCGGGAGGCCGAGAGGGGGCAGCAGGCGATGGCGGCGGCGGCGGCGGCGGGTCGGCTAGGCTGGTTGCTCGCCGCGCTCTGCCTGGGCAACGCTGCCGCGGAGGCGGCGCCGGACCCGCGAGTGCTGGGCGTCTGTCTAGAGGAGGACGGAGCGGCGGGCGCGGGGTGGGCGCACGAAGGGGAGGTGCGGGCCGCGCCGGAGGCCACCTTCCGCTTGCGCCTCTTCGGCTCCGGCTTCTCCAACAGCTCCTGGTCCTGGGTGGCTCCTGAGGGGGCGGGTTGCCCCGAGGGCGGGCCGGCCGCAGCGCCCGACGGAGCGGCGGCCCCCGCGGGCGAGTGGCGTGCGTTGCTGCGCCTGCGCGCCGAGGCCGCGCGCCCGCACTCTGTGCGGCTGGCGGTGCGCGGGGAGCCGGGGGGTTCGGCGGCCGAAGAGGCGGCAGCCCTCACGGGCGAGTGGCGCGCACTGCTGCGCCTGCGCGCCGAGGCCGCGCGCCCGCACTCGGCGCTGCTGGCCGTGCGTGTGGAGCCGGGCGGCTCGGCAGCCGAGGAGGAGGCGCCGCCTGGGCTCTGGGCCTGGGGGCGGCCGGGCTGTTGGCGCTGGCGGCTCTGGCGCGGGGCCTGCAGCTGAGCGCACTGGCGCTGGCGCCCGCCGAGGTGCAGGTGCTGCGCGAGAGCGGCTCGGAGGCGGAGCGTGCGGCGGCGCGGCGCCTGGAGCCCGCACGGCGCTGGGCGGGCTGCGCCCTGGGCGCGCTGCTGCTGCTGGCCAGCCTGGCGCAGGCGGCGCTGGCGGTTCTGCTGTACCGCGCGGCCGGCCAGCGCGCCGTGCCGGCCGTGCTAGGCAGCGCGGGGCTCGTGTTCCTGGTGGGCGAGGTGGTGCCGGCCGCCGTGAGCGGGCGGTGGACGTTGGCACTGGCGCCGCGCGCGCTGATTCTCAGCCGCTTGGCGGTGCTGCTCACCCTGCCCGTGGCGCTGCCGGTGGGCCAGCTGCTGGAGCTGGCGGCGCGGCCAGGGAGGCTGCGCGAGCGCGTGCTGGAGCTGGCGCGCGGCGGCGGCGACCCCTACAGCGATCTCAGCAAGGGCGTGCTGCCCTGCCGGACAGTGGAGGACGTGCTCACGCCCCTCGAGGACTGCTTCATGCTGGATGCCAGCACCGTGCTGGACTTCGGCGTCCTGGCCAGCATCATGCAGAGCGGCCACACGCGCATCCCTGTTTACGAGGACGAGCGCTCCAACATCGTGGACATGCTCTACCTCAAGGACTTGGCTTTCGTGGACCCCGAAGACTGCACGCCGCTCAGCACCATCACCCGCTTCTACAATCACCCACTCCACTTCGTCTTCAACGACACCAAGCTGGACGCCGTCCTGGAGGAGTTCAAGCGAGGTAACTTGGGGAATCGCGGAGGGGACGCGAATGTCAGCTCTCTCCCCCCAGAGAAAGAGTGGGGTTTAGGGAAGCCTTGGGGAAAGGTCCCAACCTGGTGGACGACAGGGAGGCCTCTGAGCGCCCTTTTAATGAAGATGATGGTTTTTTAGCTCTGAATGATCTTGCAAAATATCATTTAAAGCCTTTGGTTCCGAAATGACAGTACTAGAGACAACAAAAATCTTTTCCGGGCAGGCCCCCAGTTTGGGGAGATAGTGTACTTGACTCTTAACTCTCCAGCTTTTTACCGGGTCATTTGTGTGGGCTTGGGGTTTGTGGCAGGTCCAGACTCTTGGATAGAACCTGGAAGAACATAGAGTATACGGTCTAGATCCCTGGACGCTATTGTTTGCACATATGTCATACCAAATTAGCTGAACCTGTGATGTTTCCAGGGCGTCATTGTTAAGGTCAGTGATGGGCCGTTGCCTTCCTGGTTACAGAAAAGGGTATGATTGATCATTACTTCCTGCAGTGTGAAAGAAACGTCCACTTTGATTTCACCAGAAGCAACTTGATGGAGGCTAGTCTCCCCTTCCTTTAAAAAAAACAAACGAACAAAACCCAGGTGAGGGCTCAGGTTCTCTTAACTCCACATTTTTGTCCTCTCCTTTGACCCGGGTTCAGGTGAGAACTGAGACTCTCCCATTGTGAAGGTTCGCGTTCCCCTGCAGTCTTCCTCTTGGTGATTGGGCTTGAGGTCCTCCCCAGAGCTTGGTCATGCTTCTTACACCTGAACTTCTGTGAGGACACTTCTGGACTCTGAATGAGCTCGACCATAAAGACTGCATAATTGAGGCTGCGAAGTGAGCAAGGCCCCCTCATAATGACTTCCTGACAGCTGTGAAGTCTCCAGGTCCCAGGATCCCATAGGAGGTTCCCTGCGAGCCCCTGGACTGTCAGGGCAGGGAGGCAAAGCTCTGCCGTAGTGACCATTAGAACTGCTGTATGCCAGCCACTAGTGGGCAGCCTCCTGCACCATCTCCTTTAATCCTTGCAAGACGCTGGGGTTTTAAAGAATTAGGCAGTTACTGTTACTGCTGTTTCTCAGGATTGGGTGGGAGACTGATGGGCAGCTCTGGCTGCTGCACTGAAGAATCTCTGGGTGCTTCTACTTGTTTCCTCAGAATGTAGCCATGCAGCCCTGCTCTAGGGAGAGGAGCCCGGGATCCAGGTAAGAGAGCCTCCCAGGACCAAGTGCTCCATCTCCGAGTAAGACGGTATTTTCTAAGGCAGTGGTGGTTCTCATGGTTGTGTGGCCAGCCGATCTGGCCCTGGAGTCAGCAGGGGAGGGCACCATCCTGCCCCTGCCATCTTTCAGCTTGAAGCCAGGCTTGACCACCAGGGCGGTGGCTGCAGGCAGAGCATAGCAACCTGTTTAAGTGGTTTCCACAGATCACTGACTGGTGTGGAGACCAGAGTAGGGGGGTCCCCGTGGTTGGGGGGCCCAGTGAGAGGGGATGGTAGCCTGAACAAGGGTGCTCAGTGAGCGTAGAAAGGAACACTCAAGAGGGCATTAGAAGGTGGGCTTAGGATTTTGTGGTTTGCTGAAGGGCTGTGGGAGAAGGTGATGGCACCCCACTCCAGTACTCTTGCCTGGAAAATCCCATGGACGGAGGAGCCTAGTAGGCTGCAGTCCATGGGGTCGCTAGCAGTCGGACACGACTGGGCAACTTCACTTTCATGCATTGGAGAAGGAAATGGCAACCCACTCCAGTGTTCTTGCCTGGAGAATCCCAGGGACAGGGGAGCCTAGTGGGCTGCCGTCTCTGGGGTTGCACAGAGTTGGACACGACTGAAGCAACTTAGCAGCAGCAGCAGCAGCAGAGGGCCTGTGAGGCAGGAGGAGGAGCTGAGGATGAATGTGGGTTTGGCTTGATGGTGGCCTTGCCTTTCCCTGAGGCTGAGCACACGCAGGGAAGAGAAGGCTTGGGGGTTGGGGCTGGGGCAGGCAGACGAGTTTGTTGTGAACACTGGAATTTGTGTGCAGTGGCCTGAGACATGGGTTGCTAGGAGCAGCCCATGTGCAGTGAAGCACAAGTGAAAGTCTCAAGCAGAAGGGAAGGATCTGGATGTCGGTGGGGAGGTGGTCCTGGGGAGTGATCCTGGGAGCCGAAAGAGAGGCACTAGGAGGGCAAGGGTGGATGGGCAGTGAGGACGGGTGCTGAGGAGAGCCAGGGCCCTGGAATGTCCCGGAAGCTAGGGGAGGAGAGTGATCAGGGGAGGAGGCTTGCATCATGTCCTTTGGATCCAACAGCCAGGATACCCTTGACCTTGCAAGAGCAGTTGTGGCATGGCCTGGGGAAGCTGGGGTGGGGGCCGGCAGTGAAGGAGGACGGCCCAAGGAGACTAGAGAGTGGTGGCTCGGAGAGGCCCGGCGGGGCGGGAGGCCTTCTGCTCTGGTGTTGTTTTCCTGCCTTTTCTTTGTTAACTTTTTAAAAATTTTTAATTAGAGGAAAATTGTTTTACAGTGTTGTGTTGGTTTCTGCGGTACAGTAACTCCAACCAGCTATAATTTTACATATGTCCCCTTCCTCTGCTGTTTTTATTTATTTATTTTGGCTGTGTAGCATGTGGGATCTTAGTTCCCTGACCAGGGAACTGTAGCCCCTGCGGCCAGAAGCATGGCTCTTAGTTAACCACTGGACCACCAGGAACACCCTGCTCTTTGGTTCTCGTATGCGGGAATCCAGTGGGCTTAGGTCTAAATGTTGGCAGGAAGTTGCTGGTAGGGAGGGACGGCCACAGTGCAGGCTGCTCTTCTTCTGGGGTGGTGGCCTTGGGGCAGCTCTGGAGAGCCCCCTTCTAGAAGGTAGTGCAGGGTGCAGTGTGGAGGTTGAAGGGGAGGACTCTTTGGTCCCCTTGACCTCCTGATTCCTGTGGAGAGCGAGGGCCGTTCTCGGGGCAGATTAGCCTTATCTTTCCTGGGTCACCTGGACTCTCTGCTTCTCCTGTGCAATGCAGTCCTTTGGCAGCTAGCTTTACGTTTCCTCACTAAATTCCTCATTAACCCAGCCCTCTTCATTCCTCTGCTCACGAACATAGAGAATATTGTAGCCTCCATGGTGCATGAGATTTTAGAAATCAGTCCCCTTGTCTCTCTGCCAAGTGTGTGAGGCAGGGGTCCCCCTGAATTCCCTGAGGCGGAAGGCCCTGGCATCTTGGCAGTTACCATCTCAGGCCCCATTCCTTTCTTTCAGATTGCGGTTTGTTCTGGAACTTTGAGTCTGGAAGAGGCCCCTTCCCCGGTGAGGTGCCCCTCAGTCAATGTGCAGACCTGAGGTGACAGCTGATTGTTTTGTGCACATGTTGCCAGGAGGAGGGTAGACTTCTGGAGGTGTAGTTCAGTTCAGTCCCTCAGTTGTGTCCGACTCTTTGCGACCCCGTGGACTGCAGCACACCAGGCTTCTCTGTCCATCACCAACTCCCAGAGCTTACTCAAACTCATGTCCATTGAGTTGGTGATGCCATCCAACTGTCTCATCCTCTGTCATCCCCTTCTCTTCCTGCCTTCATCTTTCCCAGCATCAGGGTCTTTTCCAATGAGTCAGCTCTTCACATCAGGTGGCCAAAGTATTGGAGCTCCAGCATCAGTCCTTCCAGTGAATATTCAGGACTGTTCTCCTTTAGAATTGATTGGTTTAATCTCTTTGCAATCCAAGGGACTCTCAGGAGTCTTCTCCAACACCACAGTTAAAAGTATCAATTCTTCAGCTCTCAGCTTTCTTTCTTTTTCTAAAATTTATTTATTTTAATTGGAGGCTAGTTACTTTACATTATTGTAGTGGTTTTTGCCATACTATGACATGAATCCGCCACAGGTGTACATATGCTCCCTATTCTGAACTCCCTTTCCACCTCCCTCCTCATCTCATCCCTCAGGGTCATCCCAGTGCACCAGCCCTGAGCACCCTGTCTCATGCATTGAACCTGGACTGGTGATCTGTTTCACATATGATAATCTACATGTTTCAATGCTATTTTTGCAAATCATCCTACCCTTGCCTTCTCCCGCAGAGTCCAAAAGACTGTTCTATACATCTGTGTTTCTTTTGCTGTCTCATGAGAGATACTTCCTGGTTCCTGCTGCCACTCCCTACCTTGGGGAGTAAGGTGTGGTGAAGGTACTAGGGTTATCAGGTACATAATGATGGATTATTATTTTCAGGAAAGTAGAAGAAAAGATGAGGAATTACACAAAAGAACTAGGACATAAGAGAACAATTATAATGCTAGAACTGAAAAATACCTGCAGTGACAAAAAGAGCTTAATGGATGGATTTAATGGCATAGGTTACACAGTGAAGAGAAAACTGGAAGCTTTTCCTGTGTATTGTCAATTCCGAATACATCCCATTGCAGGGCTACTGTTCCTGTGGGTATTGGCTGCTACTAGCTCACAGCTACCTTCTTTTCTGGAGAAATACCAGAACCATGTCACTCAGAGATGTGGGGGAGCCACAGCCAGTATATGTATGTGTGTGTGTGTGTGTGTGTGTGTGTGTGTGTGTATTTAATTGTGGAAGAGATATATAAGATCTGCAGTTCTTAATAAATGCAGCTAATAATTTATAGGGGATATAAAATCTCAAACTCCCTCAGGCAGATAGGTTTAGGTATCCCTTGTTCCCCAGAGTACTGTGGTATCTGGCTAAGGTTAGGCTGCAGCTGAACCTAAATCTTTGCTCGGCTCTTCTTCCTTTGCAATTCTGCATCTTTCTTCCTTGTAGGTTTCTCTAGAAAATACTCCCAATAGATCACTTGCACAAGAGTCCTTATTTCATGCTCTGCTTCAAAGGGATATGGCATAAGAAAGAGTAACATTTATTAATGATAGAAGGCCAATTCACCAGAAGGTATTGATTCTAAATTTGAGTTTATCTGATGGCATAGCTTCAAAAAATGTAAAAACAAAAAAGGAATGCAAACATTCATAACATTTATAAACAGAAGCCTGTAAAATGTTAGTGAGAGAAATGAATAAATTGAGAGAAATGTCAAGTTTATGGATGGCAGATTCAATAGCATAAAGCTCTCAGTTCTCATAAGGAAGGATCATGAGTTTTCGGGGGTATATTTTGTGTTCATTTCTTGATCTGTAAGGTAGTTACATGCATGTATTTCACTTTGTAAAAATATGTAGTTTCTGAAAATACAGAGATGATTCTGAACAACTCAAATGTCAAATGTAGGAAGAAAATAAATGCTTTAAGATCCCATTAGTTACCCCTAAATATTTTATGGCAGTATTATTTTTACCTCACACCTTAAATATTGATTACTTCTTTTGAACTGTATCATGAATGCTTATCTTATCTCCTTGAAAGAGCTATTTGTTTTTAAAAGCAGGCTGTATTGAATTTATAGCTCGCATCGTGTGTGTGCTAAGTTGCTTTAGTCATGTCTAACTCTTTGCCACCCATGGACTGTAGCCCACCAGACTCCTCTGTCCATGAAATGCTCCAGGCAAGGATACTGGAGTGGGTAGCCATTCCCTCCTCAAGGGGATCTTCTCGACCCAGGGATCAAATCCGTGCCTCTTATGTGTCCTGCATTGGCAGGCAGGTTCCTCATTGCTAGTGCCACCAGAAAAGCCCCATACATAGCTTTCATCACCTGTAGCTAACATAATGGTAGGCGTATAAGAAGGTCCAGTAATATGTGGTTGCTTGTTGGGAGAAACACCAGCCATGGTCACTGAGCATCCTTGAACATTCTGAGTGTCTCAGAAATGCAAAACCCTGACTGTTCTTTATCTAGGTTATTTCTTGGAATTGTCTTTGCAGCAAACAACCTTGAAGGATAAGGTAACACCTTCTTCTGCAGAAAGAGCAGGCTTACTTTTGCTCACAATAAAAACAGTAAATCCTGAAGTCCAACCTTCTCCTATAATGCAACCCATTGAGCACATTTGCATCATTTAGGGCCATCAGCATTGTCCTTGTCTGTGGGACTTGTGAGACATGCAAAAGAGCATAAATGAAAATGAAGCTCTGAGTAATAAAAATCTTTTATCTTTGACATAGCAGTCTAGCATTTTCTGCCATTGTCCATGAAACAGAAATGAAAAGGATAGAATCTTGTACCTTGTACAATTCTTGATATCAACTAGTGACTAAAAGTATAGGGAAGCAAATAGGGAAAAAGAAGAAGGAATAATGTCAGAAACATATTATAGCTCTAGTCAGGATAAAGATGAAGTATCAGTATTACAAAATTAAATGATACACATGTGAAATATAGGTAGAATCTCAAATTCTTTGTGCAGCATGTCTTGGATACAAAATAACTGGTAGACAACCATGAAGAGGAAGATAGCCTGGTCAGAAAAGTAATTGTGTACATTAACCTTTTGGTGATGTGTTAAATAATGAGATTAGAAAGAAGCCAGATGCATAAGAGTTTAGAAAGATACTATTAAAAATATCCTCTTCAGGTAAGGAAAAGCAGAAAAGGAAAATCTTTTCCTTAGCCACCACCAACACCAGGAAAAACCTTCATCCATTTAGATTAGATCAATTCACTTAAAAAATATTTTAGTGAACATCCTCCTCTCTAAAGAATGGGCTGTACAATAAGCTGTTGACTCTGACAGGTGCTAGGAATTCAAGACTAGACTCTGGTGGAAGGCAGGAAAAAATTTAGAAAAATAACCCATAAGAATCCCTGGGTGAGAGCAAGTGATGACTTCAGAACTTGTCAGGAAGATTAATGCATTCAGAATTAGGTACTTGAAGTTTTGGTTTCCATATAGAGTTCACTAGTAGAAGTGACCTAAGCAAATTCCCAGAGAAACGAAGCTATCCTATGAGATGTAAGCTGAGATTCCAGCAGAAATTTGGTATCTTTACCTACAACTAGTTGAAGAATCAAGAGCAAAGCAAAACAAAACAGCTTAGAAAAAATGTCCTCTCTAAGGAAGCAGATGTATAAATTGAAGAGAGTTGAACCTGACTGTTGGATGTTGAGAGAAGAGAGTCAGAGGCTGACAAAGGATAAGAAGAAAAGTAGAGAAGGGGCCAAGAGTCTTCAGAGCATTCACACTAAGATCAGCAAGGACAGAAAGAAAATGGTCAATCCTGTCTAATATGTTTAGGAAGTGAAGGAGAAAAATAAGTATCTTAGAGAAAACTGTCCCACAAAGATATAATGCAAGCAACATTTGTAATTTTAAATATTCTAATAGCCACATTAGAAATGTAAAAGGAAACAGATCTTAACTTTAAGGTCATACTTTATTTAATCTAACATATCCATATTATTATTTCAAAATGTAATCAATATAAAGATTAAGATATTTTACATTGCTTTTCATATCATGTCCAAACTGATATGAATACCTTACAATACTTCTCTGTTGGACTAGCCTCATTTCAAGTGTTCAGTTGTTATATGGAGCTATGCCTACCTTTAGATAGTGCAGATCTAAACTAGGAAATCGGAGAAGGCAATGGCACCCCACTCCAGTACTCTTGCCTGGAAAATCCCATGGACGGAGGAGCCTGGTAGGCTGCAATCCATGGGGTCGCTAAGAGTCGGGCACGACTGAGCGACTTCACTTTCACTATTCATTTTCATGCATTGGAAAAGGAATTGGCTACCCACTCCAGTATTCTTGGCCTGGAGAATCCCAGGGACGGGGAGCCTAATGGGCTGCCGTCTATGGGGTCGCACAGAGTCAGACACGACTGAAGCGACTTAGCAGCAGCAGCAGACTAGGAAATACATGATTATTAAACTCAATGGGGGATTAGGGAAAAGTTCTAAGAAATATAAAATTCTGTGTGAAGTTTCAATTAAAGAACTTGGCATTGGGAAAAAATATTTAGAAAAGGAGAGGATAATGAAATATAAGCTCTCATTGGTAGAATGAGAAGGTTTCTTTTTAAGGAAAGGTAACTAGAAATTACAGTGGGGAAAGACAAAAGTCGTTTTCCTTTCTGATATATATAACTCGTATGCTGTATGTTGGGATAAGTTCTATAAGTAAAAATGTGTGTAAATAGAGTCTTTGAAGGGAGATATTCTTGAGAATTTATCTTAAGAATGATGGACATGAGTTTGAGCAAGCTCCCGGAGTTGGTGATAGAAAGGGAAGCCTGGCGTGCCGCAGTCCATGAGGTTGCAAAGAGTCGGACACGACTGAACAACTAACTGACTGACTGACTGATTCTTAAGGATTAGAATGAATTATTAAAATAATTGCAATAGCCAACACAATATTGTAAAGCAATTATCTTCCAATTAAAAAAAAAAAGAATTTCCTGAGCAAAGAATAAGTAACAGAGAGATATAAGTAAGCAAATTGGTAGAAAAAAGTATATGAAGTTTGAGAAAATAGTAGTTATTTGTTAAATGCAATATCTGGTACATTAAAAAATTTTTAATTTGAAATAATGTTACATTTGCAGAACAGTTGCAAAGATAGTACCAAGTATTCTTAAGAATATTTAATTTGTGAATGTACAAATGGAGATCCAACTGGTCATGATTGCAGCAAGAAAAATATCTTTCCCTATAATAGACAAAGCAAAAGCAGCATATCAATAATAATTTTAATACTACAGATGTATTAAGGTTAAATTCACTTTTTACATGTTTGCTTGATAGCCAGATTGAGAGTTCTTTGAAAGTTAGAGCATCTTATTATGAAGAATCTCCAAAATGTGCTCTTTTACCTCTAAAGGCAACACTCTTTAATGGGTACCATGCAAAACACTGTTGTTCTGAAACTCCCCAAACTCTGTCATATTCTTCTACATACTTTATAATAAGTTCATATTTTTTTTCGTTAGTGATCTCATTCATAAAGGGCTTCCCTAGTGGTTTAGCAGTAAAAAATCTGCCTGCCACTGCAAGTGACACAGAGACGTAGATTTGATCCCTGGGTTGGGAAGATCCCCTGGAGAAGGAAATGACAACCCAGTCCAGTATTTTTGCCTGGAAGATTCCATGGACAGAGGAGACTGATAGCCTACAATCACTGGGTAACAAAGAGCTGGACACCTCTGAGCACACAGGCATAACACTCTGGAGGTAAATATCTTTGAGATTCCAACTCTCTTTCCGAATTTCTTATAAAGTTCCCCTTGTAGATCCATCTATCAAA
This sequence comes from Aepyceros melampus, assembly GCA_006408695.1. NCBI lineage: Eukaryota > Metazoa > Chordata > Mammalia > Artiodactyla > Bovidae > Aepyceros > Aepyceros melampus. The sequence continues at coordinate 111,453 of SJXQ01006244.1, read as the reverse complement.
AAGATAAAGTTTAAAAAAGAAAGAGAAATAGGAAGAAAATCTCTTCAGCGTTCACTATCCATCTAGTCAATGCATTTAATAAAGAAGTTCTTGGGAATTAACTCTGAGGGGCTGTCCTTGAACCCTTCACACAGCATATCTGATTATTGCTGATGTCAGATTTCATTCCCATTATTTTTGGAGGCCAGCTCAGATTCCGCCTCAAACATGACTCTTTTCAAATAGGACTTAGATTGTCAGAGAAAAGTATAAACAAAAATGAAGTGTGGGCCAAAGTAAATATTAATTTAAAACTCGAACTCTGGGTCCAAAATGAAGTAAATTTTTTGGCTAATATCAGCAATTTTGCTTAGCTGTCTGCATTTGGAGTAAATGAGGAAGAGGCAGGGAAAAGAGCTGAGGAGAGAAAATCAGTTCAGTTCAGTCGCTCAGTCGTGTCCGACTCTTTGCGACCCCATGAATCGCAGCACGCCAGGCTTCCCTGTCCATCACCAACTCCTGGAGTTCACTCAGACTCACGTCCATTGAGTCCGTGATGCCAATATTAGTGTTAATAAGCACAACCTAGGAGAGAAAGCAGCCTTAGAGAAGTAAGATGTGTATTCTCCTCAGTAACCCAGTGCTAACCTGGCCATGACCGTTTCTTCTGCAATCCCAGTTTATCTGAGCTTGTGGGAATCTGGGTTCTTCTGTGGATCATGGAGTTTCTCCAGGGCAGCAATGTAGGCTTTCTTCTAAAAAACAACAAAAAAGGAGGCTGTGCCATGCAGCCTCTATCATCCTTATAACAGGTCAAATTGGTTCTGTGTTTTCCCATAGAATTCTGCTCAGTCTTCTGAAACTGAGCCATTAAAGAGAGTCCTAGGGGAGAAATTTCACTGCCAAGGAAGATGTCACACTAGTAATTTATTTCTTTATGGGCTGAAGGCTTTCTCATGTAATTGGACAGATGTCTTCCAGTCTTTGACTTAATGCACTTTATAATTTATCAAGTGCTTCCATAGTAAATGGATGCATTTATCTTCAGAGTAATTAGCCTGTGAGGAAAGCACAGCAGATATTAGTATTGTTTATTTTATAAATTAGTAACTGAAGCTTAAATAGTTTTATTGATTTGTTAGTTCTTTTAAAAAAATAAGAACAAGAAACAAAGGGCTCAGATAGAGTCTTTTTCCCCCAGGTAAATGAGACTTATTTGCAGAATTGCAGTTTCAACCTCTCCCAGAAATGTGACCTTAAAACAGACAGTCTGAATTTTCCCGATCAGCACTTGTGAGGTAATATGTGTAATAAGACCTCTGCCTTTCCTTTTTGCCCAAAAGAAGATGACCTGAGTGAGTGGGTAAACACAGCAATAACTGTGAATAGATCCATTCCCTGGTTAGAAGTACATATGAGTATATATAATAGTGGAACCTGCACAACTCAGGTTTGGACTTGAACCCACAGGCTGGGACTGGAACTGAGCCAAAACGCACACTGGGACTTCAACCCACTGTCTTTTCATTGAAATTGCACACCTGGTTTACTGAAGCTCAAGTTATTTACTGAAGTGCAGAAAGAATTCAGTGAGAGAAAAAGTGATAGGTAAGAAATGGATTTATTCAAAGAGATACACATTCTTTTGATAGAATGCAGTCCATCTCAAAAGTTGAGAATGGCCATGAAGAGAAACATATTCCACAGAGTGTGGGTTATCTCAGAATGTCAGACGCCCCCAGATAAGGGGTGGTTAGTTTTTATGGGCCGGATAATTTCATAGGTGAATGAGTGGGAGGATTAGTCTTAACTATTTTGGAGAAGGAGCAGATTTTTCCCGAAACACTGAGCACTTTTTGACCTTTGATGGTGAGCATCAGAACTGTTATGACAGCTGTGTGTATGTTGTTTAGAATATGCTAATATATTATAATGAGCATACACAGCTCAAGGTCTACTGGAAGTCAGATCTTCCACCATCTTGGACTTAGTTGATTCTAACTCTAGTTTATGTCTTATTCAAAGGCTCTGTCATTCTTTTGAAGGTTTGTGCCCTTTGTCTCCTGTTTCAAGAGGAAACCTCTCCTTAATTCTTAGAGACATTGTAGATTTTGTTGTTAAGACAACAGTGCCTAACAAAGACTGTTTTTAGACTCTCTGGCCAAGATTTTTTTTTTTTTTTTGATAAAAAAATGATCCGTGATTATCTTTTAGAAGAACAAAGAGGTGTCTGTGCTGTGGCCATCACTATTGATTGTACCTGAATTGGCACTTCTAGGGAAGTTGAAACTCAGTTATATAAGATCATTGAGCAAGCCACTTGGCTTTATTAAAAGGTGATTCCTTCAGTGGTGTCTTTTTAGATTGGTTTGGGTCTTGGGGACTATGGCTCTGACGTACATTCCAAATACTGGAAATTATCCTGCTTAAAATCTCCCTGGTATATTCTCTCAAAAGCTTTAAAAATACCAAGCAAATGAGCTCCCTAATACTGGAGTATCACAGAAGGAACAGAGAATAATGAAATTAAAACTTATGAACCAGAAGTGGTGACCTGGGAATATCACATGGAATATTAGGGAAAGGTGTAAGAACTTCAGAGTGGTAGCTGAGAGTGGCATTACTGCCTTATTATTATTATTTTTAATCAAGTCTCTAAGTTAGAGAGGAACACATTGTTGTTTGTTTGTTTTGTTTTTTTTAAAAAGGCCCTAAATGAAGTCACTTATCCTCAGGACAACAAATTGTTGTTGTTTAGTTGCTAAGTTAGCCATGTCCAATTATTTTGCAGCCCCATGGACTGTAACCTACTGCTGCTGCTGCTGCTGCTAAGTCACTTCAGTCGTGACCGACTCTGTGCGACCCCATAGACGGCAGCCCACCAGGCTCTGCCGTCCCTGGGATTCTCCAGGCAAGAACACTGGAGTGGGCTGCCATTTCTTCTCCAGTGCATGAAAGGGAAAAGGGAAAGTGAAGTCGCTCAGTCGTATCCGACTCTTCGCGACCCCATGGACTGCAGCCCACCAGGCTCCTCTGTCCATGGGATTCTCCAGGCAAGAGTACTGGAGTGGGGTGCCATTGCCTTCTCCGCTGTAACCGACTAGGCTCCTTCTATCCATGGGATTTCCCAGGCAAAAATACTAGAGTGGGTTCCATTTCCTTCTCCAGGGATTCTTCCCCACCCAGAGATCGAACCCACATCTTGTGTCTTGGCAGTTGGATTCTTTACCACTGAGCCACTGGAGAAACCCAACCAAGGCCTAATTGCAGGTTTATCCTCTTCCAGGAATGTGATCTTTAAGCCAAAAGCCTGAAGTTTACTGATTAGCACTAAAGAAGCAGTCTACATAATAAAACCATTGCGGTTCCCTTCCCCCTAAAAGATGACCTGGCCTGACAGTTCTTTTCTCTTTAATAATAATTTCCTTATTCCAGCTTACTTCCACTTATAAAAATCTTTGGTTTGTACAACTCCTTAGATTATCTCTCTATTTGCTAGATGAAGTGCTACCAGATTCATAAATTACTTTAAAAAGTCAATTAAATTTGCAAATTTACTTAGTTGAATTTTGTTTTTTAACAGTACTTGTGTAATTTATCCCCTTGTTCCACAGTCTATCATATTATTCACAATTATTTTTATTTTTATAATTCTTTTAGTTAAAATATAGATTTAAGTGTGAAATACCTTTTTTTAAAAATACATTTTGAACAGCTTCATAATGCGTGTATTAAAATGACCAAAGAGTTATTGTTATGGACTATCTTCATGCAAATCAAATTTAAAAACTGAAAATGCATAGTTATCTTAAAACTCTGATATAGTAATGCTGTAAATTCTGTACCATTTTAGTCTTTAGCCTGTCTTCTAGAACTTTTCATGAATGTTTGCATCTGCTGCAACTATTTTCAATAAAAGAAAGCTCTTCATTTGGTATTTTCTTCAGTGCTTTGAAATCTGTTATGAAACACGAATAGGAAAAACACAGTTAATGATAACTAAGTAATGGGTCACATTTTCAAATTTGGGTAACTTGTATCTAGGAAAAATGTACATAAATACCAATGTTGAAAAACTTGCTGTACTCTGGAAACCAGCATCTTGATGCTAATGCATCTCTTTGTATATTCACAAAAATAAATTATGATAATTATATGCTCACAACACAAAGTTTTGACCATTTAAGAAATGATCTTCCATTGCCTGCATTTTGTAAATCTATACCTTGACATATAATTTAGAATAATTAAATGGTGAAATTAGGAAAAAAAATCAAGGATGTTACAGGCCTTTGTTAACTTTCCAAGTAGATGCAATGCATATGACTGATATTTAGGAATAAGTTCCACATACAGAGGAGCCTGGTAGACAGCAGTTCATGGGGTCACAAAGAGTCACATGCAACTTAGTGACTGAATAACAACAATAATGAGTTTATCTGTGTTATTTTTTCAATGCATTTTGAGTTCAGTTCAGTCATTCAGTCATGTCTGACTCTTTGCGACCCAATGAACTGCAGCACACCAGGCCTCCTTGTCCATCACCAGCTCCCGGAGTCCACCCAAACCCATGTCCATTGAGTCAGTGATGCCATCCAACCATCTCATCTTCTGTCATCCTCTTCTCCTCCTGCCCTCAATCTTTCCCAGCATCAGGGTCTTTTCCAATGAGTCAGCTCTTTGCATCAGGTGGCCAAAGTATTGGAGTTTCAGCTTCAACATTAGTCCTACCAATGAACACCCAGGACTGATCTCCTTTAGGATGGACTGGTTGGATCTCCTTGCAGTCCCAGGGTTCAATATGTCCATTTCATATGGAAAATATCAAGGGAATACTTTCAGGAGATGAAAACTTACTGCTATAAGAAAACAAATATGTTTCAAATACTTCAAAGAAACTAACTTCACATTCTAAATATTTCTATGAGGTTAAAAAAAGGAGGGAAGATAAGCATGTCACTCAACATTTCAAAAAACATTTAACATGGAGCGTAAATACTAAATATTCTCAAGGCCCATGTATTCTGAGTAACAGAATAAAAATATATAAGAAAAATTTACTTACCATGTGGATATGAACCTTGAACACAATAGTCATATGATATGAAAATTTATTAAAACTGAATTTGAAGTTGTTTGATAGGACTGCTGAATTTTACATACCACTGCTATCTACCTGGAGAAGTGCTATAAAAAGCAAATAAACCAAAATATTAGAATACTCCATCACTCAGATGGACATAATTTTTGGAATAATCTTAGTTACTTGATAATCACTGACTGGTCTTATTGTCAGACTTTATATATAACCAGCTAGAGGGGTTATGAATCTCAAATAGTGGTTGAGCAATCTTAGAGGAGCAAATGAAGTGTTCATTTAAAAAATGGCATACTGATCTGTTGTTATTGTGCAGTTGCTAAGTTGTGTCTGAATCACTGAGATACCACAAACTGCAGCACACCACGTTTCCCTGTCCATCACCAACTCCCAGATCTTGCTCAAACTCATGTCCATCAAGTTGGTAATACCATCCAACCGTCTCATCCTCTGTCACCCCCTTTTCCTCTTGCCTTCAATCTTTCCAGCATCAGAGTCTTTTCCAATGAATCAGCTCTTTGCATCAGGTGGCAAAATATTGGAGCTTCAGTTTCAGTACCAGTCCTTCCAATGAATATTCAGGTTGATTTCCTTTAGGATTCACTGGTTTGATCTCCTTGCTGTCCAAGGGACTCTTAAGAGTCTTCTTCAGCACCATCGTTCGAAAGCATCAATTCTTCAGTGCTCCACATTCTTTATGGTCCAGCTCTTACATCCATACATGACTTCTGGAAAAGCCATAGCTTTAACTATATGGATCTGTGTCAACAAAGTGATGTTTCTGCTTTTTAATATACTGCCTAGGTTTGTCATAATTTTTCTTCCAAGGAGCAAGTATCTTTTAGTTTCATGGCTACAGTCATGGTCTGCAGTGATTTTGGAGCTTTTCCAGTCCTGACACCACTACTATGTTTTCTAATTTGTATATTGAATGCAACACTTTAACAGCATCATCTTTTAGGATTTGAAATAGCTCAACTGGAATTCCATCACCTCCACTAGCTTTGTTCATAGTGATGCTTCCTAAGGCCCACTTGACTTTGCATTCCAGGATGTCTGGCTCTAGGTGAGTGATCACGCCATCATGGTTATCTGTGTCATTAAGAACTTTTTGGTACAGTCTTATGTGTATTCTTGCCACCTCTTCTTAATATCTTTTGCTTCTGTTAGGTCCTTGGCATTTTTTTGTCCTTTATTCTGCCCATCTTTGCATGAAATGTTCCCTTGGTATCTCCAGTTTTCTTAAAGAGATCTCTAGTCTTTCTCATTCTGTTGTTTTCCTCTCTTTCTTTGCATTTTTCACTTAAGAAAATTTTTCTTCTCTCTGCTTGGTATTCTATGGAACTCTGCATTCAGTTGGGTATATCTTTCCCTTTCTTTCTCCTTTGCCTTTTGCTTCTCTTATTTTCTCAGGTATTTGTAAGGCCTCTTCAGACAAGCTCTTTGCCTTTTTGCATTTCTTTTTATTGGGGGTGGTTTTGGTCACCATCTCCTGGATAATGTTATGAACCTCTGTCCATAGTTCTTCAGGCACTCTGTCTACCAGATCTACTCCCTTGAATCTGTTCATCACTTCCAGAGTATAATCATTAGAGATTTTATTTAGGTAATACCTGAATGGCCTAGTGGTTTTCCTTACTTTCTTCAATTTGAGCCTGAATTTTGAAATAAGGAGCTGATGATCTGAGCCACAGTCAGCTCCAGGTCTTGTTTTTACAGACTGTGTAGAGCTTCTCCATCTTTGGCTGCAAAGAATATAATCAATCTGATTTCAGTATTGACCATCTGGTGATGTCCTTGTGTAGAGTCTTCTCTTGTGTTGTTGGAAGAGGGTGTTTGCTATGACCAGTGCGTTCTCTTGGCAAAACTCCTGTTAGCTTTTGCCCTCCTTCATTTTGTTCTTCAAGGCCAAAACTTGTCTGTTACTTTAGGTATCTCTTGACTTCCTACTTTTGCATTCTAGTTCCCCATGATGAAAAGGACATCTTTTTTGGGTGTTAGTTCTAGGAGGTCTTGTAGGTCTTGACAGAATCATTAAATGTCATCCTCTTCGGCATTAGTGGTTGGGGCATAGACTCGAATTACTGTGATGTTGAATGGTTTTCTTTGGAAGCAAATAGAGATCATACTGTCATTTTTGTTGTTTGTTTTTGTTTTATTTTATTTTACTTTACAATACTGTATTGGTTTTGCCATACATCAACATGAATTGAGATTGCAACCAAGTACTGCATTTTGGAGTCTTGTTGACTATGAGGGCTACTCCATTCCTTTTAAGGGATTCTTGCCCACAGTAGTAAATGTATTGGTCATCTGAATTAAATTCGCCCATTCCTGTCCATTTTAGTTCACTGATTTCTATAATGTCAATGTTCACTCTTGCCATCTCCTGTTTAACCACATCCAATTTACCCTGATCATGGACCTAAGATTCCAGGTTCCTATGCAATATTTTTCTTTATAACACTGGATTTTACTTTCACCACAAGACACAACCACATCATAGTTCATCAAAAATATTTATTGAATGAAATAATTCAACACTAAAATAAAAATCATTCTAAGGGTTTTAAATAACTGTGAGCCATCTACATGGCATGAAAGTAATAATGACTTGATTGAAATTATATTTAAGCCTACAATAAAAGTTTTTTTGCCATAGACATGTTATAAAAACTGAGAAAGTGATACTTTATACTTGAGAAAATTGTTTAATAATCTCTGATAAGTGCAATTCAGCTTAACATTGTATCTTTTGAATGCAAAATTTAGAGTTATAAACAAATAATCTGCACTTACTGATTTTGGAAATTGGATAAGTATTCTCCTGACAGATTTCAGGGACATTTTTTCTCAATCACTATGACAAGATGCTTTTGAATCTTCCTTTAAAGTAAATTGTCACTTTAAAATTCACTTATTTGTTTTGAACACAATCTATAGCTAATGTGGTGATTTGTCATATAGGGAAATATAATCTTGGGTTAGGTTCAGAGTATCACAGTGCATGTATTTATGTGTGTGTGTGTGTGTGTGTGTGTGTGTGTCTTTGCCGGGAGCAGGAGGTGAGGTTGTTGAAACTCTATGTGGTATCAAGTAGAGGCTCATTGGAATTTTCTTTGTTTTCTAACCACAGTACAGGAATTTACATATTACAGTACAGGATGTTGAGAGGCCCAGTGAGGAACAGGAGCAAACAGTGTCAGGAGCATCCAGTGATGTCAGGAGCATTGGAATCCCCAACCTCCCATTAATAAGATAACACTGGTTATTAATCTATACTGCCTTATGTCTATTTCCTCATTTCTGTGGTGAAAGGCTTGGACTTAGTGAAACTGAGTTCTATGACTCACACACTTATTTTTTAAGTAAGTAGGAATTTAAAATAATTCCTACTTAGTCAACTCAAGTTGTACCTTTGTTTCCTTAAAATGCGTACATATGATATTGCTCATTTTAAAATGAGTTATTGGTGATCAAATTTAATCTTTGCACAACATTTCATTCTGAAAATTGCAATGAAAGTGAAAGTGTAGTTGCTCAGTCTTGTCCGACTCTGCGACCCTACGGACTGTAGCCTGCCAGGCTCCTCTGTCCATGGAATTCTCTAGGCAAGAATACTGGAGTGGATTGCCATTTCCTTCTCCAAGGGATCTTCTTGACCTAAGAATCCAACCAGGGTCTCCCACATTACAGGCAGATTTTTTTACTGTCTGAGCCACAAGGGAATCCCCTCCTCCCCTCCCAATTCCTCTAATGGCATTATCCATGTTTTTCCAAAAGTTGTTGAAATGGAGTCATTTGTCTCTGAAAACTAATTTAACTCTGATAACTGGGGCAAAGCCTTTGAAAAAAATCTGATAATTTTAAATTGCGACACAGTTAGAGAGAGGACTCTTTGTCTTCCTCTTCTGTCTCTCTCTATGCATATCTGTCACTTTATTTCTCTCATATATGCACACACAAAAAATACAAAAATCTGTTCTTTTATTTAACAGTTTTTATTTAGCACTGGATAATAAGTAAACTAGAATAGCTCAGTCTCAATTTTTAAAGCATGCAAATAACTTGCATACTTGCCTCAAGTATTAGGTAAAATAAATGTTTGTCAGTGCTTTGAAGCAAAACTAATTAAGACATTACAACTTTTTTTAAATTGATTTTTTATTGAAATATGACACAGAAAGTACAGTTTTATAAGTATAGAATTATCAAAAAGTGAAAGAAGACAGAATTACCACTTAAATTAAATACATAGAGCATCATCAGACAGTATCTGCAGGCAGGAGGAGAGGAGACGACAGAGGATGAGATGGTTAGATGGCATCACTGACTCAATGGACATAAGTTTGGGTAAACTCTTGGAGTTGGTGATGAACAGGGAGGCCTGGCGTGCTGCAGTCCATGGGGTTGCAGAGTTGGACACTACTGAGGGACTGAACTGAATTGAAATGATCAGACAGTAGGAAGCCCCCTTCAAGAAAAACTAACTAAGGCATTGTAACTTTATTTTTAATTGATTTTTCACTGAAATATGACATACAGAAAAGTATAGTTAAGTAGTTATGTGTGTGTTATGTCTGACTCTTTGCTACCCAAGAACTGTAGCCTGCCAGGCTCCTCTGTCCCTGGGGTTCTTTAGGCAAGAAAACTGGAGTGAGTAGCCATTCCCTTCTCCAGGAGATATTCCCTACCAAGGGATCAAGCCTGCATCTCCTGCTTTGCAGACACATTCTTGACCAACTGAGCTACCAGGGAAGCTACCAGGAGGTAGTTAGGCCTGTAACTACTTCCATCTTTCATCCTGAAGTTAGCTATGATTAATTTTACCTGACTTGGAGCTTAATAAACCTGAAATTGGCATACATTATATCTCCTTTTGAATCTAGCTTCATTCACTAATGAGGTTGATTTATATTAATGCATGTAGCATTTATGTGTGATATTAATTTACTTATTTTCATAGATATTCTGCTCTTGATGGACATTTATGTTCTTTTTAGCTATAGGCTATTGTAAATACTGCTACTATGAACATTTCGTATATTTGGATGAGTATATACATGCCTGTCTGTTGATTTGAATTGTTGTGATGTTGTTAAGGTTCAGTTATTGTTTTAACATTTTATTGTAGGCTTTATTTTTGGATACACAATAAAAATATACAATTATGTTTTTTTGTCATTAGGTAGGTCAGTATATACAAGGCTAGCATAAAAATCATTTCAAAATGTAAAATTATTGGTAAAAATACTTGCTATCAAAGGCTATCCATTGTACTACTTCAATTCAGTCACTCAGTCATGTCCGACTCTTTGTGACCCCATGAACTGCAGCACACCAGGCCTCCCTGTCCATCAGCAACTGCCGGAATCTACCCAGACCCATGTCCATTGAGTCGGTGATGCCATCCAGCTATCTCATTCTCTGTTGTCCCCTTCTTCTCATGCCTTCAGTCTTTCCCATCATCAAGGTCTTTTCAAGTGAATCAGCTCTTTGCATCAGGTGGTCAAAGTATTGGAGTTTCAGCCTCAACATCAGTCCTTCCAATAAACACTCAGGACTGATCTCCTTTAGGATGGACTGGTTGGATCTCCTTGCAATCCAAGGGACTCTTTAGAGTCTTCTCCAACACCACAGTTCAGAAACATCAATTCTTTGGCACTCAGCTTTCTTTATAGTCCAGCTCTCACATCCATACATCACTACTGGAAAAACCATAGCCTTGACTAGATGGACCTTTGTTGGCCAAGTAATATCTCTGCTTTTTAATAGGCTATCAATGTTGGTCATAACTTTCCTTCCAAGTCTTTTAATTTCATGGCTGAAATCACCATCTGCAGTGATTTTGGAGCCCCAAAAAGTAAATTCTGACACTGTTTCCCCATCTATTTCCCATGAAGCAATGGGACCAGATGCCATGATCTTAGTTTGCTGAATGTTGAGCTTTAAGCCAACTGTTTCACTCTCTCTTTTCACTTTCATCAAGAGGCTCTTTAGTTCCTCTTCACTTTCTGCTATAATGATGGTGTCATCTGCATATCTGAGGTTATTGATATTTCTCCTGGCAATCCTGATTCCAGCTTGTGCTTCTTCCAGCCCAGCATTTCTTATGATGTACTCTGCATAGAAGTTAAATAAGCAGGGTGACAATATACAGCCTTGACGTACTCCTTTTCCTATTTGGAACCAGTCTGTTGTTCCATGTCCAGTTCTAACTGTTGCTTCCTGCCTGCATACAGATTTCTCAAGAGGCAGGTCAGGTGGTCTGGTATTCCCATCTCTTTCAGAATTTTCCACAGTTTCTTGTGATCCACACAGTCAAAGGCTTTGGCGTAGTCAATATTACTACTTAGGAGTAGAATTTGGTCATAGAGTAAATTGTGGTTAAATTTTAGTGGGTAATGCTAAAATATTTTTCAAAGTGATTGTATTGATTTATGCTCACAAGAAGTATATAATATTCTGTAGTTCCATATCTATGTCAAAAGTTAGTATTTTATCTGTTTCTAAATTTAACCACTGGTGTGTATGTGATTGTACTGCATAACAGTTAACATGCATTTCTCAGATAATGAAGCTGAGCTTCTTTTCAGATGTTTTAAACTCATTCTATAGCTTGTTTATTTTGGTAAAATACCCTTTTAAGATTAGTTTCCTTTTCTACTGAGTTGTTTGACTATATTTCTATTCTTGATACAAGATGTTAGCTGGTAGTATATATTGAAGATAAAATGCTCCCCATCTGTGGGTGGCTGCTTTTCTCTATTAATGATATTTTTAAGCAAATAAAAATGGTTCAATTTCATATACCCATATTTATGAAAAAATTTTATGGTTAATCCATTTTTATGTCTTATTAATTTTTTTTAGCAACTCCAAAATCCTGTGAAGATGTTCTTCTAGATGCTTTATTGTTTTGACTTTCAAATCTTATTTTTCATTGAGAAATTTCAAAAGCATATCCTCTGATGCCAAGCTGAAGTCAATAAAAAGAAATAGAAAAAAAGAAAACCAAAAACATTTCCCTTGCCTAAACATGTGCTTTTTTGTGGCTATAAAATATCTTTGTGTTGAGTTAGAGAGTTGAGATTAAAGTCTAGTTCCTTCAAAATATTAACTTCTGTTTTGGTTTAACAAGAACAGGGCATCAGAGAAATTGCCTAAGTTTACAGTTCTGCAGTTAGTTATTAGCTACTGGAATTCCCCCAAGAAGCTGTCAAATATCTGAAACTCTATTATGTTACAATGAATAATTATTGCACTTAGTAATTTTAAAATTATTTGTTCCATTTTTAGTGTTTGATTTTAGTCCCCTTGTGCCAGGAAGACAATTCACTCATAGATTTTCAGAGATAAAATAGTTTAATGATTTTATTTCAAAGATTATAAATCAGTTCTTCATAATTCATTGCATGGGGTTGCAAAGAGCTGGACATGACTGGATGATTAACACTTTCACTTCTACTTTCAAACCAGAAGAAGGAAAATAAATCTGAAAAAGGGGGAAAAGGAGAAAATTTAAAAAAAAATAGAATAGGGGGTTTTATATGAAAATGTTTACTAAGTTACCTTTGGCTATCAAGAAAATGGACACATTCAGCTTCAAATGTGTACATGCATACACAATTCACAAGAAATGCACATAAAAATCTTATGTTTTCTTTAAATGTCTTTATTTTTCAACCTTTTAAAATGAATATAATAATTTAATATTTAGCAATATACTGTTACTGTTGAACAGTTTTATGTAGACTATAAAAATATACAAATGTTCCTGTAGATACAATATTATCAAATAGATAGTACTTTATTTTGAATGAAAGTCTTACACTTTGATGTATTTATTTAACCATAACACAGTACTTTACAAATTGGGTTTGCTGTCACAGAATCATAAAACATTTAAAAGTTATCACAAAATTTGTAAACATCAGTTATTATACACTTTTTAAATTCTTGATTAAGATTTGGGGAGCTAGACCATAACCAATCATGATTGGTAAGAAGTTGATGTAGTTAAAAATATCCATGACTATGATCTATTTCTTATTATGACAGTTTTAGACATAATACAGCTGAAGTTAATTAAAACATAGTATACATAAAAAAACTGTTTATTTAGGAGAATTACACAGTTTTGTGTTTGGGCCCCCTATCTTGCTGAACAAAGTTAACTTGATAGTCTAAGTAGAATCTAGGATCTTAGCTGAGTGTTAGCACACAATAAAATACATCTATTATCTGTTTATAGTGAATACCATCCTAAAGCGTCATAATATTTATCTTCTCATTGTCAACTACCTACTGCTTTTAGGATATTTACAACTAGGTCTTTGATTAGAGAAAACAGTATTTACCGTGGCTTTAGTAGTTTGACTATGGACAAATAGAAAGGTAACACGGCTAAAGTATTAAAGGTAATAGAAATAACTAAGAGATAGTAACAGTGGAAGTGATTCAGGAATTCATTACTACAAGCAACTGATGACCTCACAACAGTGGCTTAAATATGCTAGTATTATTTTCTTCATTATAGTGTTAGTCACTTGGGACCCCGTGAATTGTAGCCTGCCAGACTCCTCTGCCCATGAAATTCTCCAGGCAGGAATACTAGAGTGGGTTGCCATTCACTTCTCCAGGGGATCTTCCCTGCCCAGGGATCAAACCTGGGTCTCCTGAATCGCAGGCAGATTCTTTACTGTCTGAGCCACCAGGGAAGCCTTATTCATTATAAACTAAGTTTTAATTGGTAAGAGGGCTTAATGACATTAGGACATTTTTCTCCTGGTCAGCAAATGCCTGTTGTAGCACCAGTCATCATTTCCAAATTCCAGGCAGGAAAAAAGATAAAGGATACCATCAGAACACTTGTAGATCTCATTGTACAGTGAATGTTTTTTTTTTTTTTTTTTTTACAGTGAATGTTAACACATGGCCCCCTGTGAGTACTACAGAGTCTAGGCCAGCAGCTAGTAGAGAATGTAAGAGAAATTCATACAAAGTGTATGCTGATTGAACTAAGCTACAGTGTCTTCCACAGTTAGTAAGACACTGTAAGCTAAATTTTAAGCTTCATATTTTTCAAATTACTTTTAAAATAAATTATATGAGTAAATAAAACTTTTTGAAGAATAGTTATAGGTGTATAGAAAAGTTTCAGATGTTTTTTTTTTTTTTTTTACAGTGAATGTTAACACATGGCCCCCTGTGAGTACTACAGAGTCTAGGCCAGCAGCTAGTAGAGAATGTAAGAGAAATTCATACAAAGTGTATGCTGATTGAACTAAGCTACAGTGTCTTCCACAGTTAGTAAGACACTGTAAGCTAAATTTTAAGCTTCATATTTTTCAAATTACTTTTAAAATAAATTATATGAGTAAATAAAACTTTTTGAAGAATAGTTATAGGTGTATAGAAAAGTTTCAGAAAATAGTGTTGTGCCATTATTTTACACTCTACCCCCATTTTCTCCCTTTGTTAACATTTTGTATTATGATGGTATATATGAGACTATTAAGTAACCAACATTGGGATGTGTGTGTGTGTTTATTCATGCCTGACTCTTTGAGACCCCATGGTAGCCCACCAGGCTCCTATATCCATAGAATTCTCTAGGCAAGAATGCTGGAGCAGGTTGCCATTTCCTACTTCAGGGGATCTTGCTAACCCAGGGATTGAATCCATATCTCTCTGTCTCCTCCATTGGCAGATGGTTTCTTTACTGCTGTGCCACCTGGGAAGCCCATAACCAACATCGATACATTAGAATTAATTAAAGCTCATGCTTTCTTAAAATTTCATGAGCTTTTCCCTAATGTCTTTTTTCTCTTATAGGAGTTCATCTATATACTACATGACATGTAGTCATCATTATCCTTAGTCTCCTCTGCTCTGTGAGAGTTTCATAAATTTTCCTCTTTTATTTTTGGTGAACGTGCTAAGTTTTCAGAGTTCTGGTCCAGTATTGTACAATTAGGGTTTGTCTGAATTTTTTTCTCAAGGTTAGTGAGACTGATTTTATGGGTTCAGGAGCAGAAAACAAGAAGTGAAGTGGCATGCTCACCACATTAAACTTGGGCACATGCATCAGCATGACATCACTAGTGATGTTAATCTTGGTCACGTGACTGAGTTAGTGTTTGTCAGGTTTCTCTGAGAAGTTACCATTCCCCATCCTTTTCATATCATACTTTGGAAAGGAAATCACTATGCACAGCCCATTAACATTTTTTTTAATTAAAGTATAGTTAGTTTATATTATTGTGTGATTTCAGGTTTACAAGTAAGTGATTTAGCTGTGTATTTTTTCAGATTATATTTCACTGGAGATTATGATCAGTTCTTTTCAGGTCACTTGCTTGGTCATGTCCAGCTCTTTGTGACCCCATGGACTACAGCCCGCCAGGCCTCCCTGTCCATCACTAGCTCCCAGAGGTTGCTCAAACTCATGTCCACCGAGTCGGGGATATCATCCAATCATCTCATCCTCTGTCGTCCCCTTATCCTCCAGCCTTCAATCTTTCTGAGCATCAGGGTCTTTTCTAAGGAGTCAGTTCTTCACATTAGGGGACCAAAGTATTGGAATTTTAGCTTCAGCATCAGTCCTTCCAATGAATATCAGCGCTGATTTCCTTTAGGATGGACTGGTTGGAACTCCTTGCAGTCCAAGGGACTCTCAAGAGTCTTATCCAATACCACAGTTCAAAAGCATCAATTCTTTGACGGTCAGCTTTCTTTATAGAAAGAAACTCTCACATCCATACATGACTACTGGAAAAATCATAGCTTTGACTAGACAGAGTTTATCAACAAAGTAATATCTCTGCTTTTTAATATACTGTCTAGCTGGATTGGAAGAAATACAAGCTGGAATCAAGATTGCCGGGAGAAATATCAATAACCTCAGATATGCAGATGACACCACCCTTATGGCAGAAAGTGAAGAGGAACTAAAAAGCCTTTTGATGAAAGTGAAAGAGGAGAGTGAACAAGTTGGCTTAAAGCTCAACATTGAGAAAACGAAGATCATGGCATCAGGTCCCATCACTTCATGGGAAATAGATGGCGAAACAGTGGAAACAGTGTCAGACTTTATTTTTGGGGGCTCCAAAATCACTGCAGATGGTGACTGCAGCCATGAAATTAAAAGATGCTTACTCCTAGGGAGAAAAGTTATGCCCAACCTAGATAGCATATTCAAAAGCAGAGACATTACTTTGCCGACTAAGGTCCGTCTAGTCAAGGCTATGGTTTTTCCAGTAGTCATGTATGGATGTGAGAGGTGGACTGTGAAGAAGGCTGAGCACTGAAGAATTGATGCTTTTGAACTGCGGTGTTGGAGAAGACTCTTGAGAGTCCCTTGGACTGCAAGGAGATCCAACCAGTCTATTCTGAAGGAGATCAACCCTGGGATTTCTTTGGAAGGAATGATGCTGAAGCTGAAACTCCAGTACTTTGGCCACCCCATGCAAAGAGTTGACTCATTGGAAAAGACTCTGATGATGGGAGGGATTGGGGGCAGGAGGAGAAGGGGATGACTGAGGATGAGATGGCTGGATGGCATCACGGACTCAATGGACGTGAGTCTGAGTGAACTCCGGGAGTTGGTGATGGACAGGGAGGCCTGGCATGCTGCGATTCATGGGGTCACAAAGAGTCGGACATGACTGAGCAACTGAACTAAACTGAACTAGGTTGGTCATAGCTTTTCTTCCAAGGAGTAAACATCTTTTAATTGAGTGGCTATACTCACCATCTGCAGTGGTTTTGGAGCCCCCCCCAAATAAAATCTGTCACTGTTTCCATTGTTTCCCCATCTATTTGCCATGAAGTGATGGGACCTGATGCCATGATCTACATTTTTTCAATGATGAATTTTAAGCCAACTTTTTCACTCTCCTCTTTCACCTTCATCAAGGGGCTCTGTAGTTGTTTGCTTTCTACCATGAGGGTGCATATCTGAAGTTATTGATGCTTCTCCTGACAATCTTGATTCCAGCTTGTGCTTCATCCAGCCTAGCATTTCACATGATGTGCTCTGCATAGAAGTTAAATAAGCAGGGTGACAATATACAGCCTTGACGTACTCCTTTCCCAATTTGGAACTATTCTATTGTTCCATGTCCAGTTCTAACTGTTGCTTCTTGACTTGCATACAGATTTCTCAGGAGGCAGACCAGGTGGTCTGGTATTCCCATCTCTTGAAGAAAAAAAATGATAAACTGATTATAGTCAATAAAAATTAGATTAATAAAGTAGCATCTAAATAATTGTGGTGAATTCAAAATATTCCAGTTGTAATTTTAAAGAAAGTTACAAAGTAGAAATAAGAAAATACTTACACTAATATTATCAATGTACCATGAACATTAACATTAAAATGTTAATGTGCCAAAAGAATTTGCCAGAAAGCTCTATGGGATCAATAAATGTAATTTTTTGGCAGATGTCATTATATCTAATATATTTTGCTTACTGAAAACATATATATATATATATATATATATATATATATATATGCTTTTGTGTCATTTTTCTATTGTTGCTATGACAAGTTACCCCAGATTTAGTGGCTCAAAACAACACAAACATATTGTCTAAAAGTTCCATAGTTCATAACCAACCACACCTAGCAGGGAGATTCCACTGTGGATACTTTCAAAGAGGATTTGTTTCTTTGGCTCATTTCCCTCTTCTCCATCTTCAAAGCTAGTTCCACTAGGCTGAGTCCTCATGCTGTGCTCCTTGCCTGATTTTTTCTCTTCTGCTTTCCTCTTTCTCAAGGGTGCACCCATATAATGTATGTTAACAGCTTCATCTCAAATCCAGGGGTCATCTTAATTTCATTTGAAACCATAAACCCCCTTTGTCATGTAAACTAATATATTCTTAGTTTCCAAGGATTAGGACAGGTGCATTTTTGGAGTGGCTTTATACTACCACAGTGTGTCCCTGTTCCTCAAATATTCACATATAAAATACATTTGGTGGTGGTTTGGGACCTCATGGTCTGTAGCCCAACCAGGATCCTCTTACTATGCAATTTCCCAGGCAAGAATACTCGAGCAGTTTGCCATTTCCTTTTCCAGGTGATCATCCCAATCCATAGATTCAACCTGCATCTCCTGCATTGCAGGCATATTCTTTTACTGCTGAGCCAACAGCGATTTATCACACCCTAAATTTCCCAAAAATGTCAACTAATTAGATTATCATCAGTTCAGTTTCAATTCAGTCACTCAGCCGTGTCCGACTCTTTGTGACCCCATGAACCACAGCATACCAGGCCTTCCTGTTCATCACCAACTCCCAGAGTTCACCCAGACCCATGTGCATCGAGTCGGTGATGCCATCCAGCCATCTCATCCTCTGTCGTCCCCATCTCCTCCTGCCCTCAATCCCTCCCAGCATCAGGGTCTTTTCCAATGAGTCAACTCTTCGCATAATGTGGCCAAAGTATTGGAGTTTCAGCTTCAACATCAGTCCTTCCAATAAACACCTAGGACTGATCTCCTTCAGAATGGACTGGTTGGATCTCCTTGCAGTCCAAGGGACTCTCAAGAGTCTTCTCCAACACCACAGTTCAAAAGCATCAATTCTTCGGCGTTCAGCTTTCTTTATAGTCCATCTCTCACATCCATACATGACACTGGAAAAACCATAGCCTTGACTAGATGGACCTTTGTTGGCAAAGTAATGTCTCTGCTTTTTAATATGCTGTCTAGGTTAGTTATAACTTTCCTTCCAACGTGTAAGCGTCTTTTAATTTCATGGCAGCAATCACCATCTGAAGTGATTTTGGAGCCCAGAAAAATAAAGTCAGCCATTGTTTCCACTGTTCCCCCATCTAGTTCCCATGAAGTGATGGGACCAGAGGCCATGATCTTCGTTTTCTGAATGTTGAGCTTTAAGCCAACTGTTTACTCTCCTCTTTCACTTTCATCAAGAGGCCCTTTAGTTCTTCACTTTCTGCCATAAGAGTGGTGTCATCTGCATATCTGAGGTTATTCATATTTCTCCTGGAAATCTTGATTCCAGCTTGTGCTTCTTCCAGCCCAGCGTTTCTCATGATGTACTCTGCATAGAAGTTAAGTAAGCAGGGTGACAATATACAGCCTTGACGAACTCCTTTTCCTATCTGGAACCAGTCTGTTGTTCCATGTCCAGTCCTACTGTTGCTTCCTGACCTGCATACAGATCTCTCAAGAGGCAAGTCAGGTGGTCTGGTATTCCCATCTCCTTCAGAATTTTCCACAGTTTATTGTGATCCACAGAGTCAAAGGCTTTGGCATAGTCAATAAAGCAGAAATAAAATTCTGGAATGCTCTTGCTTTTTTGATGACCCAGCGGTTGTTGGCAATTTGATCTCTGGTTAAGTCAAGTCCGAAGATGCATCTAAGTCTTGATTGGCATCTGATCTCATTAAATCTAAAATTCAGTCTCATCATCTCAATTGACGTGAGAGATCCTCTGGATATTATTTCATCCTGGGTCACAGCTCTCTCCATCTTTAAACTTGTGAAACTCAAGAAATAAGTATTGTTCCCCAAAGTAGTATTGGGACATGCATATGGTACTAGTCATAGACTTTCTGATTCAGAAAGGGAAAAACTGGTAGGAGAAAATCAATTACCTGTCTCAAGTAATTTGAGAATCCAGCCAGGAGTTAATTTCAGGGACTGGTTAAGTGTGGTTCTAAGCTCAGATGACCCTTTGAGTCATGTTTACTTATTCATGAAATGCAGTGCATGTTTGCCATTGAGTTTTATCACTGTACTTACTAGGATTTGTATCACTAGTAGTTAGAACTGTAGAATTTGGTGGACTGACAGCCTTCTTTCATTCTGTACTTTATCAGTACCTATTAGTTCAAGCTGGTAGAGTTTTGTTGATACATGAAACTGGTGGATCATGATAAATCTTGAAGATTCACTCTGTTAGACAAGAGGCAATCTTTCAAGATTATCTTTGATGTCTTTTCTAGGAAATCTCATATCTGTCTCTATCTCCTGTTGAGATAATTGAGGTAATATCTGAATCATATGCTTAATTATTTCAAAGAGTCTGTTGTGTGACTAAATATATTGACCTTTTGATCTTCCTGATCATTTTTTGTGTGCATGCTAAGTCACTTCAGTTGTTTCTGACTCTTTCCAACCGTATGCGCTGTAGCCTGCCAGGCCTCCCTGTCCGTGAGATTTTCCAGGCAAGAATACTGGCTGGAATGGGTTGCCATTTCAGCAAAAGAGTGCTTAGCCAACTCTTACTTTATATTCTGGAAATCACTTTTCTGATGGTGGGAATCTCTTCATTTTAATCTTTATGATCTGAACAGGCCAAGTATTTTCTAAATCATCAAACCTGAGTTCCTTTATCCCTTTTGTATTTTACTATAAGCAACAAGAGGAAATGAGTCATATCTACCTTTTACTAGGTAAGCTTCTCATTTGAAAGTATAATTTCATCATTTGAAATTCTACTTGTCACATAACTGTAGAATTTTGCGAAGCTTTCTATGCTGGGTAACACAGGTTTCCTCCAGTTTCCAATAATATGTTCTTCATTTACTCCTGACTCCTCCCTAGCTAGAATTATCTTCTACATCGTATTTCTACTGACAGTGTGTTTGTGATGAATTACGGATTCTTTCAGGTAATAAATGTTTTGTTTACCATGCTTCTTTCTTTTAGAGGTCCCTCACTTGCAGAGTTTTTAACATCCATGTATCTATTAATATTAAGATTCTGTTCAAGGGAATCTTAAGTTTTTTTTTTTTTCTATTCACCTCAAAATTCTTCTGAAAGTGAAAGAAAGTGAAGTTGGTCAGTCGTGTCCAACTCTTTGTGACCCTGTGGACTGTAGCCCGCCAGTCTCCTTTCCATGGGATTTTTCCAGGCAAGACTACTGGAATGGGTTGCCATTTCTTTCTCCAGGGGATCTTCCTGACCCAGGGATAGAACCCTGGTCTCCCACATTGCAGGCAGACTCCTTACTGTCTGAGTCACCAAGGAAATCCAAAATTCTTCCAGCCAACTCCAAAGCCATCCCCACCTTTTTAGGTATTTGATATAGAAGCACCCCATTTCCAGGTACAAAAACCTGTATTAGTTTTTCTTAGTTCTTGTAACAAATTCTCACAAATTTAACTTACAACAACAAAAATTCATTATTTCATGCTTCTAGAGGTCAGAAATCCAAAATAGATCTTGCTGGGCTAAGATCAAGGTGTTGGTAGGGTGATCCCTATCTAGAGGCTCTAGGAGAGAAACTGTTTCTTTTATTTTCTAGTTTCTAGAGGCTGTCCATTTTTTTAAATTTATTATTTTATTGAAGGACAATTGCTTTACAGAATTTTGTTTTCTGTCAAGCCTCAACATGAATCAGCCATGGGTATAAGGCTGTCCACTTCTATTGGCTTATTCTCTCCTTCCTCCCTCTTCAAAGCCAGTCATGCCAGGATGAGTCCTCACATGGATATCTCTCTAGTTTCTGTCTTCTGCTTTTCTCTTCCATTTATGAAGACACATGAGGTTATATTCAGCCCACTGATATATCAGGTTAATATCCCCAGCAGGTCATTTGATTAGCAACCTTAATTTCATTTGCAGCCATAATTCCCCTTTCCCTTGTGGCCCAACATTTCATAGGTTGTGGGAACTGGGGCCTAGAGGTCTTTGGGAATCATCATTCTGCTCACCATGGTTTCATAAATCTCTCACAGCCATTGGTAGACTAGACACATTCTGTATACCAAAACAGCATGCAGAGAGTTACTTAGAGATGAGAACTGACTTAAATCTCTGTCTGGAATTAGGAGATAATAAGATAAATAATCTCCTTTCTGACCTAGCCAATAAAAATAGGAATCTCTGATAATACTATGAATGAAAGAGGGAAAATTACTCTTAGAGATTAAAAGAATTATAGCACAATACTTTCTAGAGTAAGAAATTTTAACAAAAAAATAATTTCTTTGGATAATAATATACATAAGGACGGGTATGATCTGAATTATTGCCTTGAGACCTGAAGTAAGCCAGAAGACATGTAAGAAATAAAATTTGAAAATAATTGGATGATATAATCATACTGAGAACAAGAATTTCTTTTCTTTATAAGAATATATAGCAAACTCCTTAGTTTAAGCCTGAAATTATATAAAATACATCAAGTTTATGTTTTTTTGATGTTTAATTTGTAAATTTCTTACCCAGCATGGGCTACTGAGATGCTCAGAGGTGCCAAAATATGAAAAAAGAGCCTGTAGACTTGGGTGTCAAAAGGCAAAGTGGAGGGTGCTTTTGAGAAATGGGAATTAAAATAGAATTTGTGTGAAAGATTGCTGATTAAATCATAAGTTTTGAATCATTTTCCCAGCTTCCTCCTATAATTCTTTCTGCCTGGTTTATGCCACCAGGAGTTTGTTCTCTCTAAGAGAAATTAAATAACCACATAGAAAAATCACTACAGCTAAAATACAAGACTCTCATAAGAAAATAGTCAGCTTGCAACCTGACTACCCTAAATCCCAAGTTGACAAGGCCCTACCTTCTCATACCAAGCTTCTGACCAGCTTGTTAATGTCTCATTCTTAAATGTGAAGAAATACTCATATTCGAGGAAAGAGTTCTACAAGAAAGAGAAAAACAACAAACAAAAAGACAAAGTTAATGGTTAGAACATGCACATTCAAATTTACCATGCTGTACATATAATATTATCAAAGGGGTGAGACAGATGTTTCATCTTTAAAAGGGAGCAATCATACAGAAAGTATGAACACTTAGAGGTTAAAATATCGCTAAATGAGAAATTTAGTATACATTTTGGAATATAAATTTAAAGATATCCCCAGAAAATAATATAAAATATGAAAATATTTTTATAAACAGGAGAGAAAATATAAGAAACTTAGAGGATAAATTCAGTAGATTCATTTTGTAATAGGAGTTTAAGGAAAACAGAAAAAGCATTAAGAGATAATACATGGACATCTCTCAGAGTAGAGAGATACAAGTATTTTATGCCAAAATAAAAACAGTGGCATGAAAATAAATTTCAACTTCTTAAAAATTCTAAGGAAACATTATTTTCAACTAAAAATTGAATAAACAGCTATTCGCAATAGAGTGATAAGGTAGAACAAATTATTTTCAGAAAATAAATATATTTTCGGAGTCACAAAACTCACCTCCCATTTACTTTTCTGAGGAAGTCATTTGACGATGTGTTCAGCAGAACAAAGAGTGCAAACAAGAAACAAAGAAAAGATTTGGAATTCAAGGAAGAAGGGTTCCAACACAGGAACTCTGGGAAGGAAGTGTCAGGATGACAGATGTGCTGTTGTTCTTTGCTGATGTCCTTGTTGATTCTCAGTCACTAAGTCATGTCTGACTCTCTGTGACCCTACAGACTACAGCACACCAGGCTTCCCTGTCCTTCACTATCTCCCAGAGTTTACTCAAACTCATGTCCATTTAGTCATGCTCATTCTTAAAAGAATCATTGGGCCTAGGTTTGATTAGTTGTATTTGGTCCAGCAACTCTACCTTCATCACTCTGATTCGGATGTTACGTTGAACTCACAAAGCACAGAATTCTGAAAGAGAGAGGTCAGACAGTATATCCCCAGTTTGCTAGAGAAGAGAAAATTGGAATATAACCACCAGATGAATTATATTTATAGCACTTTTTGGTTTTAGTTTCCTATTTTGGTGAAATTGAAATATTACACAATTAAACTACCACACAATTGCATCATCTCACACACTAGCAAAGTAATGCTCAAAATTCTCCAAGCTAGGCTTCAACAGTATGTGAACCATGAACTTCCAGATGTTCAGCTGGATTTAGAAAAGGCAGAGGAACCAGAGATCAAGTTGCCAACATCCACTGGATCATGGAAAAAGCAAGAGAGTTCCAGAAAAACATCTACTTCTGCTTTATTGACTAGGCTAAAGCCTTTGACTGTGTGGATCACAACAAACTGTGGAAAATTCTTCAAAATATGGGACTACGAGACCACCTGACCTGCCTCCTGTGAAATATGTATGCAGGTTAAGAAGCAACAGTTAGAACTGGACATGGAACAACAGACTGGTTCCAGATCAGGAAAGGAGCATGTCAAGGCTGTATTATTGTCATAATGCTTATTTAACTTCTATGCAGAGTATATCATGTGAAATGCTGGGCTGGATGAAGCACAAGCTGAAATCAATATTTCTAGGAGAAATACCAATAATCTCAGATATGCAGATGACACCACCTTTATGGCAGAAAGCGAAGAAGAACTAAAGAGCCCCTTGATGAAGGTGAAAGAGGAGAGTGAAAAAGTTGTCTTAAAATTCAACATTTGGAAAACTAAGATCATGGTATCTGGGCCATGGCAAATAGATGGGGAAACAGTGACAGACTTTATTTGGGGCTGAGGGGGGGGGGCCTCCAAAATCACTGTAGATGGTGACTGCAGGCATGAAATTAAAAGATACTTGTTCCATTGGTAGAAAAGCTATGACCAATCTAGACAGCATATTAACAAGCAGAGACATTACTTTGCCAACAAAGGTCCATCTAGTCAAAGCTATGGTTTTCCCTGTAGTCATGTATGGATGTGAGAGTTGGACTATAAAGAAAGCTGAGTGCTGAAAAATTGATGCTTTTGAACTGTGGTGTTGGAGAAGACTCTTGAGAGTCCCTTGGACTGCAAGGAGATCCAACCAGCCCATCCTAAAGGAAATCAATCCTGAATATTCATTGGAAGGACTGATGCTGAAGCTGAATTCCAAAACTTTGGCCACCTGATGCGAAGAACTGACTCATTTGAAAAAACCCTGGATGCTGGTAAAGATTGAAGGCAGGAGGAGAAGGGGACAGTAGAGGATGAGATGGTTGGATAGCATCACCGACTGGATGGACATGCTGCTGCTGCTGCTAAGTCACTTCAGTCATGTCCGACACTGTGTGACCCCATAGATGGCAGCCCACCAGGCTCCCCCGTCCCTGGGATTCTCCAGGCAAGAACACTGGAGTGGGTTGCCATTTCCTTCTCCAATGCATGAAAGTAAAAAGAGAAAGTGAAGTCACTCAGTCGTGTCCGACCCTCAGCGATCCCATGGACTGCAGCCTACCAAGCTCCTCCGTCCATGGGACTTTCCAGGCAGGAGTACTGGAGTGGGGTGCCATTGCCTTCTCCATGAGTTTGAGTGAACTCCAGGAGTTGGTGATGGACAGGGCGGTCTGCCATGCTGCACTCCGTGGGGTCGCAAAGAGTCTGACACAACTGATTAACTGAACTGATAAAGCACCAGGCTTACATCAGTCTTTTCTGTGTGTGGAACTCTCCAAAGTGTGAGTGGTGGGAGGCATAGCTCTATCCTCACCACCCCTTTCTTGGCCTTTCTCCCTCAAAACAGCAGAGGAGAAACCCTTCTTTTCCCTCTCAAAGAGGCAGACAGATCCTAGTGAAAGTTTTTCTTTTTAATGACTTGGGCTTTTGAATGGAGTGTCAGAAAGACACATGGAAGCTGAAATTTGATTTGTGCCTATTAGGTCTGTGGTCAGTGGTGGGTTTTGTTAAGTAGTGGTGACACCTTAGTCTTTTTTGACTAGATTCTTTTTGTTTCAAAGGCTCTTTTGAATTTATCCTGTTTGCTTAGCCTTATCTTCTGTTTTTTATATAGTTTGTAGGATATACCTGACTCCTTGTCAAATAGTCCCTTTCCTTCCATGTAATAGGTTTCTGTTTCTTGCAGCTAAAAACTCTTGAGGCACACTATTATTGTTTAATCATTTTTTATTTCCAAATTCAAGTACTACAGTCCCCTTAAATAAATTCCCAAGATTTTATACATATTAGAAGACCATGAAAATTATTTTGGAAAATACTTCTTTGGCATTCTATCCTTTAGGCTAATCAAAAGTGCTACAGTTAGTGTCATCATTGATCATCTTAGCAATTCAGAATTTAAAGTCATATTTTTTCAAAAATGCTGTATGACAGTAAAAGATAAAATTGCCTTTATAAAGCAATGTTAAAACATTAATGCTACATTACAGTATTGAGTGTCACTATTTGAAATATTATTTTGTGTGAATTTATACTTAATTACTCATTTGAATTTTCATTAAGAAATCAGTTCTATCCTTTGTTAACATAAGATGATCATTGCCAAATAATGCATAGTATTTTATAGAGTCCAGGCCTTTTATCACATGGGCATTTATCTTATTAACAGACTCCCTTAAAAGCAAAAGAAAGGAGAAAATAGTGCAAACAACTCTGGGTATGTACCCAAAGCTCTGACTTATTGAAAAAATATGTTCTTCCATTAAATTACAATGTTAGTGGATGAAGTGTAGAAAGCCAGAATTTAGTGTATAAGATATAGCTATGAAATTTATTTAAGTATAGGAAAGTTTAGTTACAAACATCTTGGTTAAAATGTGCTGACAGGAAATTCTTTATATTCATTAAAAATGTGTTTTTATGGTTAACAAATTCAAAATATCAGTGCATGTTTAAACTTGAGTCTAAGGAGTCGAGTCCTTAAACTATTCATTTATATATTTATTTGGCTATTCTGGGCCTTAGTTGCAGCATGTGGGATCTTCAATCTTTGTTGTCACATGTGGGATCTTTGTGACATGTGAGACCTGGGCCCTGGCCTGGGGACTGAACCCTGGGATCCCTGCGTTAAGAGTGGAGTCTTAGCCCACTGGACCACCAGGGAAGTCCCGAGTCTAACAATATTGATGAAAGTGTATCTCTATAGGCAGTGTCTGGAAGGGGGGAGGGATCTGGAGATACACCACTGAGCTGTGTCCCTTACTGATCTTACAAATCCTACTTTAACTGCTTAGTGGGTCAGTTTCCACCTCTACAACAGACAATAATAATGCTACCTATACACAGAATTATTGTAAAGAGAAAGTGTGAATACTTATAAACCTGGGCGTGTAATAACTAATCATCACATTTTAACTACTATTTTTCACGATGATAAAATATCATGCAGAGTTTAACTGTCTATAAAAAATTTTGTATGGTATGTGCATATTTCGAAATTTATACAATGTCTTTCATTTCCAATTTTCCTCATTCTACTTCTTTTTAAAATATTTGGTTCGTTATATTCTCCAATAAATTATGAACAGAGATTTTTATATCAAGAGCATAGTTTCACAGTTGCCTAGAGACTTTTGTTTATTAAAATAAAATTTGTGAATCCTGGGAGAGAGAGAGAGGATTGCAGTAAATTTTCTTTGTCAAACATTCTTCACAGTTATTCTTACATCAGAAGTGTAGGCAGGCATTAAAATTATTTTACTGAGTATATGATGTAAAAATATTGGAACATATTGTTTTAACTATTTTAAAATAGTGTAGTATATTATACCGGAGAAGGCAATGGCACCCCACTCCGGTACTCTTGCCTGGCAAATCCCATGGACGGAGGAGCCTGGTGGGCTGTAGTCCATGGGGTCGCTAAGAGTCGGGCACGACTGAGCGACTTCACATTCACTTTCCACTTTCATACATTGGAGAAGGCAATGGCAACCCACTCCAGTGTTCTTGCCTGGAGAATCCCAGATACAGAGGAGCCTAGTGGGCTGCCATCTCTGGGGTCACACAGAGTCGGACACGACTGAAGTGACTTAGCAGCAGCTGCAGCAGTATATTATACACAAAAAATCCCTAATAAAAAAAGAAATGGAAACAATTAATTTGCATAAGTTGAAAATGTTCATAATGGTCTTAACAAATCACTTTTCCTCCCACAAAAACTAAGAATATGAATATGGGCGAAAATGATGAATTTTAGTCAGTTGTTGAAAAGTTGTTATTCGCTTCTTGTCTCTCACTCTTCAAATGAAAGCCTTTGGGCAAACATGAATGTGTCTGTACCTAAGAATCTGTTTATTTTCAGTTATAATTTCTAGCATGTAATTTTCTCTGGGAATGTTACCAAAACACAAATTTCTTCTATTGACTCACAGTATTTGAAAAAAAATCACTTAGTATAGCAAAAATAAGAATGTTTTTTTGCATTTTTAATCATAGGCTTTTCCCCTATTGGAACACGGGATACAAGTGGGAGAAAAAGGAGTTTTGTTAATCAAGAGCAAGGTAGAATAAAGGGAGTATTCGGGAGACAGAAAACCACTGATTGAATCTCTGCTGTTGACTTAGGTGACCAAGGTTACCTAAGTAACCCATACACACACACGCGCACGCACAATTCAGCCTTATTTGTTGGTAGGTTGTCCACGTTGCGTAAACTCACTAGCACAAATGATTGCTTTATTCTTTGCATGGCTTTGTCTGCACAGCTGTGGCTATGAATGCTTCAAGATTCTATGAGCTCTCCTACTAGTTTCTAACCTTGCAAGGGTGTTTTTCTACCCGCAGAACATTGGCCATAAATGTCTATTAGTCAAAATAACTGAGGCAGTTTTATAAGGCCTGTGAGTGCATATTTCCCAGTCTGCTTCTCCTTAAATTACTAAGAATGCAAAAATAACCAATAGTTTGACCTCTTAAATCACAAATTGGATAGACTTACCATTAAAATATATTGTAAATGTGTTTCCCATTATTTAGCTCATTTAGCATGTTCAGCAGCAAGCATTCAAATATTTGAGTTGGTTTTTTTTTTTTTCACTTTGCAGAAGGCATTAGATGATTTTTTTCAAGCATCAAGAGATATTTAAAAGACTAGAATACAATTGGAATATTGCTGATAGGTTGCCATTTACCATCTGCCTAAAAGATGAAGAATTTAGAAGATATAGTAGGCTCAGAAATTATTTGGTTTTGTGTTACTCATTTTGGTAGTCTTCACTGTGGAAAGTTAGCATAACTTGTTCATTTTGAAGATTATATCACTACAGTTGACCTTTGAACAGCATGGATTTGAACAGAACCACTTATGCACAGATTATTTTCAATAAATATGTACTGCAGTACTAAATGATCCAAGGTTTGTTGAATTCCTGAATGTGTAAGCATATAAGGGCCCAACTATAAAGTTATACTTGGAGTTTCTACTGCATCCTTATCCTAACCCCGAGTTCTTCAAGAGCCAACTATATGTCATGTCCATAAAGTGAAAAAGAAGCAACTAGAATTAAGGTTTACAATGTAAAAAGTATTGCCCTGTAAGTTGAAGAATGAACAGTAGTAGATGAAGGAAAGTATTAGCAGACATCCAATATAAACTTCAAGTTTATCTACATTTCCATATTAATATTAGAATGCTGAATAGTAGTAAGTTGGGCTTCCCTGGTGATTCAGACGGTAAAGGGTAAAGAATCTGACTGCAGTGTGGGAGACCTGAGTTAGATTCCTGGGTCAGTAAGATCCTCTGGAGAAGGAAATGGCAACCTACTCCAGTATTCTTGCCTGAAGAATTCCATTGACAGAGGAGCCTGGTGGGCTACAGTCCATGGGGTTGCAAAGAGGTGGACATGACTGAGTGACTAACACTTTCACTTTCATTAATGTTAGAGTGTTGAATAGTATAAATGGTTAATCTGATTTTTTTTGTTTAAGTTGATGCCTTTGGTCTTTAATTTGCCTGAAAAATATTTTTATTTTTTTGTTTTCTTTTTTTAATTTTTATTTTTATTTTACTTTACAATATTGTATTGGTTTTGCCATACATTGACATGAATCCGCCACTGGTGTACATGAGTTCCCAATCCTGAATCCCCCTCCCACCTCCCACCTCAGATCATCTCTCTGGATCATACATTTAAAAAAGGAGTCTTTAGTGTTAACTTCTATATGCGCTTTGGATTTTTTCTGATTTAGCCAAAAATATGAAAATGCTGCAAAAAAGTGTGAAGTAAAGTATCTTGCGTGTGAATTACAAGATCTGGTCACCAGGTGCAGTGTCATGCCAAAGATAATCTTTGGGTCTTTTAGCCTAGGTACCCAACTAAAAAACAATCAGCTATACAGTACTATATTGTAATAGGTTTATAATACTTTTCACACAAATAATGTATAAGAAACAGCACAAAAAATAGAGAAGATATTTTTAATCTTGCAGTACAGCACCTTGAAAAATACAGTAGTACCAGCTACATCACTGCTGCTTTTACACTTGCTTCTGGACTTCCTGAGCTTGAAATGAAGATACTGCACTGCTATACCCTATACAGTACTGTACAGTAAAGTATACAAAAGCACAACACTTGTACAGGAAGCCTGTGACAAGGTATGCCCAAAGGTGAACTGACTTACCCACCTGCACTTGCAAATGCACGTATGCATCTCTGAAAGTTCACAACTCGAAAGTTCATATTAGGGGACATACTATATTATAATCTAGATTTATAGGAGGAAAATCTTGAACAGCATGTCTGTTCAATCTCAGCCTGCAAAAACATAGAGTACTTACATGAATACTGTAATCTATAATGTACTTATCAAGAATTGACACAGTAAGGAGAATGTACTTGTTTGTTACAGTTTCCAGGATAAGCATTCCTTTGTGTAGAGCACAAGAGATTTTTATTTTTTATTGCTATTTATGGATCATTTGGAAGGAATGATGCTAAAGCTGAAACTCCAGTACTTTGGCCACCTCATGCGAAGAGTTGACTCATTGGAAAAGACTCTGATGCTGGGAGGGATTGGGGGCAGGAGGAGAAGGGGACGACTGAGGATGAGATGGCTGGATGGCATCATGGACTCGATGGACATGAGTCTGAGTGAACTCTGGGAGTTGGTGATGGACAGGGAGGCCTGGTGTTCTGTGATTCATGGGGTCGCAAAGAGTCGGACATGACTGAGTGACTGAACTGAACTGAACTGAAACTGATGGATCATTCATGAATTTCTTAAAGTATGAATTGCACTCTTTCTCTGGATTCTTAAATACTCCTATAACACTTCCCTCAGATTAGCTCCTCTGTGACGATCTTTTCAACATGCTTTCCAACATACTCTGACATTTCAACTTTTTTTTTCTAGTGCTGGAAAAATAATTCTGGAACAAGAAAGGGAAAGTGAAGTTGCTCAGTTGTGTCCGACTCTTTGTGACCCCACGGCCTGTAGCCTACCAGGCTCCTCTGTCTGTGGGATTTTCCAAATAAGGGCACTGGAGTAGGTTGCCATTTCCTTCTCCAAGGGATCTTCCCTACCCAGTGATCGAACGTGGGTCTCCCACATTGCTAGCAGATGCTTTACCCTCTGAGCCACCAGGGAAGGACAGAACAGAAAGATGATGTAATTACTATACAGGTAGGTTACATTTGAGAAAAGAGTACTACATAATACAAAACACTATTATTAGAGGATTAAATCCTGAACTTAAAGTAAGGGAATCTTTCCCCCTTTTTTTTCATCCTGGGAAATGAGAAGTACTTACAATAAGCCAAAGGAAATGAAAGTGTTGATGAGAGAGATAGGCTTGCAGCTGGTTGATAACAGCCAAGATTGCCTGCAGTTTATCAATGAGCTACACGTAGTGCTGCTAGAAACTTGTATTTTATTTCAGAAAGCATGACATAAAGGTAAAAAATGTGTTCCATTAAAGTCAGATTTCAAATGTGTTTCATTAAAACAAGGTTTCGTGAGTTATCCAGATGAGATGTAGCTCCTCATGGATAGAAACTTGAAGCATGAAAGATTTCTCAGTGAACAGATAAAAGTTGTCTATGTTTCTTTGAATTGATCATTTGTCATTTGTAGTTCCTCTTTTTTTAAAGGGTAATAATAATAACAGGTAAAGACTTCAACAGTAAATTACGGCACCCGTTATTGTTTAAATAACCGAGTTCTGTCAGCCAAAAGAAAGATTTAAAGAGATGGAGTGGATTTAGCAGCTTTCAACTCTGCATTTCCCACTTGTGTTTTGTCAAAAACAAAACGACTAATGTGAGTGAGAGCAGGATAGTGTAACAGTTAACATAATGGAGTTCTTACGAAAATGTGGAGCATTCATTCTGCGACTTAAAATGAATGTTGTGTTGCTCTCATACTAAAAGAAGCCTGATATTATTATTTGTATTTAAAGCAATTTTGATCTGAAATATACATAACAACCCTTTCCCAGATTTTTTTGGTCTCTCTCTCTCCCCTTTTGAATATATATTGTGGTTATGATTGTGTAAGAAGCACTTTCCAGTACACTTAAAAATGTGTATTCTTTCTATGTCCTCCCCAACACAAACACACATACGTCCTTTCTGTTAAGTGGATTTTAGTTAATAAGGGTAAACCAATAGCCCACTTGAGTTCTAAAGGGTTTCTCAATACAACCCAGTTCAGGATAAAATAAAAATGAATTGGAAAAATAAATAGCTTTCTCTATTGTATTATTAACTGTATAGAAATCCTTGCTGAATTACTACCTGTCTGGCTATTTTATGGTATCAATACACTCTTTAATTAGATTAGAAGGTTAACAACTAGTTTAATCTTTTCAGGGAACCTTTTAATTAATTTCTTTCACAGTTTTGTTTGTAGGTATTAATATTTAAAACACTATGTTCCTTACACTTCAGAGTCAATATCTTACCTGGAAATTATCCTTACCAAAAGGGCATTTGATCCTACAGTTGTTATTATATTTCCATTCTTGTTTCTTTAAAATTACATTGAAGATATAAGGTATACTGATCAGGAATTAGGGCTTTGAGCTGATGATTTTACAGTGTACACGAAGAGAACTGTGAAATGTTGCTTAATTTCTTTTATACTCAGTTTTTCCCACTGTAAAATGGAAAGAATAATACCTACCTCTTAATATAATAATATTGTAAAAGTTGAATGAGGTAATTCCTAAAGCACTTAACAAGGAAGTTATCTCTGCTTGAAGGAAAACGTATGGAGCAGTGAGGGGCAATTTTGTGAGCAGAAGAGTACTTCAGTCCATGCACTAGAATGCACACCTGGAGAAAGGCGGGTCAGGTGCTGCATGTTTTGTCTCTGTTCAGATGGATATGTGTACAAGTCCTCTAACTGAAATCTAGGTGACCTCTCCTGCACCAGTGCCTGCATGGAGGACACCGAGATGGAGAAAATGCAGCCTCCCTTTGTTACTACCGCATGCTTGAGCTGGCTAGTTGCTTAAACTCTTCTCCTTATTGTACCTGTGAGAGTAATGAGCTCCTAGGAGAGAATGCCAAATTGATTATCAACACCTGAACATACTAAGCACATAGTGTGTGGATATTTCATTGTTACTGTAGTGCTCGTCCACCTGCATGCTTCAAGACCGTTCCTGTCGAGAGATGGAAGGTGTGATCTTGGCAATTCCTAGAGGAATCTCTCATTTCCACAGGGCGAGAATGAGTTAGAGTTGTAAAAGCAGTTGCTTTTGTTGGGTCCACAAACAAAAAGCCAAAATAAGTCCTAAATCAGGGAATAGGTATTCTAATTTGTTCTAGCTTGACTACAAAATCCCAGTATATAAGTCTGCTGATTCATTAATGTAGCTGAATCTCAGCATTTTATATATAAATTCAAAATTATGGATTAATGTATCTTTAAGTTCCCATCTGGGTCAAGAATTAGAGCAAAATATAGCTTTGGCTCAACTAAAAGTACCAATGACTAAGCCGGTCCTACTAATGGCCAGTCAGCTTATCTTCCAAAAGGATTTTGAAACATGACCTTCTTCCCATTAAGGAAAGGAAAAAAATAAGTTTAATACAGATGGAACAAGTCCTTTCATTCATATAGCACACTGGCAGATGTCCCAGCAAAACCTGTATTCTCAACCATATTATGCAGTGGAGACAGTTTTACCTGTTGGCAGTCTCTTTATCTGAAATTGATAGGTCATTTATAATGAATCAAAAT
Source organism: Aepyceros melampus (assembly GCA_006408695.1). Lineage (NCBI taxonomy): Eukaryota > Metazoa > Chordata > Mammalia > Artiodactyla > Bovidae > Aepyceros > Aepyceros melampus. The sequence goes on along the minus strand of SJXQ01006244.1, from coordinate 77,560 downwards.
GATACTTGACAACTCAGCTTTTTAACAATTCCATTGTTTACATATTTTACTGGACTTTTATCTGTTAAAAAAAAAAGAATCTGGAAATCTCATGAAAGAGGATTTTTTCTTTGTTGGTTTTTCAAGTACATAAAACTGCAGTGAAACAAAGGCAATGGAAAACGCCTTTGGCTGGAGACTTTTCTCTGCTTCCTCATTTTAGTCGGCTCAAAAGCTTGTCTTGCACAATTGTGGAAACAGTGAGTCTGGTGTTAGGCTAGTCAAGAACTGTAGAAAGACTAGAATTAATAAAATAAGTTAGTCATGAAGTGTTTTTGAACTTTCATGTAGGTTTGGGTTTCCATTCATCTTGGTGATGAAAGTTCCAGTATGTTTAGATTTTATGTAACCTGATTTATCAACCATATTAGAATTTAAATTATCTGTTTCTCATGTATATTATCATATGTGAAATAGATCGCCAGTCCAGATTCGATGCATGAGACAGGGTGCTCAGGGCCGATGCACTGGGAAGACCCTGAGGGATGGGATGGGGAGGAAGGTGGGAGGGGTTTCAGGATGGGGAACACACATACACCCATGGCTAATTCATGTGAATATATAGCACAAACCACTATAATATTGTAAAGTAATTAGCCTCCAATTAAAATAAATTAAAAAATAAAAATAAATTATCTGTTTCTGAAGTGTAACTGTGTTCATCTTTATGCCTTTTCTATAAAATGTGAGTATAGAGAGTAAATTTCATGTAGATATATGTATAAAAATTAAAATTGCTTACAATTTTAAACTGCTTAAATGATCCCTATTATAAAGTTATATACTGGTATAATCAAATACTTCTAGGGGACCAAAGATAACATTTTTTCCTCTGAGGAATTTGGTAAAATACAGTGTAGTCACATTGTAAGTTCATTTCTTCTCTGAAAGAAAAAATCAAGGAAATAACAACAGGTGCTGTGCTAGGTAAAAGTCTCTAGTGATTATAAACAAGAACAGTGAAGGGTTTTAATGGGAAAACTCTTAAATTCTAGAAGTGTTGGAAGAGCAGATTGAAGATTAGAATTAGAATCCACATGGGAAAGAGAGAGGTAGATTCTTTGCCATAAATCATCTAGATACTTAATTTGAAATCAAACAAGAACCTGAACATGTGTCATATAATCTGGCTAAATACACCTGGGTTTATTAAGATGGTGTGAGCCAAAGACCACAGTGTTTTAGACAAGCTTGAGCAGATCCTCTGCTAAAGAGAAAAACAAGCATACTCTATGTCTTGCTCTTGGCAAATAAAACCCCAAAACTCCAACTCACTGACTTGAAGGAATTAATGGACTGAATTTCCAAACAGGCACACCATGTTTGGAAATCAGTATGATACATTTAACAGCACACATTTTAAAGTGATACATTTCTAATTTTGTTGATTTGATTTTTCTCCCTTTGTTTCTTGATGAGTCTGGCTAGTGGTTTGTCAATTTTATTTATCCTTTCAAAGAACCAGCTTTTGGCTTTGTTGATTTTTGCTATGGTCTCTTTTGTTTCTTTTCATTTATTTATGTCCTAATTTTTATGATTTCGTTCCTTCTACTAACTCTGGGGTTCTCCATTTCTTCCTTTTCTAGTTGCTTTAGGTGTAGAGTTAGGTTACCTATTTGACTTTTTTCTTGTTTCTTGAGGTATGCCTGTATTGCTATGAACTTTCCTCTTAGCACTGCTTTTATAGTGTCCCACAGGTTTTGGGTAGTTGTGCTTTCATTTTCATTCATTTCTATGCATATTTTGATTTCTTTTTTGATTTCTTCTGTGATTTGTTGATTATTCAGAAGCGTCTTGATCAGCCTCCATATGTTGGAATTTTTAATAGTTTTTCTCCTGTAATTGAGATCTAATCTTAATGCATTATGGTCAGAAAAGATGCTTGAAATGATTTCGATTGTTTTGAATTTATCAAGGTTAGCTTTATGGCCCAGTATGTGATCTATCCTGGAGAAGGTTCCGTGCGCACTTGAGAAAAAAGGTGAAATTCATTGTTTTGGGGTGAAATGTCCTATAGATATAAATTAGGTCTAACCGGTCTATTGTATCATTTAAAGTTTGCGTTTCTTTGTTAATTTTCTGTTTAGTTGAGCTGTCCATAGGTGTGAGTGGGGTAAGAAACAAATCACCAGTCTATGTTCGATACAGGATACAGGATGCTTGGGACTGTGCACGGGGATGATCCAGAGAGTTGATATGGGGTGGGAGGTGGGGGGCGTTCAGGATTGGGAACTCACGTACACCTGAGATGGATTCATGTCAATGTATGGCAAAACCAATACAGTAATGTAAAATAAAGTTAAAAAAATTTAAAAAATTAAAAAAAATCAAACCACATTTCATTATAAAATAAACCTTTCAAATTTGAAAAAAAAATAAAGTGATACAGACTCAGGTTCAAATCCTGACATTTCCATTCTCTATGTGATTTTAAAAAGCTTGCTTAGCTTCGTCACTTCAATTTCACTGTAAAATGTGTGCTATTACAGTCCAGTGTTGTAGGACTAAAAATGATGTATGTACAATGCCTAGTACAGTGCCTGCACAAAATAAGATCTTAATGAATAATGCCTATTTGTTTTTATTATAAGTTGAGTGTTGACTTAGTGCCATTATTCTCTTTTAATTCATGGAATACTTTAAAAGAAGCATAGATCTGTGCCTCTTCTCAACTTATACTTCATATATCCTAACAAGTACAGCTCTTGAAGACGTTTCCTTGGTAACTTTGTTAGATTTTATTTTACTGTTTTTCCTATTTACAGAAAAATTACTAAACAAGGCTTTTGTACAGATTTACCAATTATTTACATTTATACTCCATTTAAATTTTTTATTGAGTTATAGTTGATGTATAATATCATAAATTTCAGGTATATATGCTTAATGTATACAGCAGAGTGATTCACAATTTTTAAAGATTATATTCCATTTATAGTTGTGAAGTTATAAGCAAAAACAATACCTAGTTGTGGATGTAACTGGTGATAGAAGCAAAGTCCGATGCTATAAAGAGCAATATTGCATAGGAACCTGGAATGTTAGGTATGTGAATCAAGGTAAATTGGAAGTGGTCAAACAGGAGATGGCAAGAGTGAACATCAACATTTCAGAAATCAGTGAACTAAAATGGACTGGAATGGTTGAATTTAACTCCGATGACCATAATGTCTACTACTGTGGGCAAGAACCCTTAGAGGAAATGGAGTAGCCATCATAGTCAACAAAAGAGTCCAAAGTGCAATACTTGGATGCAATCTCAAAAACGACAGAATGATCTCTGTTCGTTTCCAAGGCAAACCATTCAATATCACAGTAATCCAAGTCTATGCCCCGGCCAGTAATGCTGAAGAAGCTGAAGTTGAATGGTTCTATGAAGACCTACAAGACCTTCTAGAACTAACACCCAAAAAGATGCCCTTTTGATTACAGGAGACTGGAATGCAAAAGTAGGAAGTCAAGAAAAACCTGGAGGAACAGGCAAATTTGGCCTTAGAGTACAGAATGAAGCAGGGCCAAGGATAATAGACTTTTGCCAAGAGAACAAACTGGTCGTTGCAAATACCCTCTTCCAACAATACAAGAGAAGACTATACATGGACATCACCAGATGGTCAATCAAAATCAGATTGATTATATTCTTTGCAGCCAAAGATGGAGAAGCTCTATACAGTCAGCAGAAACATGACCAGGAGCTGACTGTGGCTCAGATCATGAACTCCTTATTGCCAAATTCGGACTTAAATTGAAAAAAGTAGTGAAAACCACTAGACTATTCAAGAATGACCTAAATCAAATCCCTTACAATTGTACAGTGGAAGTGACAAATAGATTCAAGGGATTAGATCTGATAGGCCAAGTGCCAGAAGAACTATGGAGAGAGGTTCGGTGTCATTGTACGGGAGACAGGGATCAAGATTATCCTCGAGAAAAATAAATGCAAGAAAGCAAAATGGTTGTCTGAGGAGGCCTTACAAATAGCTGTGAAAAGAAGAGAAGTGAAAAGCAAAAAGGAGAAAAGGAAATATATACTGATTTGAATGCAGAGTTCTAAAAAATAGCAAGGAGAGATAAAAAAGCGTTCCTCCATGATCAGTGGAGGAAAACAATAGAATGGGAAAGACTAGAGATCTCTTCAAGAAGATTAGAGATACCAAGGGAACATTTCATGCAAAAATGGGCTCAATAAATGAGGGAAACAATATGGACCTAGAGAAGCAGAAGATGTTAAGAAGAGGTGGCCAGAATACACAGAAGAACTGTACAAAAATATCTTTACTACCCAGATAATCACGATGGTGTGATCACTCACCTAGAGCCAGACATCCAGGAATACGAAGTCAAGTGGGTCTTAGGAAGCATCACTACAAACAAAGCTAGTAGAGGTGATGAAATTCCAGTTGAGCTATTTCACATCCTAAAAGATGATGCTGTGAAAGTGCTATACTCAATATGCCAGCAAATTTGGAAAACTCAGCAGGGGCCACAGGACTGGAAAAGGTCAGTTTTCATTCCACTTACAAAGAATGGCAATGCCAAAGAATGCTCAAACTACCACACAATTGCACTCATCTCATATGCTAATAAAGTAATGCTCACAATTCTCCAAGCCAGGCTTCAATAATATATGAACCGTGAACTTCCAGATGTTCAAGCTGGATTTAGAAAAGGCAGAGGAAGCAGAGATCAAATTGCCAACATACACTGGATCATTGAAAAAGCAGGGGAATTCCAGAAAAACATCTATTTCTGCTTTATTGACCATACCAAAGCCTTTGACTGTGTGGATCACGACAAACTGTGGAAAATTCTTGAAGATATGTGAATACCAGATTGCTTGACCTGCTTCCTGAGAAATCTGTATGCTGGTCAGGAAGCAGCAGTTAGAATTGGACATAGAACAACACACTGGTTCCAAGTTGGGAAAGGAGTACATCAAGGCTGTAAATTGTCACCCTGTTTATTTAACTTCTATGCAGAGTACATCATGCAAAATGCTGGGCTTGATGAAGCATAAGCTGGAATCAAGATTGCTGGGAGAAATATCAATAGCCTCAGATATGCAGATGACACCATCTTATGGCAGAAAACTAGGAAGAAGAACTAAAGAGCCTCTTCATGAAAGTGAAAGAGGAGGGTGAAAAAGTTGTCTTAAAACTCGACATTCAGAAAACTAAAATCATGGCATCTGGTCCCATCACTTCATGGCATTTAGTTGGGGAAACAATGGAAACGTGAGAGACTTTATTTTGGGGAGCTCCAAAATTATTACTGATGGTGACTGCAGCCATGAAATTAAAAGATGCTTGCTCCTTGGAAGAAAAGTTATGACCAACCTAAACAGAATATTAAAAATCAGAGACATTACTCTGTTGATAAATTCCATCTAGTGAAAGCTGTGGTTTTTCTAGTAGTCATGCATGGATATGAGAGTCAGACTATAAAGAAAGCTGAGTGCTGAAGAATTGATGCTTTTGAACTTTGGTGTTGGTGAAGACTCTTGAAAGTGCCTTGGATTGCAAGGAGATCCAACCATTCCATCCTAAAGAAAATCAGTACTGAATATTCATTGGAAGAACTGATGCTGAAACTCCAAAACTTTGGCCACCTGATGTGAAGAACTGATTCATTTGAAAATACCCTGATGATGGGAAAGATTGAAGGCAGGAGGAGAAGGGGTCGACAGAGGATGAGATGGTTGGATGATATCACTGACTCAATGGACATGAGTTTGAGTAAACTCTGGGAGTTGGTGATGGACAGGGAGGCCTGGCGTGCTGCAGTCCATGGGGCTGGAAAGAGTCGGAGATGACTGAGCGACTGAACTGAACTGTGTTGTAAAATGCTGGACTTGTTCCCTGTTTTGCTGGTTTGTACAACATATTATTGTAGCTTATTTATCTTATACATAGTTGTTTATACCTATTCTACCTCATATGTTCTCTCTCTTTACACACACGTACATTTTCTGTGTGTATAAAAACGTTTAAAAGTAAGTTGGAGGGAGATGGGAAGGAGGTTCAAAAGGGAGGGGATATATGTTTACTGGCTAATTCATGTGAGAGTTGTACTATAAAGAAGCTGCTTCTGCTGCTACTGCTACATTGCTTCAGTCGTGTCCAACTTTGTGTGACCCCAGAGATGGCAATCTACCAGGCTCCTCTGTCCCTGGGATTCTCCAGGCAGGAACACCAGGGTGGGTTGCCATTTCTTTCTCCAATGCATGAGAGTGAAAAGTGAAAGTGAAGTTGCTCAGCGTGTCTGACTCTTCGAGACCCCATGGACTTCAGCCCACCAGACTCCTCCGTCCATGAGATTTTTCAGGCAAGAGTACTGGAGTGGGGTGCCATTGCCTTGTCCGATAAAGAAGCTGAGTGCCGAAGAATTGATGCTTTTGAATTGTGGTATTGGAGAAGACTCTTGAGAGTCCCCTGGACTGCAAGGAGATCCAGCCAGCCAATCCTAAAGGAAATCAGTCCTGAATACTCATTGGAAGGACTTCTGCTGAAGTTGAAAGTCCAATACTTTGGCCACCAGTTGCAAAGAACTGACTCACTGAAAAGAAGCTGATTCTGGGAAAGATTGAAGGCAGGAGGAGAAGAGGATGACAGATAAGATGGCTGGATGGTATCACCAACTCGATGGACATGAGTTTGAGTAAGCCCCGGGAGTTGATGATGGATAGGGAAGCGTAGCATGCTGCATCCCAGGGGGTCTCAAAGAGTTGGACAGGACTGAGTGACTGAACTCGACTGAATAGCTGATTCATGTTGAAGTTAGACAGAAAACAACAAAATTCTGTAAAGCAATTATCCTTCAATTAAAAAATAATAGTAAAAAGAAAGAGAGACTGTGCTGTTTTATTCTAAATGCTTCAGTGCATGTGTCCTAAAATGTGGTCATTCCTTTCCATAACCTCTGTTTAGCAAATAGGAAATTTAACATTAATATGATACTGTTATCCAGTCCAGAGTCTATTTTCAAACTTGGTTAGTTGTTCCAGTTATATCCTTTTATAGCTATTTTTTTCCCCAGTCCAGGATCCAACCTAGGATTATAAATTCTATTTTGTTTTCATGTCAATTTAGTCTCTCTTAATCTGGAAGAGATTCTCAGCCTTTGTTTCCTTTTTATATTTTTATTGAATTATAGTTGACATACATTATTAGATTGGCTCAGATGGTATAGAATCTCCTTGCAATGCAGGAGACCTGGGCTCGATCCTTGGGTTGGGAAGATCCCCTGGAGAAGGGAAAGGCTACTAGTATTCTGGCCTGGGAATTCCACGGGCCAGGGAGCCTGCCATGCTACAGTCCATGGGGTCCCAAAGAGTTGGACATGACTGGGCGACTTTCCCACTTTCATTTTTAATAGTTTGACATTTATATACATTAGTAATTGATCACCATGACAAGATCAATCTGTCACCTTACAAAGTGATTTCAGTATTATTGACTATATTCCCTATACTGTATATTACATATCTTTGATTATTTTGTAACCAAAATTTGCACCTCTTAATCCCTTTCACCTGTTTCACCCAACGTGCCACCTGTCTCCTCTCTGGAAACCACTGTTTTTTTCTCTGTATCTACAAGGCTGTTTCTCTTTTGTTCTTGTTTTGTTAGATTCCACATATAAGTAAAAACATATAGTGTTTGTCCCTCTCTGTCTGGTTTATTTCAGTTAGCATAGTATCCTGTATGCGCATCCATGTCACAAGTAGCAATGCTTCATTCTTTTTTACAGCTGAGTAGTGTGTTTCATTGTATATATATATATACCACATCTTTTATACCTATTAAACTATGTGTACTTATGTTGCTTCCATGTTTTGTCTGTTTTGTAAATCATGCTTCAGTGAACATAGAGATGCACATATCTTTTCAAGTTAGTGTTTTCATTTTCTTTGGATAAATACCCAGAAGTAGAATTACTGGACTCTATGGCAGTTCTAGTTTTAATCTTTTGAGGAACTTCCGTGTGATTTGTTATAGAACCTGTACCAGTTTCATTCCCATGAAGGTTTGTTTTCTTCAGATATTTGTCAACACTAGTCATTTCCTGTCTTTTGGCTCATTGCCACTCTGCCAGGTGTAAGGTGATGTCTCACCATGGTTTTGATTTGCATTTCCCTGGTGGTTACTGATGTTGAGCATATTTTCACGTGTCTCATGTTTTCTTTGGAAAAATGTTTCTTCAGAATTTCTACCCATGTTTTAATTTAATTGTTTTTAATTTTAGACTGAGTTATGTGAATTCTTTGGGCTTCCCTGGTGGCTCAGATGGCAAAGAATCTGCTGCAATGTGGAAGACCCAGGGTCCAATCCCTGGGTTGGGAAGATCCCCTGGAGGAGGGAACGGCACCCCACTCTAGTGTTCTTGCCTGGAGAATTCCATGGACAGAGGAGTCTGGTGGGCTGCAGTCCATGGGGTCGCAAAGAGTTGGACAGGACTGAGCAACTAACACTTTCAGTTTCATGTGAAAGTTCTTTACATATTTTGGACATTAATCCTTTATCATACATATCACTTGCAAATAACTTGTCCCATTCTGTAGTTGGCTTTTCATTTTTTTGACCATTTTCTTCACTGTGCAGACCTTTTTAGTTTGAGGCAGTCTCATTTGTGTAGTTCTGCTTTCATTTCCCATGCCTGAGGAGCTGAATCTAAAAAATATTGCTTAGATTGGTGTCAAAAAGTGGACTGCCTGTTTTCTTTTAAGCATTTTATGGTTTCAGGTTTTACACTTAAGTCTTTAATGTATTTTGAATCTACTTTTAATATATGATGTAAGAAAGTGGTCTAGTTTGATTCATTTGAATATACCTGTCCAGTTTTCCCAACATCATTTATTGAAGATAATGTGTTTTCCCCATGGTATATTGTAAGCTTCTTTTTCATGAATTAAGTGACCACATAAGCATGGGTTTATTTCTGGGCAGTCTATTCTGTGTCATTGATTTATGTGTCTGTTTTTGTGCTAGTACCTTACAATTTTGATTACTATAACTTTGTAGTATATCTTGAAATCAAGCAGCATGACACCTCCAGACTTGTTCTATTCGGAGTCTTTTGTCATGCCATAAAAAGTTGAGAATGTTTAATACCAATTCTGTAAAAAAAATTTTTTAAATATGGCATTTTGATAGGTATTGTTTTGAATCTGTAGGTGGCTTTCAATAATAAAGATATTTTAACCAGGTAAATTTTTTCATTCTGTGACTTTGGTGTTTCTTTCCATTTATTTGTGTTGTCTTTAATTTCTTTCATCAGTGTATTATTTTCAGAATACAGGTCTTTTACTTCCATGGTTAAATGTTTACTTTATTTTATTATTTTGGATGCAATGTAATTGGGATTGTTTCCTTAAATTCTCTTTCTGATAGTTTGTGTTAATGTATAGAAATGCAACAGATTTTCTATATATTGATTTTCTGTCCTGCCACTTTACTAAAGTCATTTATTCTAATTATTTTCGTGCAGTCTAGGGTTTTCTATATATAGCATCATGTCATCTACAAATAATAATATCTTTACTTCTTCCTTTTTAATTATTTGTCTTTTTTTTTCCTTTCCTTGTTTCATTGCTGTGACTTAGATAAAATTTTGTGTTGAATAAGACTGGAAGAATGGACATCCTTGACTTGTTGCTGATATTAGAAGAAATGCTTTCAACTTTTCACCGTTGAGTATGATGTTGGCTTTGGGTTTGTTATCTATGGCTTTTATTATATTGAAATGTTATCGCTATACCAGTTTTTTAAGAGTTAAAAAAATACTTATTTCTGCTTTCATTGGGTCTTTGTTGCAGCATGTGGGCTTTCTCTAGTTGCAGTGAGCAGGGGCTACTCTTCAGTATAGTGCAGTGGCTTCTCATTGTAGCATCTCTTGCTGTGGAGCACAGGCCCTAGGCTTATGGGCTCAGTAGTTGTGGAAAGTGAAAATGAATCGCTCAGTCATGTCCAACTCTTTGCATCCCCAGGGTCTGTAGCCTGCCAGTCTCCTCTGTCCATAGAATTCTCTAGGCCAGTATACTGGAGTGGTTTGCCATGCCCTCTTCCCAACCCAGGGATAGAACTCAGGTCTCCCACATTGCAGGCCTATCCTTTACCATTTGAGGCACCAGGGAAGCCCAAGAATACTGGAGTGGGTAGCCTACCCCTTCTCCAGTAGATGTTCCTGACCCAGGAATCAAACCGGGGTCGCCTCCACTGCAGATGGATTCTTTACCTGCTGAGGTACATGGGCTTAGTGGCTCTGGCAGGTGGAACCTTCTAGATCAGGGATTGAAACTGTGTCCTCTGCACTGACAGATGAACTCTCATCCACTGTACGACCACTTTAAAAATTAGGAGTTTTTAGTCATTAATGGATATTGAATTTTATCAAATTCTTTTTCTGCATCTGCTGAGATGGTCCTTTGATCTTTATCCTTTGGTTTGTTAATGTGGTGGATCACATTGATTTGTGGATGCTGAATATTCCTTGTGGTCCTGGAACAAATTCCAGTTGATAATTTTGTATGATCCTTTTAATGTGTTGTTGAATCCAGTTTGCTAATATTTTGTTCAGGATATTTGCATTTGTGTTCATCAGGCATACTGGCCTGTAATTTTCTTTCTTTGTAGTGTCTGGTTTTAGTATCAGGGTAATGCTGGACTTGCAGAGTAAGTTTGGAGACATTTCTTACTTTTCAATTTTTTGGAATAGTTTGAGAAGACTAGTAGTTATTAAATTCTTCTTCAAGTGTTTGGTTGAATTCCCCTTTGAAGCCATGTAGACCTGGACTTTTGTTTATTGGGAGTTTCTAAATTATGATTATTATTATTATTTAATTTCATTACTAGAGATAAGTCTGTTCAGATTTTCTGTTTCTTCCTGATTCAGTATTGGATGATTGTATGTTTCTAATAATTTATTTCTTCTTCTTCTGCTCCTGCTGCTGCTGCTAAGTCGCTTCAATTGTGTCCGACTCTGTGCGACCCCATAGATGGCAGCCCACCAGATTCCCCTGTCCCTGGGATTCTCCAGACAAGAACACTGGAGTGGGTTGCCATTTCCTTCTCCAAGGCATGAAAGTGAAAAGTGAAAGTGAAGTCGCTCAGTTGTGTCCGACTCTTCACAACCCCATGGACTGCAGCCTACCAGGCTCCTCAGTCCAAGGAATTTTCCAGGCAAGAGTACTAGAGTGGGGTGCCATTGCCTCCTCTAGGTTGTCCAAATTTTTTGTGTGTATAGTTGCTTACAGTAATCTCTTATAGTCCTCTGTACTTCGGTGGTGTCAGTTGTAAGTTTTCCACTTTAATTTCTAATTTTACTTATTTGGGTGTTTTTTAGCAGACTGCGTAAAGGTTTATTAATTTGTTTATCTTTTCAAAGAACCAGCTCTCAGTTTCACTGATCTTTTCTATGTTGTTTTTTTTTTTAATTTGTATTTCACAATTCTTTTACTTACACTCTGATCCTTACTATTTGGGCTTCCCTGATAGGTCAGTTGGTAAAGAATCCGCCTGCAATGCAGAAGACTCCAGTTCAATTCCTGGATTAGGAAGATCTGCTGGAAAAGGGATAGGCTACCCACTCCAATATTCTTGGGCTTCCCCTGTGGCTCAGCTGGTAAAGAATCCATGTGCAGTGCAGGAGACCCTGGTTTGATCCCTGGTTTGGGAAGATCCCCTGGAGAAGGGAAAGGCTACCCGCTCCAGTGTTCTGGCCTGGAGAATTCCATGGACTGTATAGTTCATGGGGTCACAGAGAGTCAGACACGACTGAGCGACTTTCACTTTCTTTATTATTTTCTTCCACAAACTTTGGGCTTTGTTTGATATTCTTTTTCTAGTGTGTTTTAAGATTAGATTATTTGTGATTTTTAGATCTTTCTTATCTCCTGGGATAGTCTTTTGTCACTATAAACTTTCCTTTTAAATCAGCTTTTGCTGTCTCCTATCAATTTTAGAAGGTTGTTTCCATTTTTTTGTGTTAAGGTATTTTTTATTTTTCTCATTGATTTCTTCATTGACCTATTGGTTGTTTATTAGCATGTGGACTAACTTTCACATGCTTGTGCTTTTTTTCTAGTTTTCTTTGTATTAATACATTTGATCTTTGAGCAACATAGGTTTAACCTGCATGGATTCATTTTTACAGTTTTTTTTTTTAATGAGTATATGTTTGGCCCTCCATATCCATGGATATAGAGTCTGTGGATATGGAGGGCTGACTGTAATTGACTTGAAAATTTATGCATTTCAGTATCCTTGGGGAGTCCTGGAAGACATTCTCTGTGGATACCAAAGGAAGGCTGTAATTGATTTCTAGTTTCATACTATTGTGGTTGAAAAGGTATGTGATATCATTTCTGTCTTTTTAAATTTATTTTGTGTAGCTGAATATAGATAGTTTTTTTTCCCCCATCCATTCAGCCATCCTATGTCTTTTAACTGGAGCAGTTAGTCCATTTAAATTTAAAGTAATTATTAATTGGTATGTACTTATTACCATCTTTAAATTGTTTTCTGTTTTTTTTTCTTGAGTTGTTCTTTGTCCCTTTCTCCTTCTCTCACTTTCTTCTCTTGTAATTTGATGATTTTCTTTCATGTAAAATATGGCATCAAAACATAAAATGTTGCCCCAGAGTAAAAAATTGTAGTGCTTTTAGAGTTCACTCAAACTGTCTATTTTTCAGTCTATATTGTTATATATGAACTCTCTTTCTATATATCTGTCTGTGTGTGTATATATATATACACACACACATATACTAGTGCAGTTTTTCTTTCATAAATTTTCTTATTTCTAGTTATATAGCCTTGTCTTTTCTGTTTAAAGAAATCCCTTTAACATTTTTTGTAAGGCTGGCTTAGTGGAGATGAACTTTTAAAAACTTTTTTTCAGTTATTTTATTATGGTAAAATACATATAAAATTTACCATTTTAACTGTGTTAAGTATACTCTGCAGTGATATTAAATACATTCATAATATTGTGCAAACCATCACCATCCATCTGTGTGATTCTTTTTGTATTGCAAAACCAAGATTCTATTTCCATTAAACAATAACTCCTTACTCCCCATTTCCCCAGCACCTGGTAACCGCCATTCTACTTCCATCTCTAGTATTTTGACTAATCTTAAGTACCTCATGTAAGTGTCACCATGCAGTATTGATGAATGATTTTAGCTTTCAGTTGTCTGGGAAACAATCTCCTCATCAATTCTGAGTGGTAATGTTATTGGGTAGAGTATTCTTGATTATATTTTTTTTCCCTCTCAGCACCCTAAATTTATTGTGCCATTCACTTGTGGCCTGTGAATTTTCTTTTGAATGACCAGCTGATAGTCTAATGGGGTTCCCTTGTACATAACTAGTTGTCTCCCTTTTCTGCTTTTAAGATCTCTTTAACTTTTGATACTTTAATTGTAATGAGTCTTGGTGTGGGTCTCTTTTGGTTCATCTAGTTTTAGTTTGAGACTCTGCTTTTTGGATTGAATGTCTGTTTTCTTAGGGAAGTTTTCAGCTAGTACGTTTTTAAGTGGGTTTTTCTGTTGCTTACTTCATCTTTTCCCCTTAGAGATCCCTGTAATGTGAATGTGAGTGCACTTAATACATCAAAGGTCCCTTAAACTATCCTCATTTTTAAAAATTCTTTTTGTTTCTTTTTTTTTAATTTTTATTTTTACTTTATTTTACTTTACAATACTGTATTGGTTTTGCCATACATTGACATGAATAGACTTTTGGATCATAGCCATTCTGACTGGTGTGAAATGGTACCTCATTGTGGTCTTGATTTGCATTTCTCTGATAATGTTCTGATTGAGTGATTTCAATTACCCTGCCTTTCAGCTTTCTGATTCATTCTTCTGCATTGTCAAATTTGCTTTTGATTTCCTCTAGTATATTTTTCACTTCCTTTATTCTTTAGTTCTGATGGTCCTTTTTAATATTTGCTTTCTTGAAATTCTCACTGTGTCTATCCATTATTCTACTGAGTTTGGTGAGAATTTTTATGACTCTTTAACACTTTATCTGGTACACTGCCTATTTTAATTTCATTTAGTTCTTTTTCTAGGGTTTTATCTTGTTTCTTGCATGGAGGGTATATGTTTGTCTCTTCATTTTGCCTGTTTCTCTGTGTTTGTTTCTATGCAGTAGTTCCATCAGCTATGTCTCTCAGTCTGGACAGAGTGACCTTATGTAGAGGACCTTCTGGGGGCTCACTAGCACAATCTCTCCTGGTTAGCAGAGCCCTGTGCAACTTGGGCTGTTCTGTTGTGGTTGAGATACAGAAAATGCTCTAGGAGGACTTCTGGGAAAAGCTAGTTCTCTGGACCTGGAACCACTTTGGAGGGGCACTGATACACCTGGGGTGACCTGCCAGGTGGAATGGATTGGGAACACCAGATACGCTATCAACTAGGACACAGAAAAGTTGCAATCAACTGAAAACCAATTAAATATACAGAGTATGTTCTCTGACTAGAAAAGAATTAAGTTAAAAATGAATAATAGAAAGATAACTGCAAGTTACTATATATTAGGAAATTAAATGATATTTTGCTAAATAATCCATGGATTAACAGAAGCAGAAGATATTAAGAAGAGGTGGCAAGAATACACAGAAGAACTATGCAAAAAAGATCTTTATGACCCAGATAATTACTATGGTGTGATCACTCATCTAGAGCCAGACATCCTGGAATGTGAAGTCAAGTGGGCCTTAGGAAGCATCACTATGAAAAAAAGCTAGTGGGGTGATGGAATTCCAGTTGAGCTGTTTCAAATCCTGAAAGATGATGCTTTGAAAGTGCTACACTCAATATGCCAGCAAATTTGGAAAACTCAGCAGTGGCCACAGGACTGGAAAAGGTCAGTTTTCATTCCAATCCCAAAGAATGCTCAAACTACCACACAATTGCACTCATCTCACACGCTAGCAAAGTGATACTCAAAATTATCCAAGCCAGGCCTCAACAGTACGTGAACTATGAACTTCCAGATGTTCAAGCTGGTTTTAGAAAAGACAGAGGAACTGGAGATCAAATTGCCACCATCCACTGGATCATTGAAAAAGCAAGAGTTTCAGAAAAATATCTACTTCTGCTTTATTGACTATGCCAAAGCCTTTGACTGTGTGGATCACAACAAACTGTGGAAAATTCTTAAAGATATGGGAATACCAGATCACTTGACCTGCCTCCTGAGAAATCTGTATGCAGGTCAGGAAGCAACAGTGAGAACTGGACATGGAAAAACAGACTGGTTCCAAATTGGGAAAGGAGTACATCAAGGCTGTATATTGTCACCCTGCTTATTTAACTTCTACGCAGAGTACATCATGCAAAATGCTGAGCTGGATGAAACAAAAGCTGGAATCAAGATTTCTAGGAGAAATATTAATAACCTCAGATATGCTGATGACACTACCCTTAAAGCAGAAAGTGAAGCAGAACTAAAGAACCTCTTGATGAAAGTGAATGAGGAGAGGGAAAAAGTTATCTTAAAACTCAGTGTTCAGAAAAGGAAGATCATGGCATCTGGTCCAATCACTTCATGGCAAATAGATGGGGAAACAGTGGAAATAGTGACAGACTTTATTTTTGAGGGCTCCAGAATCACTGCAGATGGTGACTGCAGCCATGAAATTAAAAGACACATGCTCCTTGGAAGAAAAGGTATGGCCAACCTAGACAGCATATTAAAAAGCAGAGACATTACTTTGCCCACAAAAGTCTGTCTAGTCAAGACTATGGTTTTTCCAGTGGTCATGTATGGTGTGAAAGTTGGACTGTAAAGAAAACTGAGTGCCGAAGAATTGATGCTTTTGAACTGTAGTGCTGGAAAAGACTCTTGAGAGTCCCTTGGACTGCAAGGAGATCCAACCAGTCAATCCTAAAGGAAATCAGTCCTGAATACCCACTGGAAGGACTGTTGCTGAAGCTGAAACTCCAAAACTTTGACCACCTGACGCAAAGAACTGACTCCTTGGAAAAGACCCTGGTGCTAGGAGAGATTGAAGGCAGGAGGAGAAGGGGACAACAGAGGATAAGATGGATGGTTGGATGGCATCACCGACTCAATGGACATGAGTTTGAGTAAACTCCGGGGGTTGGTGATGGACAGGGAGGCCTGGTGTGCTGCAGTCCATGGGGTCACAAAGAGTCAGACATGACTAAGTGATGGAACTGAACTAAAAGAAGAGGAAATTTTATCTAAAACTGGGTGAAAATGAAAGTATAATATATCAAACATTTCAAAATAGGTGAAATACTAGCTAAATCAGTGCTTAGAGAAAAATGTACACCTTTGACATTGAAGGTGTTGTTCATTTGTGTTCGACTCTTTGCAACCCCGTGGATTGTATCCCAACAGTCTCCTCTCTCCGTGGATTTCTCCAGGCATGAATACTGGAGTGGATTGTCATTCTCTTCTGCTGGGATCTTCCTGACCCAGGGATCAAACCTGGGTCTCCCTCCATCTGAGTCACCAAGGGAAGTCCACTTTTATTAGAAAAAAAGAATTTGATATCAGAGATCTAAACCTCTAATTTAAGAAGCTAAAAAAGAATAAAAACCAGTGTAAGATAAAAGAGAGGAAATAATAAATATAGTATCAGAAATCAGTTAATTAGGAATGGACAAACATTATAGAAAATCAGGTATCAATATAATTTTTAACCCTTTAAGAAGACTGAGGAAGAAAAAGAAGACAGACTTCCAAATTAGGTTGTCTTTGACTTGCTTCTGTGATTTCTGGATTCCATATATTACTGTTCTGAATTTTTCATTTTGGTAAGATCCGCCTGCCAGTGCAGGAGATGCAAGTTTGATTCCTGGGTCAGGAAGATCCCTTGGAGGAGGTAATGGCAGCCCCCACTAATGTTCTTGCCTGGGAAATCCCATGGACAGAGGAGTCTAGTGGTTTACAGTTCATGGGGCTCAAAGTATCTGGACATGACTGAGCATGCACATATTTTGTGATAGGCCGAATCTGCTAGTTTCTTGAGGAAAAGTCCCTGGGGTATAAATGTTCTCAGATTTTGTGGAGGTGAAACTATGTTTTTTGTCATCCAATTTACTTGTTGTTTGAGGAAGTATAAAATTCTAGACTGTAAACTGGTTTTTCTGAGAACTCTGAAAGCATTGCTGTTTGGCTCTAATATCTCCTTGGAGATGTCTTATGCCATTTGATGACATCAGTCTTTCATAGGTCAACTTTTTTCTTCCTCTTTATAGAAACTTTCAGAGTTTTCTTTTGCCCATGTTTATTCAAGTTTTTATTACATTCCTTGAATCCATTCAGTCTGGAAACTTGTTTTCTCCATGTCAAGGAAGACTTCCATGTGTAATTTTTGTTTGTTTTTTATGATAATCTACTTCCTTCTACTTGCTCTTATTTTTTTCCATAAAGAGCTCCTGTTGGGTATTGGACCTCTGGATTAGTAATATTTTCTCTGTTGACCTCTTTATCTTATTTCCAGGAAGTTTCTTTAACATCCAACCGTGTTGCAGTCATCTAATGTTATAATAAACTACCCCAAACATAGTACCTTATAATAATTGTCTTATTAGCTCTAGTGGTAAAGAACCTGCCCGCCTTCAGAAAATGTAAGAGATGTGGGTTCGATTCCTGGGTTGGGAATATCTCCTGGAGAAAGCGAATGGCAACCCACTCCACTGTTCTTTCCTGGAGAATCCCATGGACAAAGGAGCCTAGAAGACTGCAGGCCATGCGGTCCAAAGAGTTGGACAGGAATGAAGTGAATTAGCATGCATGCACCTTGGAGATACTGCAGCTTTGACTTCAAACCACTACAGTAAGTGGATAGTGCAATAAAATTAGTCACGTGAAGTTTTCGGTTTCAAAATGTATGCAACAGTCATGTCTGCATTATGTTCTACTTTATTAAGTGTACCATAGCGGTATGTCTAAAAACTAATGCATATTTCTTAATTTTAAAATATTTTCTTTCTAAAAAAAGCTAATCATTATCTGGACCTTTAAGAAATATTAATGTTTTTGCTGGCCAACTATCCTGCTTTGATGTTGATGGCTGCTGACTCATGATGGCAGTGATTACTGAAGGTTGGGTAACTGTGGCCATTTATTTATGCTTTTTTTCTAAGCACAAAATTTTTTATTTAATATATGACCCGATATCTGAAATGGAGAGGGAAATGGCAACCCACTCCAGTGTTCTTGCCTAGAGAATCCCAGGGACAGAGGAGCCTGGTGGGCTGCCACTTATGGGGTCACACAGAGTTGAACATGACTGAAGTGACTTAGCAGCAGCAGCAGCAGATATCTGAAAATATCTCTACCCAAGTTCAGAAATACAATTGTGTATTAGGAAAATATTGCCCTTTTTTAGCCTATTAATAGGGTTAGTTGTTAATTAGTTGTGCTCTAAAAAAGAACAATATCTGAAAATTATGTAATTAGTATGCACACAAGCTAAGCAAACAATTTTGTTTTGAAATATAAAAATAAAAAATAGAAAAAATTAGAGGATGCAACATATTAATAACTGACAATTTGTATTATTACACTTGTGTCTAAAGAATCAAATATTACTTCTGCATTAGGGTCCCTGAGAAACTCTTCATTGACTTTTGAGGCTCTGGGCAACTTTACATGAATTTTTTTTTTTTAAATGACTGTTCTTATTTAGGACCTTTTAGTCCAAAGAATTTTGGATGCTAAGATATATACCTAAACTGCTGTTGTTTCCAGTGAAATAATAAGGATGAGATAAGAAGTATGAGGGCTCCACGGGTGGTATTAGTGGTAAAGAACTCACCTGCCAGAGCAAGAGATGGAAGAGACACAGGTTTATCCCTGGTCGGGAAGATCTCCTGAAGGAGGCCATGGCAAACCACTCCAGTATTCTTGCCTGCAGAATCCCATGGACAGAGGAGCTGGGCATGCCACAGTCCATGGGGTCACAGAGAATCAGATACAACCGAGGCAACTTATCACACTCCAAATGTATGAATATGGCATAGAATTTATAGGAGATAACAGATTAATCCATGGAAAAGTGAAGTGACTTTCTCAAGGCCTCATTATTCTAAAAGCAAAACTGCCACTTGAGTCAATTCTGTTTGAAGAATTGAATCAATTCCATTTGAAATCTAAATCATGACTGAATCTAAATGATTATCTGTGGACTTTTCTTGCCTACTATTTCAAATATTCCTTTTCTGTATTTATAGACTTTAAGTTTAAACTATATGAGACTAGTTTGCCCATATCTACGTTGCTCAGATCTACCAGAAGAATCACAGGGCATGGCAACTATAGCTTTGTGAACTGTATTTTATAAATAATGAGACTTGAAAGTCAAATTTACTCTTTGATACACAGGTTGAAGAATGAGTATTGTGCTAGCAGGCATGAAAACAACCTCAATCTCAGAGTACATCTCCACCAGAACTCTTAGTGATTAAGTGCATTGTCAGTGAGCAGTAATATTTTGATGAGAATCTTTTTTTGAACACAAGTTCTCAACAGTAGGCTTGAAATATTCAGTAAACCATGTTGTAAGCAGATGTGCTGTCACTTAGGGTTTTTTGTTCCATTTATAGAGCACAGGCAGAGTGAATTTAGCATCATCATTAAGGTCCATAGGATTTGTAAAATAGTAAATGAGCATTGCCTTCATCTTCAAACACCAGTTGCATCAGCCTCTAAAAGGAGAGTCAGCCTGTCCTTTGAAGCCAGGCATTGACTTTTCCTCTGTAGCTATGAAAATCCTGGATGGCATCTTCTTCCAGTAGAAGACAGATTCATGTACACTGAGAATCTGTTTAAGTGTAATCACCTTCATTAATTATTTTAGCTAGATCTCAATAACTTGTTGCGCTTTTACATCAGCACTTGCTGTTTCACTTTACTTTTTTATGTTCTGGAGATGGCTTCTTTCCTTAAAAGAATCAATGTTGCTAGCTTCGAATTTTTGTATATTTTCCACTCTTCACAGAATTGGAAAGAGTTATCTAGGTCGTTGCTCTGGATTAGGCTTTGGCTTTAGGTGATGTTGTGGCTGATTTGATCCAGACCACTACAACTTTATCTATAAGGACAATAAAGCAGTCGCTTCCACAGAGACATGAAGTGAATAAATGCTATTGGGAAAAGGGTGCCAGTAGACTTGCTTGACATATGGTTGCTGCAAATCTTCAGTGTGAAAAAATGCAGTATCTGTAAAGTACAAAAAAGTAAAGTGCAATAAAATGAAGTATGCCTGTTATATCTCGTAATTTTGTGGGCCAAGAATTTAGGCAGCACTTAGTTGTTCCAAGTGATATTGATGGAGGTTACTTGTATTAAGTGGTTAGATGTGCTGGTCTGAATGGTCTAAAATAGTTTTACTCACATGTCTGGAGCATCAGCAGGAAGTCAGATGTCCACTAGTGTGTCCGCTTGTAGCCTCTTGAACATGGTGCTTTAAGCGTAGTGAGATATCCTACATGGTGACTGTGGGTGCCCAGAGTTTGTGCCAAGATTCTGTAGGAATCCACCTTTATGACTTCAGTGCAGAAGTCCAAATATCACTCCCACTACATTTCATTGGCCCAATAAGGCCAGCCCCTCCCCATGTCAATGAAGGAAATGGCAAAGAATTTGTAGACATCTATAATCTGCCACATATTACTAAGAATTCTTTATTTATTCTTTTTTTTATTTTATTAAATTACCTTTTCCTTTTCAGGGAACTAATATTTCCTTTTTTCCCTTTTGTATGAATATATTATTTTTTAGTTTTATTTTCCTTTGTTTCTCCTTCTGTATTCTTACCACATCTTCCTCTGTTAGGTTGACTCATTCTTTTATTTTCATGGGAAGGATTTCCTAATGTGTCTGGAGATCTTGACTTCCTTTTGTGTTTAAGAAGGAGGCTTTTGACAATTTGATTTGAAACTGTTGGTGGGGGAAGGGCTTTTGTCGACTGGTTTGCCTCATGGAAGGCAGTAGAGCTGGGTCCATCTGTTTTGTGAGCAGTTCCAAAAATGTCAGATCTGTCTCTTGGCAAGTCAGAGTCTCCTGTGATTAACTTCTCCTATGAGGCCTGCTCCTGAACTTGGGACCAAAATGGAGAAGGGAGTTGTGTGCTGACCTTCTCATACTGATCTGCAGTATTTCCGCTGTTTCTGGGCCCAGTGGGCCTGAATGTTAGTGCTCTTGTTCACCTCTTTGTACACAGAAGCTCTTTTGTGGACTTCCTCCAAGGAGCAAATCTCAGTTTTCTGCTGCAGTCAGAGCAGGTTATAGACGTACATGTGGTGAAAAGGTTTCTGGGATCTAACTTCTCCGTGTAACCCAAGATGCTGTCACTTCTGTGTCTTTCCTATTACCCTCGGAGACACCAGGTCCCTCCAGGCTTGAACCTTTTCTATTACTGTTTCCTCCTGTGGGCATTTAGCCATCACCTTTCCACACTTTGGCATTGCCTTTCTTTAGGATTGGAATGAAAACTGACCTTTTCCAGTCCTGTGGCCCCTGCTGAGTTTTCCAAATTTGCTGGCATATTGAGTGCAGCACTTTCACACCATCATCTTTCAGGATTTGAAATAGATCCACTGGAATTCCATCACCTCCACTAGCTTTGTTCATAGTGATGCTTCCTAAGGCCCACTTGACTTCACATTCCAGGATGTCTGGCTCTGGGTGAATGATCACACCATCGTGATTATCTGTGTTGTGAAGATATTTTTTGTACAGTTCTATGTACTCTTGCCACCTCTTCTTAATATCTTCTGCTTCTGTTCAGTTCAGTTCAGTCACTCAGTTGTGTCTGACTCTTTGCGACCCCATGAATCGCAGCATGCCAGGCCTCCCTGTCCATCACCAATTCCCAGAGCTCACCCATCCATTGAGTCGGTGATGCCATCCAGTCATCTCATCTCTGTCAATCCCTTTTCCTCCTGCCCCCAATCCCTCCCAGCATCACAGTCTTTTCCAATGAGTCAACTCTTCGCATGAGGTGGCCAAAGTACTGGAGTTTCAGCTTTAGCCTCAGTCCTTCCAAAGAACACCCAGGACTGATCTCCTTTAGAATGGACTGGTTGGATCTCCTTGCAGTCCATGGGACTCTCAAGAGTCTTCTCCAACACCACAGTAGGTCCATACCATTTCTGTCCTTTATCAAGCCCATCTTTGTATGAAATGTTCCCTTGGCATCTCTAATCTTCTTGAAGAGATCTCTAGTCTTTGTCATTCTATTGTTTTCCTCTATATCTTTGCACTGATCACTGAGGAAGGCTTTCTTATCTCTCCTTGTTATTCTTTGGAACTCTGCATTCATATGGGTATATATTTCCTTTTCTCCTTTATGTTTAGCTTCTCTTCTTTTCTCAGCTATTTGTAAGGCCTCCTCAGACAACTGTTTTGCTTTTTTGCATTTCTTTTTCTTGGGGATGGTCTTGACCACTGCCTCTTGTACAATGTCACAAACCTCCGTCTATAGTTCATCAGGCACTCTATCAGATCTAATCCCTGGAATCTATTTGTCACTTTCACTATATAATTGCAAGGGATTTGACTTAGGTCATACTTGAATGATCTAGTGGTTTTCCCTACTTATCTTTAAGTCTGAATTTGGCAATACAGAGTTCATGATCTGAGCCACAGTCAGCTCCTGGTCTTGTTTTTGCCAACTGTATAGAGTTTTTCCATCTTTGGCTGCAAAGAATAAAATCAATCTGACTTTGGTGCTGACCATCTGGTGATGTCCATGTGTAGAGTCTTCTCTTGTGTTGTTGGAAGAGGGTGTTTGATATGACCAGTGTGTTCTCTTGGTAAAACTTTGTTAGTCTTTGCCCTGCTTCATTCTGTACTCTAAGGCCAAATTTGCCTGTTCCTCCAGGTATCTCTTGGCTTCCTACTTTTTCATACCAGTCCCCTTTAATCAAAAGGACGTCCTTTTTAGTGTTAGTTCTAGAAGGTCTTGTAGGTCTTCATCAACTGTTCAGCTTCAGCTTCAGCATTACTGGTCGCGGGATAGACTTGGATTACTGTGATATTGAATGGAACAGAGATCATTCTGTTGTTTTTGAGATTACACCCAAGTACTGCATTTTCGATTCTTTTGTTGAATGTGATGGTTACTCCATTTCTTCTAAGAGATTCTTGCCCACAGTAGTAGATATAATGGTCATCTGAGTTAAATTCAACTATTCCAGTCCATTTTAGTTCACTGATTCCTAAAATGTCAATATTCAGTCTTGCTATCTCCTGTTTGATAACTTCCAACTTGCCTTGATTCATGGATTTAACATTCCAGGTGTCTAAGCAATATTGCTTTTTACAGCTTTGGACTTTATTTCCATCACCAGTCACATCCACAACTGGGTGCTATTTTTGCTTTGGCTCTGCTTCTTCATTGAGTTTGAGTAAGCCCCAGAATTGGTGATGGACAGGGAATCCTGATGTGCTGCAGTCCATGGGGTTGCAAAGAGTAGGACACGACTGAGTGACTGAACTTTCCACACTCTGCCAAATCAGTTACCATTCATGAGGCCACTTTGCAGCTTCCAAAATTTAGTGATTTTTATCTGGAATTTCCTCTCATCTTCCATGCTTTCATGGATTTATGCTTTAAAAATTTTATTTGCTGTAATTTTAATGTAGTTTTTGAAGTTATTGGAGAAAAACTCATAAGTTTAATCTGCTGTGATTAGAAAAGAGTCTCAAATATTAGTTTAACCTTTTCTCTCTTTAAAAAGAAATTTTTTAACCAGTTGGTTATAGTTCAAAGTTATTGATAAGAGGGAAAAGATACTTTAATTTTTGATTTGCAAATGTTTAGTGGAGATATTAAGAGATAATGAGGATAGAGAATCTTGGATAATCATCACCCAAATATACCTGGAATAATTACAGAGAATTTAACTTTTTAAATAGGCAATCTACTTGTTACCTTTTTTTTTCCTTAGAAAGTGATTGATTTCATTGATTTATATTGCAACCATACATGTTTGTTAATCAGGTTTATCCAGACTCATATGTAGGAAGGAAAATACTAGTGTTTCTGAAGGAACTCAGAATGAAACTGAAATGCATTGTAGTTACAGTTTTCACAGTTGGAACTCTTCTCTTATCCTTCCCTCTCAAGACAGCATTCTTACCAGTCCAAGAGTTTGTAGTCGTTTGCCAAGGCTCTGCTCCTATTATTTTATTTTCACCACCCCTACAACCCCTACTTTGATGTATTCTAGGAGGTTTATTTCAGGCCCTTCCTCAAAGACATGAGTAATTAGTTCCATTGCTGTTCATCAAATATGAATTTTAATCACCCCAAATCTGTCTGGGCAAGCTGCTTTAAATATACATGTAAGCATTTCAAGAGTGGAAAGGCAATATAGGCCAAGAAAAAGTGTTGTGGAGGAGAGTTCTCAGGAAAATGGTCCTGGGACATAAAGTAAATGGATGGGAATGTGGCTGGATAGCTTGTCTGGAAGTGACAGAGGTCTATAGGTGCAGGAGAGAAGGACAGGTATTTGTGTCATTGGCTAAGTCAACTTTGATTTGTATTCAACAGTGTTTTTTTTTTTTCATTTGAATATGTCATTATTTAAGTTATAATTTAATTGAATATAAACAGTTCAACTTCAAATCAGTTATACCTAAAAGGTCACTTTGCAATCCATTTTCATTTCAGATAAATAGGTTTTTTTTTTTTTGGTTAAAGAAGTATATATGTACTTCTCAGTTCAGTTCAGTCACTTAGTCACGTCCAACTCTTTGAGAACCTATGGACTGCAGCATGTCAGGCTTCCCTGTCCATCACCAACTCCTAGAGTTTGCTCAAATTTATGTTCATTGAGTCGGGGATGCCATCCAGCCATCTCGGCTTCTGTCATCTCCTTCTCCTCCTGCCTTCAATCTTTCCCAGCATCAGGGTCTTTGCCAGTGGGTCTGTTCATTGCATCAGGTGGCCAAAGTATTGGAGCTTCAGCTTCAAAATGAGTCCTCCAATGAATAGTCAGGACTGATTTCCTTTAGGATTGACTGGTTGGATCTCCATGCAGACCAAGGGACTCTAAACAATCCTCTGCAACACCACAGTTCAAAATCATCAACTCTTCAGCACTCAGCTTCTTTATGGTCCAACTCTCATATCCATACATGACTACTGGAAAAACCATAGCTTTGACTAGATGGGCCTTTGTTGGCAAAGTAATGTCTCTGCTACTTAATATGCTGTCTAGATTTGTCATAGCTTTTCTTCCAAGGAACAGGCGCCTTTCAATTTCATGGCTGCAGTCACCAGCTGCAGTGATTTTGGAGGCCAAGAGAATAAAGTCTCTCACTGTTTCCATTGTTGCCTCATCTATTTGACATGAAGTGAAGGGACCAGATGCCATGATCTTCATTTTCTGAATGTTGAGTTTTAAGCCAGCTTTTTCACTCTTTTCTTTCACTTTCATTAACGGCTCTTTAGTTCCTCTTCACTTTCTGCCATAAGGGTGGTGTCATCTGCATATCTGAGGTTATTGATATTTCTCCTGGCAATCTTGATTTCAGCTTGTGCTTCATCCAGCATGATGTACTCTGCATAGAAGTTAAATAAGCAGGGTGATAATATACAGCCTTGACATACTCCTTTCTTGATTTGGAACCAGTCTGTTGTTCCATGTCCAATTCTAACTGTTGCTTCCTGACCTGCATACAGATTTCTCAAGAGGCAGGTCAAGTGATCAATTCCCATCTTAAGAATTTTCCACAGTTTATTGTTATCCACACAGTCAAAGGCTTTGGTATAGTCAATAAGGCAGCAGTAGATGTTTTTCTAGAACTCTCTTGCTTTTTTGATGATCCAGCAGATGTTGGCAATTTGATCTCTGGTTCTTCTGTCCTTTCTAAATCCAGCTTGAACATCTTGAAGTTCTTGGTTCACATACTGCTCAAGTCTCCGTTCAGTCGCTTAGTCGTGTCCAACTCTTTGCGACCCCATGAATCGCAGCACGCCAGGCCTCCCTGTCCATCACCAATCTCGGAGTTCACTCAGATTCACGTCCATTGAGTCCGTGATGCCATCCAGCCATCTCATCCTCGGTCATCCCCTTCTCCTCCTGCCCCCAATCCCTCCCAGCATCAGAGTCTTTTCCAATGAGTCAACTCTTCGCATGAGGTGGCCAAAGTACTGGAGCTTCAGTTTTAGCATCATTCCTTCCAAAGAAATCCCAGGGTTGATCTCCTTCAGAATGGACTGGTTGGATCTCCTTGCAGTCCAAGGGACTCTCAAGAGTCTTCTCCAACACCACACTTCAAAAGCATCAATTCTTCAGTGTTCAGCCTTCTTCACAGTCCAACTCTCACATCCATACATGACCACAGGAAAAACCATAGCCTTGACTAGACGGACCTTAGTCGGCAAAGTAATGTCTCTGCTTTTGAATATACTATCTAGGTTGGTCATAACTTTTCTTCCAAGGAGTAAGCGTCTTTTAATTTCAAGGCTGCAGTCACCATCTGCAGTGATTTTGGAGCCCCAAAAAAATAAAGTCTGACACTATTTCTACTGTTTCCCCATCTATTTCCCATGAAGTGATGGGACCAGATGCCATGATCTTCGTTTTCTGAATGTTCTGACAGAATGTGGTCCACTGAATGTTTTCTGAATGTTCTGACAGAATGTGGTCCAATGAAGAAGGGAATGGCAAGCCACTTCAGTATTCTTGCCTTGAGAACCCCATGAACAGTATGAAAAGGCTCAAGTCTAGCTTGGGGAATTTTGAGCATTACTTAGATAGCGTATGAATTGAGTGCAATTGTGTGGTAGTTTGAACATTCTTTGGGCTTTCTTTGGGATTGGAATGATAATTGACCTTTTCAGTCCTATGGCCACTGCTGAGTTTTCCAAAATTGCTGGCATATTGAGTGCAATACTTTCACAGCATCATCTTTTAGGATTTGAAATGGCTTAGCTGGAATTCCATCATTTCCACTAGCTTTGTTTGTAGTGATGCTTCCTAAGACTCACTTGACTTTGCATACTGAGATGTCTGGCTCTGGTGAGTGATCACACCATCATGGTTATCTGGGTCATTAAGCTCTTTTTTGTATTTTTCTTCTGTGTTTTCTTGCTACCTTTTCTTAATATCTTCTGCTTCTGTTAGGTCCATTCTGTTTTTCTCATTTATTGTGCCCATGTTTGCATGAAATGTTCCCTTGGAATCTCTAATTTTCTTGAAGAGATCTCTAGTCTTTCCCCTTCCATTGTTTTCTTCTGTTTCTTTGAAATGGTCACTCAGGAAGGCTTTCTTATATCTCCTTGCTGTTCTCTAGAACTCTGCATTCATTGAGTATATTTTTCCTTTTCTCTTTAGCCTTTCAGTTCAGTTTTGTCACTCAGTTGTGTCCAACTCTGTGATCCCATGGACTGTAGCACGCCAGGCCTCCCTGTCCATCACCACCTCCTGGAGTTTACTCAAACTCATGTCCATCGAGTCAGTGATGCCATCCAACCATCTCATCCTCTGTCGTCCCCTTCTGCTCCCGTTTTCAATATTTCCCAGCATCAGGGTCTTTCCCAATGAGTCAGCTCTTCACATCAGGTGGCCAAGGTATTTGAGTTTCAGCTTTATCATTAGTCCTTCCAGTGAATAGTCAGGACTGATTTCCTTTAGGATTGACTGTTTTGATCTCCTTGCAGTCCAAAGGACTCTCAAGAGTCTTCTCCAACAGCACAATTCAAAAGCATGAATTCTTCAACGCTCAGCTTTCTTTATGGTCCACCTCTCTTCTTTTCTCAGCTACTTATAGGGCCTCCTCAGACAACCATTTTGCCTTTTTGCATTTCTTTTTTTGGGAAAGGCCTGTGTACTTCTAGCAATACCCAATTATCCATACTCTCCCTTTAATAGGAATATCTGATTTATTCAATGTGGCAATGTGCTCAGATAAAAGATTGTATTTCTCACCCTTCTTGATGCTTGGATCAGTCATATGATTATGCACTGGCCAGTTAGATATAAACAGAATTGTTTTATTGGACTTCTAGAAGTTTTTTTCAACTTGCCATCAAAAAACAAACAAAACAGTGTGGTAGCTGGAGTCCCATGGCAGCAGGGCAGTATAGAGGGCTATAGCGGGTAAAGATGGAAGCACAGGGGTCCTTGACAACCTCAGAGACCCTGAATCCCAGTTCTTGCTGTGACTTCTTCTGGGTTTTGTGTGAGGAAGGCACTTTATTTGAACCATGTCATTCAGTTATCCACTTGTTACATTCAGCCAGTGGGTAATTCTAATTAATACAAAAGATAACCCATAGAACTTTTCAACATTTGGCTAAAGATTGCAGAATTTTAAAATATTTGTTTATACCATGTGACCTGTCACCTAAACTAAAAAAATCATTTTCTACTGAAAATAAAAAGTATAGTAAAAACATTTTTTAGCTTCCATCTTGAAGTTGAGAGGGCCTAATGTAGAGTAGAAATTGAACAAATATTTAAGTGAATATCA
This sequence comes from Aepyceros melampus, assembly GCA_006408695.1. Lineage (NCBI taxonomy): Eukaryota > Metazoa > Chordata > Mammalia > Artiodactyla > Bovidae > Aepyceros > Aepyceros melampus. The sequence continues at coordinate 49,046 of SJXQ01006244.1, read as the reverse complement.
TATAAATTAAGGACCTGGAGGACCTATTGTACTTGTCAGTATAAGTATACTGAGATGAATGAATATTGTCTTTGCCCTAATGAGGTTTCTAATTTTATAAGAGTGGTGTAAACAACTGACATTTATACAGCATGAAAGGAATTAAGTCTCACAGCAGAGGCACATGCAAAGTATTGAATGAAGTGAAGTGAAGTCACTCAGTCGTGTCCGACTCTTTGCAACCCCGTGGACTGTAGTCTACCAGGCTCCTCCGTCCATGGGATTTTTCCAGGCAAGAGTACTAGAATGGGGTGCCACTTCCTTCTCCAGGAGTTCTTCCTGACCCAGGGGTTTAACCCAGGTCTCCTCCATTGTAGGCAGACGCTTTACCGTCTGAGCCACCAGGGAAGTCCAAAGTAATGAATAGCAGGAAGCACAGTGACAGGTTCCCTGAGAGTGACATTTAGATACTGACTGAAACGCAGAATGATAAAGCAAGGAAAGTAGATTGAGCAAGACTATAAATTCATGCTTAAGAATTTTTATTTTTTTGCCTATTTAATTGAGAGAACAATTAATTTTTAGGAGGATAATTCTGATGATCATGCGAGAATTTACTGGAGAGGCAGAGACTGAAGGCTAGAAGGGAGTACAGTTAGAAGCAAGTCTCTGATTACCTCAGTCTCAACAGGGAAAGGGAGAAATGTAATCTCACTTCTGTGAGTCCTGTGAAGTTGAAATCAAGGCAAGAGGGAAATTTTTTCCTAAAGGATTAGAAGGTGAGAGTTTAGTGGGCAGAGACAGTATTGGAAAAAAAAAAACCCATGGATCAACAGAAAAATACACGAATCACTGTCATGGTCTGAACAGCATCCTTCTAAATTCGTGTATTGAGCCCCAGTGGCAGTGTATTTGGAGATGGGGCCTTTAAGGACATAATTAAGGTTAACTCTGGAACTAGTGGTAAAGAATCTGCCTGTCGATGCAGCAGATGCTGGTCCAATCCCGGGTTGGGAAGATCCCTTGTAGTAGGAAATGGCAACCCACTCCAGTATTCTTTCTGGGTTAATCTCATGGACAGAGGAGCCTGGTGGACTACAGTCCATAGTGTCACAACGAGTTGGCTGCAACTGAGTGACTGAGAACACACGAGGCCGTTAGAGTGAGTCCTAATGCAATAGGATTGGTGACTTTATAAAAACAGGAAGAGATACCAGAGATCCCTCTCTCTCTCTCTGAAAAAACAGAGGCCATATGAAGACCTAGCAAGAGGTCTAGAAGCCAGGAAAAGAACTTCACCCAAAATCAATCATGGGAAAGCACCTTGATTGTGGACTTCTAGCTTCCAGAATGATGATAAATACATTTCTTCTCTTTAAGCCATCCAGTCTGTGTTATGGTGTGATGTCAGACTTAGCAGACCAGTCCAGTCATAGGATTTGACCAAAAAGAATACAACCAAGGCAGATTCTTGTGTTACTTCTAAGAGAAGAGGTGAGTACTTCTCTCCATACTCCTCACTCCTCTGTGGGAAGGACACATTGTATCAGACTGAGTACAGTGATTGAGCCACATGTATTATGTTTCTTCGTTGATAAACAACAATAAAAATGGTACTGACCTCATAATTTTGTATGGGAAGTAAACAAGTTACCAGTGAAGGTAATAAGCAAAAAGTAATTGCCCAATAACATTAGTTGTTTTTATTTTTATTAATACAGTTTCAACTGGCCCCAGTTTTGTATTCTGCATTCTACCAAACTATAAAGATCTGACTCATAGATATAAATCTGGGAATTGTTGACATGCTTGATTATCTCTATGGGAGTACATAAGCTGGTAGTACGCTAAATTCTGTACTGTAATAGATTAAATAATAGCAATGTTCAAAGCCAAGACACCCACCACCGTGCTCTTTACTTTCCATAGCAAGTTGCCATAAAAGATAGAATTGTCAAAACAGACTCACATGAATCATAGGCCTTACCCAACACCAAACTCCTGATGATTCAAAAGATACAAGCCAGAAGCATGCACACATGTAGTATTCCTTTCCTGAGGGGCCTAAGCCTTCAAAGCTTCCTAATTGTCCCTTTTCCCACACTGGGAGTAGCAAACAAGCACTAACAATGTGTGGTGTGCGTGTCAGCTCAGTTGCTTAGGTTTAGAGCTGCTTAGCTTTTATGTGTGCTTAGTCATTCAGGGTCAAAGATATTACAGCTTTAATTTCCATTCTCTGGTCAGCTATATCCCATAGTTGCATAAATTCCAGATTTATTTATAGTAATTAGTATAGATAGGCACATCCTGCTCAAATTAGCTTTTAGGTATGAACTCTACAGATTCTACCTTTCCTTTTTAGTTTTAAACCAAAAAGTTAGTGAGTAGAGGTCAGGATTTCCTCCTTTCCCATCCTATAGAACTTCCTGCCAGAAGGTGAGACAGGATAGAGTAGTATTTCGGAGGATGGCCTCTACATCCACCTTGCCTGAATTAAAATCCTGACTTTGCTTTCATTGGCTGCATATGCTTGCCAAGTTACATTGTCGATCATTGCCTCATTTTCTTCGTTTTTTCTTTTGATCTGCACAATGGACATAATGATAATGAAATTTAACCCAAATTACTGTGGAATTTAATGTTAGTAAATGTAAATACCTAGTTTAGAATAGTGCGTGAAATATAGTGAGTTCTCAGTACTATTAGCTAACAAGTTTAAATGTTACTATAATTACAGGAAGAGATTCTATGAATGAGATCTGTTTTTTTGTCTGTCACCATCAACCACTTTCTGCTAGCTCCTCTCTTCTGCTCATAAGTATGCTTTGAGCTCTCCATCCTAAAGAGATACTTTCCTGCTCTTTTACAAGTCCCACCTCATCATTTCCAAAGGAGAAGAAATGTTCCTCCAATAAAACAAGTATCTCTTGTTTGGTTGAAGAGAGAATAGTAACATCATTGGGGATTGGTCATTTCTCTCTTTACCTCACAAATCTATGTCACAGTTTTCGAAAAGTTCTGGGATGCATTCCATAAAGCTCTAGCCAAGCTCAAGGTCATAGAGAGACAGACTCACATGGTTGGTTGGCTTGAAGCTTGTTGAAATGTTTCTTTAATGATGTTAATATTTTATTGAATCACCTTTTCACCATCCACACTGGTCCAACCTTGATTATGGCCCTAATCTACTCAGTGCTTAAATAATTATCCCTTAATTAGACTTTGTCACATTTTACTGTTTTTGCTCTCGCTGCTGCTGCTGCTAAGTCACTTCAGTTGTGTCCGACTCTGTGCGACCCCATAGACGGCAGCCCACCAGGCTCCCCTGTCCCTGGGATTCCCCAGGCAAGAACACTGGAGTGGGTTGCCATTTCCTTCTCCAGTGCATGAAAGTGAAAAGTGAAAATGAAGTTACTCAGTGGTGTCTGACTCTTTGCGACCCCATGGACTGCAGCCTACCAGGCTTCTCTGTCCTTGGGATTTTCCAGGCAAGAGTACTGGAGTGGGTTGCCATCGCCTTCTCCGGTTTCTGCTCTTCTATACCCTTAATTTGCTCCCCTGACCTATTAAAATTCAAGAACTAAATTAATGATCTGTTCAAGTCATTATCCTGCTTAAAAACAATCTCTGCTTCCAAATTTCGTACAAGATGAAAGCTTTATTCAAGGCTTTTCAAATGTGATTTCCAAACTCACTCTTAACTCGTATCATTCACTGCAGCCTATTCCATTCCCCAAGCACCCAGATCAATGTCCCTGATCTTTGATGACGTCATATATTTTTGGGTATTTTGTTAATTTTTTAACCCCAGAACTTTGATCACTCATTTCCCTCTATTTGGATTGCCCCTCCTGCTTTTTATCTCACCTGCCTCTATTTTGAGAGCTTCTCAGATTAAACTCATATCTTCAATTTCTGGTTTAGGAAATTTCCCTGATTCTCCTGGGTAAACAAGTTCTCTTTCTACAGTTTCACTTGCCACAGTGGTTGTCAACATGGAATGAGGGAAGAGTTAAGAATTTCTTGAGGGACTTCCTAGAGGTGTATAACATTCCCAGCCTTCACTTCTCCCTGAGAATTAAAGATAGTCATTTGATTGGCACATTTCTTCATAGAAATTCAAGTATATGGTTGTTATTTATTGAGAGGCCTGTTTCCCATGATGGACTGAGCTTCTCAAGAGAAGCACCTATATCTTAGTCACCAGCACATCCATCATACATAATATAGGTGCAACAAAATTATTTTAAAATATAAACTCAGTTTATCAATTTTCACATTAAGACACTGTTTCCCAATATAGTTGAAGTAATTTTCATCCATCTTGGTGTAGATTATTATCTAGAATTAACAATACACTTAGTTATTCTGGAGGTTGTGCTCTGTGAATTTTAAAGGAGTATTTGTTTCATTCCCTCTTGTTCAACTCATAATAGTTCATTGTATTAATTCCCTTTCACAGAAATTTTGATGGAGAAATGTAGAAAATATGAGCATGTGTTTATAAAGAATGCTTTGTTTGCATCTCCATCTTAATAAGTTTAAGTTTACTGTTTAGCAATTTTCTACAGACACTTAGGTTATTTACTTGATTTACTCACAGGTGTATAAGCTATAATTATTAAAATATGACTTTTTTTTTTTTGAAAAGCAGAGTAGAAGAAAAATGAGAGCCCTCTGGTGGACAATACTTTAATTCCAAGTATCTCATATAGTATTTTCCTGATAGAATTTTCTAAAAATTACAGAAACATTATAGTTATAAACTGATCAGTAACTAAAATTAAGATGAACTTTAAAAGTTATTTCAACTCCTAAAGTATAATTTAAGTACATTATTTTCCAAAGAAAATGTCTGATTCTAAGTAACTTTCCTACTAAAATAAAATCAGTTAAAATCCATAGGAAAACTCATACAACAGACAAGAATAAACAAACCCATTTTCTCATCCTTTCACATTGAGTTATGCAATAGATTCATTAAATTACAACCCAGAAAAGTTATAAAATTAGGAGTTTTGAAATGCAAATTATGCAATATGCAATGGACAGGTGCATTATCTTTTCATTTTTTCCTAATTAATTTGAAATTCTCAGATCATAAAATTAAGCATTTTGAAGTGAATGACGTTTTAATGGCATTCAGTTCATTCAAAGCGATGTGTGCCACCACCTCTATCTACTTCCAAAATATTTTTATTATCCACAAATAAAAACCTATATCCATTAAGCAGTTACTCCTCTATCCTTCTTTCCTCAGTCACTGGCAACCTCCAATCTGCTTTTTTCCCTATGGATTTACCTAGTCTGAATACTTCATATAAATAGAATTATACAACATGTAACCTTCTGTGTCTGGCTTCTTTCACTTTCACAGCATAATTATTTTAAGGACTCATTCAGACTGTAGCATGCATCATCATTACATTCTTTTTATGGCTGAAAAATGTTCGATTTTACATATGTATTAATTTTTGTATCCATTCATCTATTGATGGACATTTGGATTGTTTGTACCTTTTGGTTCTTATGAATGTGTATGAACATTCGTTTATGAGTATTTGTTTTGAGTACCTGTTTTTTTTTTTTTTTTTTAGTTCTCTGAGGCATATGCATGGGAGGGGAATTGCTGGTTCTTATGGCAGTTCTATGCTTAACTTTTTGAGGAACTACCAAACTTTTTACACAGCAGCCCCATTCCTACCAGCAGTGTATGAGGGTCCAATTTTTCCACACCCTGACTACTATTTATTATATATTATATGTCTTAGTGGGTGTTAAGTTATATTTCACTGGGGTTTTGACTTACATTTCCCTGATGGATAATGATACTGAGCATTTTTTCATGTCCTTATTCACCATTTGTATGTCTTTGGAGAAATGTTTATTTAAGTACTTTGGTTGTTTCCCTTTTGTTGTTGGGTTGTAAAAGTCTTTATCAAATATATCATTTGCCAAAATTTTCTCCCATTCTGTAGGCTGTCTTTTCACTTCCTTGATAATGTAGTTTGATGTACAAAAGTTTTTAATTTGAAGAAGTCTAATTTGTCTAGTTTTTATTTTGTTGCTCATGTTTTTGATGTTATATCTAAGAGTCTGTTGCCAAACTAAAGTTCCTGAAGATTTACTAGTACCCTAATATTTTCTTCTAAGAATTTTATTGTTTTAACTCTTGTATTTAATCTTTGCTTCATTGTGAGTTTATTTTTGTGGTGTTAGGTAGAGTTCTAACTTTATTATTTTACATGTGGCTATAGAGTTGTTCCAGAACCATTTGTTGAATAGACTGTTCTCTTCCACTGAATGGTCTTGGCATTCTTGTCAAAAAGCAATTGGGCTTAGATGCATCAGCTAATTTTGGATTCTCAATTATATTCCATTATCCTTATGTCAATACCACACTGTTTTGATTACTATAGCTTTGCAGTAAGTTTCAAAATTGGAAAGTGTGAGCATTCTGACTTTGTTCTTTTTCAGAATTGTTTTGCCAGTTCATGACCCTCTGTAATTCACATAAATTTGAGAAATAACTTTTCCATTTTGGGAAATAAAGCCATTAGGATTTTAATAGAATCAGTAGATAGTTTTTGGTAGTATTGCCACATCTTAATAATACTAATTCTTCCAATCTAAAGCATAAGATATCTTTTCATTTATTGAGATCTTCCTTAATTTTTTCATAGTTTTAGCAATGTTTTACAGTCTTCAATGTACAACTCTTTCACCTGTCTTATTAAATTTATTCTAGCTTGTTTATTCCTTTGGATGCTGTTGTAAATGGAATTGTTTATATATATCTATCTATATTGGGTGTGTTATGTGTAATGTCCCTGCAACTTTGCTGAATTTGTTTTTTAACTCTGATTGGTTTCTTTTGTGCATAATTTAGTGCATAAATGTTTTTAAATCATTACATAAGGGTAGTATATAATTCCAAAGTTTAATATTAATTTTACTATTCTAGAAGCAATACATTTCAAATAGTCCTGCATAATTGGAGAAAAAGTGCTTATTTAATTCAATTGTAGTTTTATCAAATGTTATGACTCTTAACAACTGCAGAGTACATAATAATTTTATAATTATTTCTTAATCCAGGCAATATTTACACAAGGCTAAAGATCCTCTTTTTAAATCATTTTATGAAGTTAAATGTGAGAATTAGTTTGACCCTATCTTCTTCCAATCTATATAAATTCCTGTTCCTATCTATGTAGTCCTAGCATGACATGGGAGGAAATTTGCACATACAATGTAAACTCCTATACACCAAGATGAAGTTACAGTTATAAAAATAGGAACATGATGCCTAGGTGCAAGGCAACAGTAGTGATTCTTATGGTTCAGTGCTTGAGTCTATAGTTAGGGAGACAAGGAGGAAATAAAATATGGACAGTCTCTGTGGAGTTGTCTTGAGGATGGGACAGGCAAGGTAATTTTCAGAAGAGGGAATAGATACAAATAAGATAGTGCTGGATACAAGCATGAGGAACAACCAAGGGTGAAAAGAGCACAGAAATTTCTCTGCCTCTCACTATGCCATACAGTTTCAACATTACAGAAAATCAGCAGACATTGAACCATGAATTAATAGTAAAACAAATTCAAAAAGTGATTTGATTGGCTCTAGATTATCTATGTATCCTTGGAGTCTAATTACTTTTCAGCAACTTAATTTCAGTTGCATGTTACTATAGATGGAGAAGTTGTAGGATGCCCTCTGACATTTTTCAGGAAAACCAAACTGTTTCTTGTAATAGAGATATGATTGAATCCAAAGTAGAGTGGCAAAGCAAGCCAAATCCCCACTGGTACATGTAAGAGAAATAGGCTGTAACTTATAAAAATAAAATAACTGCTCTCTCCGTATCTATTTCTTTCAGGTGGTAAAACAATTACTTGAAGGAACCTAATTCTTGAGACATAGTTCCTACATTAACGACTCCAGCTCTGTTCTTTTTTAAGATCAGTCTTGCTGCTTAGGGTCTTTTGTGCTTCAGTGTGAATTTTAAGATTTTTTTTTCTATTTCTATAAAAAAATTCCACTGGACTCTTAGGTATGCATTGAATCTATAGATCACTTGGAGCAGTGTGGACATTTTAACAATATTAAGTCTTTCAGTTCATGTCTTCAGTTTCTTTCAGCACTGTTTTATAGCTTTCAGTGTACAGGGCTTCACTGACTTAGTTAGGCTTATTCCTAAGTATTTTGTTCTTTTTGATACTATCGTGAATGATAGTGTTTTCCTAATTTCCTTTTTTAAAAAGTTAATTTATTTATTTTAATTGAAAGCTAATTACTTCACAGTATTGTAGTCGGTTTTGCCATACATTCACATGAATCAGCCATGGGTGTACATGTGTTCCCCATCCTGAACCCCGCTCCCACCTCCCTTCCCAGCCCATCCCTCAGGGTCATCCCAGTACACCAGCCCTGAGCGCCCTGTGTCATGCATAGAAACTGGACTGGCGATCTATTTCACATATAGTAATATACATGTTTCAGTGCTATTCTCACAAATCATAGCACCCTCGCCTTCTCCCACAGACTCTAATTTCCTTTTTATATAGTTTTTTTATTAGTGCAACTGATTTTCATATATTGATTTGGTATCTTGCACCTTCATTGATTTTCTTTTCTAATTCAAATATTTTTGTGGATCTTTAGGATTTTCTGTATATAAGATCATGTAGTTTGCAAATGGGGACAATTTTACTTCCTCCTTTCCAATTTGGATGCTGTTTATTCTCCTTTCCTAATTACTCTGACTAGAGACAGTCAAAAACGCCCAGTCGAGGGGGCCTTCTCTGTGTACTCGGACTTCCTGCTATATAAGTCTGGGGTGTACCAGCACGTCCCGGGAGAGATGATGGGAGGCCACGCCATCCGCATCCTAGGCTGGGGAGTGGAGAACGGCACCCCCTATTGGCTGGTCGGCAGCTCCTGGAACACTGATTGGGGTGACAATGGCTTTTTCAAAATCCTCAGAGGACAGGACCACTGTGGAATCGAGTCAGAAATCATGGCTGGAATGCCGTGCACTCATCAGTACTAGAAGATCTGATCTGCCTGGGGGTCTGTCTGCTGGCCCAGGGCCAGTTTTCCCCTAAATACAGCCACTTCGACTGGGGATGAGGTTGAGGGGGGTAGGGGGTTGGGATGTCTTTCATGTTTTGAATTATGATAAGATATAAGGGTTTTTAGGAGAAGGCAATGGCACCCTACTCCAGTACACTTGCCTGGTAAATCCCATGGACAGAGGGGCCTGGTAGGCTGCAGTCCATGGAGTTGAACACGACTGAGCAACTTCACTTTGACTTTTCACTTTCACACGTTGGAGAAGGAAATGGCAACCCACTCCAGTGTTCTTGCCTGGAGAATCCCAGGGATGGCGGAGCCTGGTGGGCTGCCATCTCTGGGGTTGCACAGAGTTGGACACGACTGAAGCGACTTAGCAGCAGCAGCAGTAGCAGAGACAGTCACAGAATAAAGTAGAAGGCTTCTGTCTTAGGAAAATGTAGCAGATAAGATAGGTAAGCTTATGTTTACCATTATAGAGATGAAATTAAAAATATATTTACTCATTTAAAATGAATTTACTCTCAGAAATAGTATAAGCATTGTTATGTAGCTCCTCCAGAATAATTTGAGGTGAGTAAATTCTTATGGTTTGAGCTGATTGGTTTATAGTTCATTGTAATGTTCAAGCTAACTAACCTCTACAAATACCTGCAATTAAAACAGTTTTTATTCAAGGTCATGACATTTTCTTTGGATTAAAAAAAAACACACAATTCTTTAACTTTAAAAGAATATTTAAATTAGGCATTTAATTTACAACCAGTCAAGATATTAACTCAGAAAAGTTTTTCTAAATGTCAAGTTTTCCTTCACAGATGGTATGTCCATTTTCTTCATAATCTATCATTATTATTATAGTGTCATTTTTCTACCTTTCCAGATAAAATGAACTGGGCTTTCAAGCAACGTAAGATGAACATCATAATCTCACAGTGTACAATATCAAACTTCTGATATACCTATTTGTGATATCCCAGGAAATGCAAATTATCTCCTAACAAAATGATGCTACATTTTTTTTTCAGTTATGTTCTGAGTAGAATAGTTCATAGTTTCTGGAGTTTCAATTTTTAAAATTTGGAAAGAATGTTTCTGGAAAAGCAAACCTCTCATTGGGTCATGAAATAGACATTTGTTTCCCAAATTTGTATGTTTCCTCTTAGGATCAAATCTTCTCTGTCACTGTCTCAGAAAATAGTAAAATGACTTCTTTCCAGATGTCTTTTGTTATGGAGTGAATTACATCCTCCTAAAATTGATAGATTGGCGCCTAATCCTCAATATGAGTTTATGGTTTAAGAAGTTAATTATGGTTACATGAAGTCATAAGGGTGGAGCTCTAATCCAATAGGACTAATATCCTTATAATAAGAGCAAGAGATACTAGACAGCTCGCTCTCTGTACAGATATAGAAAACAGTCCAAGTAAGGAAACAGTGAGAAGAGGGCCGTCGGCAAACCAGGAAGAAGAGTCTCACCGGAAACAAACCCTGTGGGCATCTTGCTCCTGTATTTTGAGGCTCCAGAATTGTGAGAATATAAATTTCTGTTGTTTAACCCATCTACTTTGTTGTATTGTGCTATGGCAGTCCTAGCAGACTAAGACAAATAAGAGAAAAGGACATTTGTTACTAGGAATTGCCTCACATGATTACAAAGCCCGTAGAATCCAAAATCTTCAGCGTGAATGGACAGGCTGAAGACTCAGGAGAGCCGAAGGTGCAGATGAAGTCTGAAAGCAGTCTAATGAGATCGAAAAACTTCAGGAATGCCAGTCTTTCTCTTCTATTCAGGCCTTCAACTGATTGATGGCAGCCTTCTTACAGAGTTAAATGTTAATATCATTCAAGAATATGGCCCTAATTGACATGTAAAATTAACCATCACACCTTTCAAAGACTTTTTAAGATTATACTGAAATTAAGCAATATATAGTTTAAAATTATGATCTTGTCCTTTCCTTCCAATTTCACAATATCTCCTTTTAATTTTGAAATGTGATTCCTATAAAAATCCTGAGATATGTAGTATACATCTCTTTCCACTTGATTAATCCTGTTTTTCACTATAATTTGTGGTTGCCTGGGGGAAATGATCTTTCAGTGATTGGCTAAGAGTTTTCCTCCCACATTTATTTGGATAGCTTGTTAGTTTTTTCCTTTTTCTTTATATAAAAATGAAAAGTATCTATAAAGGAACAGGCATCCATGGAATAGGAATACAGCAGAACTCAGATGTATGTCAGAAAAATCTACATGGACTGAGAACCCCAGCATTTAACCTCATCATTGTTTGAAATGGAAACTTTTCAAATAGGATTTCATCCATTGTGAAATGATACAGAGTTGAAATACAGTTGGGTGATAATCATATTAGTATCTTAGAAAATCAATTCCAGTGTGTAACTTGATACATTTCTTTTTAAAAAAGGACATTCATACACACCAAGAAGCTCCTGACAAGGAGGAATGTAAGAGGCACGACAGATGTTTTTATCTTTTTGCTTAGCCATAAAAATATCATTATGCGATATTTTTACCTGAACTGACAATTATGAATAATCAAGCTATTTCATATCTATAATAGATTTTACCATCATGGGGTCTGTCATCCAGAAGTTAGGTCATTTGTAGCCTTAGTTGCTTTTGATCTATTTGATTCCTGCTCTGTCTAGTACCAATAGGCATGCCAAGAAAATTTTTCTGAGAGAATTAAGAATGTCTTTCCTTCTTTACCTTTAAAATTATCAGTCTTACTTTAGAGAAACTTACCTTTCTTTACCTTGTGTCTTTTTGTCCAGCTGAAAGGATACTTGGTGCCACTTAGTAAGTCACAGATTTTTAATAAAATGTGTTGTCTTAGCTCTGATTGCTATACTGAAATATCATAAACTCAGTGGTTTATCAACAACAGAAATTTGTTTCTCATGGTTCTGGAAACCTGAGATCATTGTGCCAGCATGACAGGATTCTTCTGAGAGCCCTCTTACAGGCTGTGGATGGCTGAATTTTCACTGTATTTTCCCATGGTAGAAAAATATTTGATGTCTGTCTGACTCCTTATAAGGGCACTAATCCTACTGATGTGTGGGCTCCACCCTCATCACCTAATTTCCTTGCCAGAGGCCCTGCCTCCAAATATTACCTGGCTATAGATTATATTTCAGCATATGAATTTGGGTGGGGGTGGTCCCAAACCTTCAGTCCACTGCAAGTGTGAACAGTGTACTGTTGATGTGGTTTTTGACCCCAGTGTGAGTTTCAGTTGGCCTGTATTGCTTAAGGCCTTCTTAGTTTTATTTCATTTGTTAAAAATGAGAAATATTACATTTTCTATCCCAGAAAGGGTTGGACTATTTGGAATACCTGGTTTCCTTTTACTCCTGAAAACCGGCAGCTCATCTCTTGACTCGTATCTTTCATGCGTTACTTTGTATGCAGCTGTGGCATACTAATACTATTGCTTTCTAATCTCTACCTAAAACCAGAAACTAAATCAGTACATTATGTGCCTTTCAGGTTATCGCAAGTGACACAATTACATAATGTTTTGTACAGGATAATATTGGTTGTCATCTTTCCAGATTCCTATATAAATGTCCTTGGTACCTATTACCCACCACCAAAGTCAATGACATTTACTATTTTTTTCATTCGAATCCCAATTCTGGTACCAATTTCCATGTCAATCAGTATAGCTAAGTTATGCTGTGATAACCAGTGATCCATTATCTTGGTGATAAATTATTTCTTGTCATGTTATATATCCACTTTGGGTTAACTGCATTTATTCTCACTCCAGGACCCAACTTGATAGGCCTGACCCATTTCTGGGGAAGGCTGATCTCACAGCAGACAAGTAAGAGAGAAGGTTGGATAAGACCATGGCCTTCATAGATTTTGTTTAGAAGTAGCACAGGTCACTTCCATTCATATTCAGTGGAACAAAACAAATCATATATAACTTTACATGTAAACAACTTTTTAACTCTTTGAGTCTAAATTCCTTCGCCTGTAAAGTGGAGATAGTACTGTTTCCTACATACTGGTGCTGTTATAAAAGATAACTGAGTAAATACAGAAAAAGTGCTCAGAACTACAGTTCTGAACTTGCCATGCTTATATTTGAACTAGGATGCCTGCCTAGGACAAGAGTCTGGGCTGTATCACTGCAGCATATTTTCCCTCCTTAAGATATTTATGGAAGCCATATACATAGGTATATTTTAATATGATTTTGTAATAAAATAAAGATTATTTCCCAAATCTTCTGTCAATTGCATTTCCCTCTTCACTCTATTTTCACTTGTAATCCAAAGATGGCTTATCTGACTGCTTAAATTGTTCAGAAAAAATTGCAGATTATATTACCATTTATACATATATCCCACTGATCTGATAGTAGAGGATTCCATAATTGTGTTCTAACCCTAAAATAGATGGCTTTATTCATATGTTTTCTCTCATCTGGATAAGGAACTTGATATGAATGGGAAGGAAGATTTCAAATATTAAGTCCAAAAACAATGTTTTCATATTCAACTTCTACTGTATGATTTCTCAGGAGACATGATGCTATGATACTGAGATCTTTAAATGTGAATTTCTCTAAATAATGTGTAAGGGGAATGATTAAGATGTCCCTAAAGAGCAGCATCTGTGGGATAGTTGTAGGAATCTATAGTAAGAATTGGAGAGGTAGCTTAACATCACCTTTTGAATAGCTAGGACAAGGTGGCTCAGATGGTGAAGAATCCGCCTGCAATGCACGAGAGCTGGGTTCAACCCCTGGGTCGGGAAGATCCTCTGTAGAAGGATTGACTACCCACTCAAATATGCTTGCTTGGAGAACTCCATAGACAAAGGAATTTTGTGGGATACAGTCCATGGGGTTGCAAAGGATCAGACATGACTAAGCAACTCACCCTTTCTAGTAGTTAACATAATTTCAGGTGTACAACATAGTGGTTCAATATTTTTTTTACATATTATACTCTTTTTAAAATTACATGTAGCAAAACGAATACAGTATTGTAAAGCAAAATAAAATAAAAAAATAAAAATTAATTAAAAAAAATAAAATTATTATAAAGTATTATCTATATTGTCCATTATATGCCTGTATCTTATTTTATACCTGCTGTTGCTGCTGCTGCTGCTGCTGCTAAGTCACTTCAGTCGTGTCCAACTCTATGCAACCCCATAGATGGCAGCTCACCAGGCTCCCCCGTCCCTGGGATTTTCCAGGCAAGAACACTGGAGTGGGTTCCCATTTCCTCCAATGCATGAAAGTGAAAGTGAAGTCGCTCAGTGATGTTCTACTTATACCTAGTAGTTTGTATTTCTTACACCCCTCCTCCCCGTTGGTAACTACTACTTTTTTATCTGCATCTGTTGGTCTGTTTCTGTTTTGTTATATTCATTCATCTAAGAGAATGCTCAGACTACCGCACAATTGCACTCATCTCACATGCTAGTAAAGTAATGCTCAAAATTCTCCAAGCCAGGCTTCAGCAATACGTGAAGCGTGAACTCCCTGATGTTCAAGCTGGTTTTAGAAAAGGCAGAGGAACCAGAGATCAAATTGCCAACATCTGCTGGATCATGGAAAAAGCAAAAGAGTTCCAGAAAAATATCTATTTCTGCTTTATTGACTATGCCAAAGCCTTTGACTGTGTGGATCACAATAAACTGTGGACAATTATGAAAGAGATGGGAATACCAGACCACCTGACCTGCCTCTTGAGAAATCTGTATGCAGGTCAGGAAGCAACAGTTAGAACTGGACATGGAACAACAGACTGGTTCCAAATAGGAAAAGGAGTACTTCAAGGCTGTATATTGTCACCCTGCCTATTTAACTTATATGCAGAGTACATCATGAGTCCAAAGCCTTTGACTGTGTGGATCACAATAAACTGTGGACAATTATGAAAGAGATGGGAATACCAGACCACCTGACCTGCCTCTTGAGAAATCTGTATGCAGGTCAGGAAGCAACAGTTAGAACTGGACATGGAACAACAGACTGGTTCCAAATAGGAAAAGGAGTACTTCAAGGCTGTATATTGTCACCCTGCCTATTTAACTTATATGCAGAGTACATCATGAGAAACGCTGGACTGGAAGAAACACAAGCTGGAATCAAGATTGCCGGGAGAAATATCAATAACCTCAGATATGCAGATGACACTACCCTTATGGCAGAAAGTGAAGAGGAGCTAAAAAGCCTCTTGTTGAAAGGGAAAGAGGAGAGTGAAAAAGTTGGCTTAAAGCTCAACATTCAGAGAATGAAGATCATGGCATCTGGCCCCATCACTTCATGGGAAATAGATGGGGAAACAGTAGAAACAGTGTCAGACTTTATTTTTTGGGCTCCAAAATCACTGCAGATCCAACCAGTCTATTCTGAAGGAGATCAGCCCTGGGATTTCTTTGGAAGGAATGATGCTAAAACTGAAGCTCCAGTACTTTGGCCACCTCATGCAAAGAGTTGACTCATTGGAAAAGACCCTGATGCTGGGAGGGATTGGGGGCAGGAGGAGAAGGGGATGACTGATGATGAGATGGCTGGATGGCATCACGGACTCAATGGACGTGAGTCTGAGTGAACTCCGGGAGTTGGTGATGGACAGGGAGGCCTGGAGGGCTGTGATTCACGAGGTCTCAAAGAGTCAGACACGACTGAACAACTGAACTGAACTGAAGATTTATTTTTAGTTTCGACATATGAGTGAAAACATGCAGTTTTTTTCCTTCTCTGTCTTATTTATCTAAGCATAAAACCCTCCAGGTCAACCTGTGTTGTTGCAAATGGCAGCATTTCATTCTTTTTTTATGGTTGATCAATATTTCATTGTATATATACCCCTACTTTTTTATCCATTCATCTGTAGATGGACACTTAGGTTGCTTGCATACCTTTGCTAATTTAAAGAATGCTCTATGAACATCAGGGTGCATATGACTCTTCAAATCAGTGTTTTAATTTTCTTCACATGTATACCCCGAAGTGAAATTTTGGATGATATGGTGGCTCTATTTTTAAATCTTTGGCGAGTACCTCCATACTGTTTTCCATAGTTGCTGTACCAATTTACATTTCGATGAACAGTGCACTGGGGGTTCCCTTTCCTTACATCCTCACCAACACTTATTATTTACTGTCTTTTTGAGGATAACTATCCTAATAGGAGTGAGATGGTATCTCATTGTGGTTTTTATTTGATTGATTATCATTTTTCTGATGATTACTAATCCTGAGCATCTTTTCATGTGCCTGTTGGCCACCTGTATGTCCTCTTTGGAGAAAATGCCTATTCAGGTCTTCTGCCAATGTTAAAATCATCTTTTTATGTTGAGTTATATGAGTTCTGTTTATGTATTTAGATGTTGTTGCTTAGCTGCTAAGTTGTAGCCGACTCTTTTGTGACCCCCTAGACTGTAGCCTGCCAGGCTCTTCTGTCCATGGGATTTCCCAGCAAGAATACTGGAGTGGGTTGCCATTTCCTTCTCGAGGGGATTACTGACTCAGGAATCAAACCCACATCTCCTGCGTTGGCAGGCGGATTCTTTGCCACTGAGCCCCCAGGGATGTGCAGTTTGGGTATTAATGCCTTGTCAGATGTATCATTTACAAGTATCTGTTATTCAGTAAGCTGCCACTAGCCTTAGTTTTGCTAATGGTTTCCTTTACTGTGCAAAAGCTTTTAAGTTTGACTAGGTTTCATTTATTTTGGCTTTTGTTTCCCTTGCTTGAGAAGACAGATTCAAAAAGATACCACTAAGATAGATGTCAAAGAGTGTGTTGCCTATGCTTTCTTCTAGGAGTTTTGTGGTTTCCAGTCTTACATTTGGGTCTTTAATCCATTTTGAGTTTATTTTCATATATGGTGTGAAGAAATGTTCTGATTTCATTGTTTTTGCATGTAGCTGTCCAGTTTTCCCACCACTTACTCTCTTTTCCCATCGTATATTCTTGCCTCATTTTTCATAGATAATCGACCATATGTGTGTGTGGTTATTCCCAGACTCCATATTCTGTTCTCTTCTATTGATCTCTGTGCCCGTTTTTGTGCCAGTACTATGTAGTATAGAGTGAAGTCAAGGAACATGTTAACTTTTTTTTTTTTTAATCAATTGCTTTGGTAATTAAGGATCTTTTGTGGTTCCATACAGATTTTTGGATTGTTTATTCTAGTTCTATGAGAAATACGGGAATTCTGATATAAACTGCATTAAACCTGAAAATTGGGCTTCCATGGTGGCTCAGAGATTAAAGCATCTGCCTCCAGTGTGGGAGACCCAGGTTCAATCCCTGGGCCAAGAAAATCCCCTGGAGAAGGAAATGGTAACCCACTCCAGTATTCTTGCCTGGAGAATCCCATGGGCGGAGAAGCTAGGTAGGCTACTGTCCACAGGGTCACAAAGAGTCGGACACGACTGAGCAACTTCACTTCTAAACCTGAAAATTACTTTGGTTAGTATGGACATTTTAACAATATTAATTTTTCTAGTCCTTGAACATGGGGACTTCCCTTGTGGCTCAGCTGGTAAAGAATCCACTTGCAATGCAGGGGACCTGGGTTTGATCTGGGTTTGATTCTGGCCTGGAAAATTCCATGAAGTATATAGCCCATGGGATCGCAAAGAGCTGGACACGACTAAGGGACTTTCACTTTCACTGAGGATGGGTTATCTTTACATTTCTTTGTATTATCTTTAATCTACTTTATCAGTATTTTATAGTTTTCAGAGTATAGGTGTTTCACCTCGTTGATTAAATTTCCTTAGTAATTCAGTTGTGTATGACTCTTTGCGATCCTATAGACTGTAGCCCACTAGGCTTCTCTGTTTGTGGGATTCTCCAGGCAAGAATACTGGACTGGATTGCCATTTCCTCCTCTGGGGAATCTTCCTGACCCAGGGATCAAAGCCATGTTTCTTACTTCTGCAGCATGGGCAGGCAGGTTCTTTACCACTAGCGCACCTGGGAAGCCTGGGTATTTTATTCTCTTCATGCAATTTTAAGTGCGACTGTTTTCTTGTTTTCTCTTTCTGATTGTTCATTAGGGTATAGAAAAGCAACAGATTTCTGTATATTAAACTTGTATCCTCCAAATTTACTGAGTTAACTTATTCTAGTAGTTTTTCTTATCTGATTGCGATGGCTGGAACTGTCAATACTACTTTGAATAGAAGTGTTTATGGTGGGCATTCTGTTTTGTTCCTAATCTTAGAGGAAACACTTTCAGCTTTTCACTGTTGAGTATGTTAGCTGTGAATTTGTCATTAATGGCCTTTATTCAGTTGAGATGTGTTCTCTTTATACCAACTTTGTTGCGAGTGTTTATCATGAATCTATGTTGATTTTTGTCAGATGTTTTTTCTACATCAATTGAGATGATCATGCTATTCTTCATTTTGTTAATATGGTATATCATATTGATTTGTGGATATTGAACCATTCTTACATCCCCAGGATAAATTCCACTTGATCATGATATATGATCCTTTTAATGTATTATTGAGTTCAACTTGTTAATATTTTCTTGAGGATTTTGGCGTATATATTCATCAGAGATATTGGCCTATTTTCTTTTTTTCTTTCTGTGGTTTCTTGTTCTGATTTTGATATCTGGGTAATGCTGGCCTGATAAAATGAACATGGGAGTGTTCCTGCTCTTCAGGTTTCAGGAGTATTTTGAAAAGGATAGGTATTATCTCTTCTTTATATGTTTGGAATTCTCCTGTGAAGTCGTTCAGTCCTGGACTTTCACTTGTTGGGAGTTTTTCTTTATTATTATTATTCCTGATTCAAATTCAATACTAGTAGTCTATATCTTTAGGTTATCTGTTTCTTCCTAACTCTTGGGAGACTGTATATTTCTAGGAATTCATACTTTTTTAGGGGGGGGTTGTCCAGTTTGTTGACATATTACTGTGCTCTTACAGGTCCCCGCTAGGGGTGCAGGTGCTGACTAGTTGGCTTCTCTTCCCTTCCTACCAGCTTTGTGTCGCTCTTTCTGTACAGCCTTGATTGTAGAAGAAGCATTCTGCTAGTCTTCAGATCATTCTCAGTGAAAGCTGCTCTATGTGTACTTGGAGTATTGATATATTCATGAAGGGACGTGTGCTCAGGGTTCTACTCTGTCATCTTGATCCCACCCTTAGAAATATTTGGGATGAATGTATTTAATCTAGAATTAAATTAAAATTTGTATCAATGTGCCTACATTTTTATAGTGACAGTCAGTCAGTTCAGTCGCTCAGTCGTGTCTGACTCTTCGCGACCCCATGAATTGCAGCACGCCAGGCCTCCTTGTCCATCACCATCTCCCGGAGTTCACTCAGACTCACATCCATCTAGTCTGTGATGCCATCCAGCCATCTCATCCTCAGTCGTCCCCTTCTCCTCCTGCCCCCAATCCCTCCCAGCATCAGAGTCTTTTCCAATGAGTCAACTCTTCACATGAAGTGGCCAAAGTACTGGAGCTTCAGCTTTAGCATCATTCCTGCTAAAGAAATCCCAGGGCAGATCTCCTTCAGAATGGACTGGTTGGATCTCCTTGCAGTCCACGGGACTCTCAAGAATCTTCTCCAACACCACAGTTGAAAAACATCAATTCTTCGGCGCTCAGCCTTCTTCACAGTCCAACTCTTACATCCATACATGATCACAGGAAAAACCATAGCCTTGACTAGATGGACCTTAGTCGGCAAAGTTATGTCTCTGCTTTTGAATATACTATCTAGGTTGGTCATAACTTTTCTTCCAAGGAGTAAGCGCCTTTTAATTTCATGGCTGCAGTCACCATCTGCAGTGATTTTGGACCCAAAAAAATAAAGTCTGACACTGTTTCTACTGTTTCTCCATCTATTTCCCATGAAGTGATGGGACCAGATGCCATGATCTTCATTTTATGAATGTTGAGCTTTAAGCCAACTTTTCACTCTCCTCTTTCCCTTTCATCAAGAAGCTTTTTAGCTCCTCTTCACTTTCTGCCATAAAGGTGGTGTCATCTGCATATCTGAGGTTATTGATATTTCTCCTGGAAATCTTGATTCCAGCTTGTGTTTCTTCCAGTCCAGCGTTTCTCATGATGTACTCTGCATAGAAGTTAAATAAGCAGGGTGACAATATACAGCCTTGACGTACTCCTTTTCCTATTTGGAACCAGTCTGTTGTTCCATGTCCAGTTCTAACTGTTGCTTCCTGACCTGCATACAGATTTCTCAAGAGGCAGGTCAGGTGGTCTGGTATTCCCATCTCTTTCAGAATTTTCCACAGTTTATTGTGATCCACACAGTCAAAGGCTTTGGCATAGTCAATAAAGCAGAAATAGATGTTTTTCTGGAACTCTCTTGCTTTTTCCATGATCCAGCGGATGTTGGCAATTTGATCTCTGGTTCCTCTGCCTTTTCTAAAACCAGCTTGAACATCAGGGAGTTCACGGTTCACGTATTGCTGAAGTCTGGCTTGGAGAATTTTGAGCATTACTTTACTAGCATGTGAGATGAGTGCAATTGTGTGGTAGTTTGAGCATTCTTTGGCATTGCCTTTCTTTGGGATTGGAATGAAAACTGACCTTTTCCAGTCCTGTGGCCACTGCTGAGTTTTCCAAAATTGCTGGCAAATTGAGTGCAGCACTTTCACAGCATCATCTTTCAGAATTTGAAACAGCTCAACTGGAATTCCATCACCTCCACTAGCTTGGTTCATAGTGATGCTTTATAAGGCCCACTTGAATTCATATTCCAAGATGTCTGGCTCTAGATTAGTCATCACATCATCATGATTATCTGGGTCATGAAGATCTTCTTTGTACAGTTCTTCCGTGTATTCTTGCCACCTCCTCTTCTTAATATCTTCTGCTTCTGTTAGGTCCAGACCATTTCTGTCCTTTATCGAGCCCATCTTTGCATGAAATGTTCCCTTGGTATCTCTGATTTTCTTGAAGAGATCTCTAGTCTTTCCCCTTCTGTTCTTTTCCTCTATTTCTTTGCATTGATCACTGAAGAAGGCTTTCTTATCTCTCCTTG
Source organism: Aepyceros melampus (assembly GCA_006408695.1). Taxonomy (NCBI): domain Eukaryota; kingdom Metazoa; phylum Chordata; class Mammalia; order Artiodactyla; family Bovidae; genus Aepyceros; species Aepyceros melampus. Next base: position 27,944 of record SJXQ01006244.1, on the reverse strand, counting down.
CTATTCTTTGGAACTCTGCATTCAAATGCTTATATCTTTCCTTTTCTCCTTTGGTTTTCGCCTCTCTTCTTTTCTCAGCTATTTGTAAGGCCTCCCCAGACAGCCATTTTGCTTTTTTGCATTTCTTTTCCATGGGGATAGTCTTGAACTCTGTCTCCTGTACAATGTCACGAACCTCTATCCATAGTTCATCAGGTACTCTATCTATCAGATCTAGGCCCTTAAATCTATTTCTCACTTCCACTGTATAGTCATAAGGGATTTGATTTAGGTCATACCTGAATGGTCTAGCAGTTTTCCCTACTTTCTTCAATTTCAGTCTGAATTTGGAAATAAGGAGTTCATGATCTGAACCACAGTCAGCTCCCAGTCTTGTTTTTGTTGAGTGTATAGAGCTTCTCCATCTTTGGCTGCAAAGAATATAATCAGTCTGATTTCAGTGTTGACCATCGGGTGATGTCCATGTGTACAGTCTTCTCTTGTGTTGTTTGAAGAGGGTGCTTTCTATGACCAGTGCGTTTTCTTGGCAAAACTCTATTAGTCTTTCCCTGCTTCATTCTGCATTCCAAGGCCAAATTTGCCTGTTACTCCAGGTGTTTCTTGACTTCCTATTTTTTCATTCCAGTCCTCTCTAATGAAGAGGACATCTTTTTTGGGTGTTAGTTCTAAAAGATCTTGTAGGTCTTCATAGAGCCATTCAACTTCAGCTTCTTCAGTGTTACTGGTTGGGGCATAGACTTGGATAACTGTGATACTGAATGGTTTGCCTTGGAGACGAACAGAGATCATTCTGTCGTTTTTGAGATTGCATCCAAGTATTGCATTTCCAACTGTTTTGTTGACCATGATGGCTACTGCATTTCTTCTGAGGGATTCCTGCCCGCAGAAGTAGATATAATGGTCATCTGAGTTAAATCACCCATTCCAGTCCATTTCAGTTCACTGATTCCTAGAATGTCAACGTTCACCTTTGCCATCTCTTGTTTGGCCACTTCCAATTTGCCTTGATTCATGGACCTGACATTCCAGGTTCCTATGCCATATTGCTCTTTACAGCATCAGATCTTGCTTCTGTCACCAGTCACATCCACAACTGGGTATTATTTTTGCTTTGGCTCCATCCCTTCATTCTGTCTGGAGTTATTTCTCCACTGATCTCCAGTAGCATATTGGGCACCTAATGACCTGGGGAGTTCCTCTTTTGGTATCCTATCATTTTGCCTTTTCATACTGTTCATGGGGTTCTGAAGGCAAGAATACTGAAGTGGCTTGCTATTCCCTTCTCCAGGGGACCACATTCTGTCAGACCTCTCCACCATGACACGCCCGTCTTGGGTTGCCTGGCAGGCATGGCTTAGTTTCATTGAGTAGACAGGACTGTGGTCCTAGTGTGATTAGATTGACTAGTTTTCTGTGATATGATTTCAGTGCGTCTGCCCTCTGATGGCCTTTTGCAACACCTACCATCTTACTTGGGTTTCTCTTACCTTGGCATGGGGTATCTCTTCACGGCTGCTCCAGCAAAGCACAGCCGCTGCTCCTTACCTTGGACGAGGGGTATCTCTTTACGGCCACCGTTCCTGACCTTCAATGTGGGATAGCTCCTCTAGGCTGTCCCGTGCCTGCACAGCCACCACTCCTCGGGTTGCTCCTCCCGGATGCCAGCCTTGGCCTCGGGTGTGGGTGGCTCATCCCAGCTGCCGCCCCTGGCCTCGGGCGCGAGGTGACTTCTCCTGGCGGCCCTAGACCTTGGACGCGGGATGTCTCCTCCCGGCCGCCACTGACCTCGGACGCAGAGTAGCTCCTCTCAGCTGTTCCTGCGCTGTCACAGCCTGGCACTCTAGGCTGCTGCCCCTGACCTTGGACGTGGGGTAGCTCCTCTCCGCCATGCTTAGTGAGCCAGCTCACAGCTGCCTACACTTATATTATAGTGACAGTAAAAATCATATTTTATATTGACAAATTTTTCATATAAAAATGCAAGCTTCATCATATACTTTTCCTAATTGTTTTAGCCATTTTAGGTCATAGGAAATCATTCTTGTATGTTCCTTAGTGATATTTACTTTTTTCTTTCTTTTCTCTCTCTCCATAACAAAATTGTTTTACTGTTTTGACTTCTACATCAACTTACCTTAGACATATTTCATTTATGTTTTATCTATTTGCGTCTTCAAACTAGACCTTACTTATTTTAGTGCAATAGCATAGATCACAAGATTGTTGCTTGATAGGAAAAAGGTATGGAAAATAGATCACACCTCAAACCACTTCATAGAGGCTGTGTTTTCATAAACATTGAAAATCACTAATGTTTAGGAGTCATACTTAATATTAAGATTCAACTATGAGCCATATAATTCAAAGACAAAATACTTAACATATAAGTTACATATAATACTTAATACATAAAAGTATTATGTACTTAATACATATATAACATATACTACATATAAATATGTATAATATATATAAAACATATAATACTTAACATAAGACAAAATACTTAACACCTGAAGATTTCTACCTAACTGGACAGGAAAAGTGGGAAAATGTGCATATATTAATAACATGATGTCCAGAACATATTATATTTACAACAGAGGTTAGTTTTATTTCCTGGACTTATTATCTAATTCCATGATTTTCAAATTAAAAACACTTTTTGAATGAAATGAAATCTTATGGGAACTCCTAGATACAAAACAGATATGATCACTTGTAATGTGGTCAAAATGCCAATGGGTGCAGAGAATCCTATCAGTTCATTGATCACTGCCCCTTCCCACTTCATTCTTCCTGGATCATATATTGCACCATCATGGAGATAATTTATACAATATTGAGGTACTTCTCAAAAGAACAATAGAATTTTGGAGGTACTGAGCTTTTACTTTTATCCAAAAGATGTTCTTTTATATATTACAGGACAGATCCATTATTTCTAGTATGTGTTTTCTTCTACTTTTTTTGAGTTCTGACTTCTTGCCTACCCATATTTTGCCTAATTCTATTAACTTCATATCCTCTGAGTTATTCCAATTTTGCTTTATTTTTAAAGGCAATCATGTCATTTTAATTTTGAGTCAGAAAATGTAGTATTTTCATATTCCCCATAGCAACATTTTCCTGGGACATGCCTCTCATCTATTGGTGCATTTAGGGGTATACTGAGTCTCTCTCAGATTCTTCTCTGTACTTCCTGTTACATATTTTTGCCGAGATATCAGGTATTTTACAAGCCTTTCTCTAAACTTTGGAGTGTATGTGTGTGTATGTGTATACATACATACATGTACACTTAGATTTGTTGAAAATGTAGCTTTCAGGTTTTCTTATATTTTCTAGTTGACTTTTTATGGATTTCAGGAGAATAAGAAAGTGTTTTACGAAGCCATATTCTTGCTGCATGTCTCAAATTTTCATTTCTTATTATTTCTGAATTTTGATATGACAATGAACTGTCCAGTTGAGTTTATTAGAATGGTAATTAAGTCATAAGTATAAATGCAATATCATGAAAAACTACTACTGTCATGAAAATGTACTGTCATCAATAATCTATTCATTATGCTAGGCAATCTTAGCATAGAAGACTGCCTGTGTATAAGAGATTTTAATCTATATTTTAAATGCTATCTAATTTAAATCTGTTCATGGAGTTCTGATTTAAATCTGTTCATGGGAGGGTAGCTGAGGATGAGATGATTACATAGCATCACTGACCCAATGGACATGAATCTGAGCAAACTCCAGGAGATAGCTAATGGCCAAGGAAGCCTGGTGTGCTGCATGGGGTCTTAAGAAGTCAGACATGACTTAGTGACTGAACAACAAAATTTAAATCTAATTTTAAAATGCTAGTTTTCATATTGTAAATGTCTTTGCTGAGGACTAATGGAACAATGTATATAACTTAGTTTGAATTTTTGATACATTTTTCTTAATGAGAAGGGTAAAAATGATTAATTACTTGTCCCAATTCACAAAGCAACCCAGAGGACCAAAATAGACAGTTTCATTATTTCGATAATTGTTTACACTGATGAAGCCTCTGTATGAGTTCCAGTTGTTGACCATATGTGCAGTGATCTTTATAAGCAAAATGGTCTTTGCAACTACTTAAAAATATGTACAGCATATGCAACCAAGACCATTTTTGTCAGCATGAGGGGCTATCAAAACCAGTTATTGTTAGTGTTTTTCTTTAAAGAAAAAAATCAGATTGTGGCATTAAGTACAGGAGAGACAAAAGCTATGAAATTTGTTATATCATGGAACTCCTGACTTGTTTGTGCACAATAGTCATCTGCTACATGATTGAAATACCAGTCAACCACAGAGACATTATTTTTTAATTAGCAAGTGAGCCAACTACTGGAGTTGGAAAAATACTTGGTAGATCCAAGTATAAGATTGTTCAAAGTTCAATAAGAAAGAGAAAGGGATTCAGTAATTGCATAAATGATCACATTCCCTCTTGTTTTTCTTTGTTTTGCACCTGCTTGAATATTGATATTCTCCTTACACATGGTTTTAGTTTAAATTTAAATGAATTAACCAAAGTAGCCAAGAAATTGCATTTATTTCCTAGCCTCTCTTTACTTAGTGAGAAAATAGATGCTAAAAAGAGAATGGTTAAAGAGAACTTTTGACCAAAAGGGATAGCAGATGTCATACATTTTCAAAAGTTGTAACATTTGTTTCAATTGACTTCAGTTAATTAATTTAACTTGCCCAAGAGAAAAACTGCCAAATATTCTGAAATCAAGTGAAAACCACATGTGAGAAAGAGATAAATTATACTAAATAACACTGGAATGTGGTAGAGTGGAAAGTTCTCATTTAAATAGGCTGTAAGATAAATAATAAAAAAATGAATAACTTATTGCAAAAGATTGCATATTTATGAAGGATGTTTTCCTGGAAAAAGGGTAGTAACTAGTCTTAATCATGGGAGACATGACTATGTTAGTTTGTGGTTTCTTCATGTACTTCATATTGTATGAAGTTACGTACAGCATGCCTGTATTCTTCAGCTGCTGCTGCTGCCATTGCTGCTGCTAAGTCACTTCAGTCATGTCCGACTCTGTGCGACCCCATAGACGGCAGCCCACCAGGCTCCTTCGTCCCTGGGATTCTCCAGGCAAGAACACTGGAGTGGGTTGCCATTTCCTTCTCCAGCGCATGAAAGTGAAAAGTGAAAGCGAAGTCGCTCAGTCGTGCCCAACTCTTAGCGACCCCATGGACTGCAGCCCACCAGGCTCCTATGTCCATGGGATTTTCCAGACAAGAGTACTGGAGTGGGGTGCCATTAGAGTCATTTATTACTGTTACATTTTGAGAAATAAGCATAAAAATGACCTTTTCCCCTTCAGTCAAATGAATGCATCATAGATAAATAATTATTCTATGTTTCAAAAATCTGGTGGTGGGCAGGGCAATGGAGGGATGAGACATGAACCTGGCAAACTTGTATTTAATATCTCCTTATATTAACAATATTAAAGTTTAAAATTTTATCCACTTTGTAACCCCCAATAAATTGCCCTTCAAATTTGCTTAAAATACCTATAAAATAACAAAAAAGTTATACATTTGCTAAATGAAATAAGTTAAACTTGAAAGAAAAATCTGTATAATCTTTTTTATATGGAGAATCTAAAAAAGTTGAATCCATAGAAGTAGAATAGAATGGTGGTTACCAAGAGTGGGGAGGTGGGGAAAATGGGGAGATATTAGTCAAGAGTACAAAGTTTCAGTTAAGTAGGATGCATAAAATCTTGAGACCTAATTTATAGCATGTTAGTTAACACTATATACCAAACATTTGCTAGGAGAGTAGATCTCAAGTGTTCATGCCACAAAAATAACAAGAAAAATAATAATAATCAACATGAAAGTACCAGGGCCTGTTTAGTGCATTCACTAACTATCAGAAAGAGTGAACCAGGATAAGAACATGCACCCTGATTTCAAGGCATATCTGGATTTGCTTATGCAGTAGAGTTCCATGGATGATGGGAAGACGTTATCTCCCCAACACAGCATGCTCCCAGCTGAATAAAATACCTAGAGGATCCTCCCCATTACCAATGAGGTGCTACTTTTTAAAGTTATTTATTTATTTAACTTGTTGAGGCCTAGATTCTGGTTTCTTCTTGCCTATAATCCCTATCTCCAGACACTTCTATGTCATTTTCACATTCATACAGAAATAGCAACTCCAAGCAAACAATTGAACATAAAGGAAAGAAAATGACTTGGTATTATGTAAACTTGATTGTCTCATGGTAAGGAAGTAAGAAGAATGTTGGTTGCCAGATTACTAGGAATGTTATTTTCTCACTTTTTTTCAAAAATTCAGAGTACCACAGAACCAAGTGTGGGGAGAAGAATAAAATAATATGCCTATATGATTGACCTCCCTGATAAAAATTTGAAATTGAATATAGAACTATGATCATTAACCAGCTCTTTTGTTGATCTGAAAAGATCACCTTTCAACTAAGGCAAAACTGCTACCATTTCTATAGCACTTAGTATACATGAGCTATTATTCTAAAAACTTTGTGTAAATCAACTTAATTTTACTTGACTCTGTATGAGGGAGATATTGTCATTGTATTACCCCAAATTTACAGATGTGAAACTGAAGTATAGAAATGTAAAATTCACAAAATAGTTAGTGGTGAGATTTGGATTTGTAACTAGGCAATATGGATGCAATGTCTGGACTTTGAATCATTTTGCAATACACAAAGAGAGTGGGACGAAGGTGGGCTCTGCACCAGACCTAACTCAATGATACATCACTTCAGAATTTGTAATGAAATAAAACATTATTAAAATCAATGAGAAAAATGACCTGACACGAGGAAAGAAATATCCTAATGGACCAAAGGAATAGCCACCTCTGAGAATTATCTCTTATGAAATCCAGAAGACAATGTTAAAAAATTGGATGAAATCTTTAAACATTGTCTTAGAAGAGAAGAGAAAACCTGAAATCACTAAGAGATTAAAAAAGACAATAGGCTGGGGTGAAAAATAATGGTAGGAGATTAAAAAGAACCTTGAGAATATCTAATTCAGTATCAGATTAAAAATCCACAATATACTACTCTATGCTGATACTGTATACAACTTAACAAGTAACAAATAGGAACAACTTGCATGCATTTGCCAAAGACTTAAGATGAAAATTAATACTCCTTGAGAAAATATTAGGCCAAATGGAAAAGAAGCAGTAACCAATAATACATAGTAGAGACTGTTTTATGATATGGGGGAAAAAATTCTGATGAAATACTAAAAGAGCTCTCCATGTTCCACAGAAAATAAAATATATTTATCTTAGATTCTTAATTGCAAAGGAGTAGAGATCCCTTCCAGAAAATTAGGGATACCAAGGGAACATTTCATGCAGAGATGGGCATGATAAAGGACAGAAATGGTATGCCCTAACAGAAGCAGATGATATTAAGAAGTGGTAGCAAGAATACACAGAAGAACTATGCAAAAAAGATCTTAATGACTCAGGTAACCAAATGGTATGATCACTCACCTAGAGCGAGATGTCCTGGAGTGCAAAGTCAAGTGGGCCTTAGGAAGCATCACTATGATCAAAGCTAGTGGAGGTGATGAAACTCCTGCTGAGCTATTTCAAATCCTGAAAGATGGTATTGCTAAAGTGCCGCACTTAATATGCCACCAAATTCGGAAAACTCAGCAGTGGCCACAGGGCTGGAAATGTCAGCTTTCATTACAGTCCCAAAGAAAGGCAATACCAAAGAATTATCAGACTACCACACAATTGCACTCATCTCACATGCTAGCAAGGTAATGCTCAAAATTCTCAAACCTAGGCTTCAACTATAGGTGAACCAAGAAATTCCAGATGTTCAAGCTGGATTTAGAAAAGACAGAAGAACCAGAGATCAAATTGCCAACATTTATTGGATCATAGAAAAAGTAAGAGAATTCCAGAAAACCATCTACTTCTGCTTCATTGACTATGTTAAAACCTTTGACTGTGTGGATCACAACACACTATGGAAAATTCTTCAAGAGATCCAGCAATCCCACTGCTTGGCATACACACTGAGGAAACCAGAATTGAAAGAGACACATGTACTCCAATGTTCATCGCAGCACTATTTATAATAGCCAGGACATGGAACCAACCTAGATATCCTTCAGCAGATGAATGGATAAGAAAGCTGTGGTACATATACACAATGGAGTATTACTCAGCCATTAAAAAGAATACATTTGAATCAATTCTAATGAGGTGGATGAAGCTGGAGCCGATTATACAGAGTGAAGTAACCCAGAAAGAAAAACACCAATACAGTATACTTACACATATATATGGAATTTAGAAAGATGGTAATGATAAACCTGCACGTGAGACAGCAAAAGAGACACAGATGTATAGAACAGCCTTTTGGACTCTGTGGGAGAGGGAGAGGGAGGGATGATTTGGGAGAATGGCAGTGCAACCTGTATGATATCATAAGTGAAATGAATCGCCGGTCTAGGTAGGATGCTTGGGACTGATGCATGGGGTAATCCAGAGAGATCGTGTGGGGCAGGAGGGAGGAGGTGGGGGTCGGGATTGGGAGTTCATGTACACTCGTGGCTGATTCATGTCAATGTATAGCAAAACGAATACAGTATTGTAAAGCAAAACAAACTAAAAAATAAAAATTAATTAAAAAAAAAAAGAGAGAGATGGAAATACCAGATCACCTGACCTGCCTCCTGAGAAACATATATACAGGTCAAGAAGCAACTGGATGTGGAACAACAGACTGGTCAAAATTGGGAAAGGAGTACATCAAGGCTGTATAATGTCACCCTGCTTATTTAAATTATATGCAGAGTATATCATGCGAAATACCAGGCTGGATGAATCACAAGCTGGAATCAAGATTGCTGGGAGAAATATCAATAACCTCAGATATGCAGATGACACCACCCTTATGGCAGAAAGTGAAGAGGAACTAAAGAGCCTCTTGCTGAAGGTGAAAGTGGAGAGTGAAAAAACTGACTTAAAACTCAGCGTTCAAAAAATGAAGATCATGGCATCTGGTCTCATCACTTCATGGCAAATAGATGAAGAAACAACGGAAACAGTGACAGACTTCATTTCCTTGGGCTCCAAAATCACTTCAGAACATGACTGCAGCCATGAAATTAAAAAACATTTGCTCCTTGGAAGAAAAGTTATGGCAAACCTAGACAGCTTGTTAAAAAGCAGAGATGTTACTTTGCCAATAAAGTCCATATAGTCAAAGCTGTGGTTTTTCCAGTAGTAATGTATGGATGATAGAGTTGGACATTTAAAGAAGGCTGAACACCCAAGAATTGATGCTTTTGAACTGTGGTGTTGGAGAAGACTCCTGAAAGTCCCTTGGACTGCAAGGAGATCCAACGAGTCAATCCTAAAGGAAATCAGTCCTGAATATTCATTGAAAAACTGATGCTGAAGCTGAGGCTCCAATAGTTTGGCCACCTAATGTGAAAAGGCAACACATTGGAAAAGACCACGATACTGGGAAAGATTGAAGACAGAAGGAGAAGAGGACATAGATATCATCCCCTCTATGCAGAGTATGGAGAAGGCAATGGCACCCCACTCCATTACTCTTGCCTGGAAAATCCCAAGGATGGAGGAGCCTGGTGGGCTGCCGTCCATGGGGTCATGAAGAGTCAGACACGACTGAGCGACTTCACTTTCACGTTTCATTTTCATGCATTGGAGAAGGAAATGGCAACCCACTCCAGTGTTCTTGCCTGGAGAATTCCAGGGGCGGCGGAGCCTGGTGGGCTGCCATCTATGGGGTCGCACAGAGTCGGACATGACTGAAGCGACTTAGCAGCAGCAGCAGCAGCATGCAGAATACATCATGCGAAATACTGGCCTGGATGAATCACAAGCTGGATCGAAGGCAGGGAAGAAGGAATGTCAGATAAGCCACACCGACTCAATGTATGTGCATTTGAGCAAGCACCGGGAGATGGTGAAGGACAAGGAAGCCTGATGTGCTGCAGTCCATGGAGTCATAGTCAGGCACAACTGAGGGGCTGAACAACAGCAAAAACAAGAGGAATTATCATTTTTTAATTGGTTTGGAGAAACTCATTCCCAAAGCCATATGGCCTCTTGACACAAGACCAGATGATGGTAGTTCATTGACAATATTTTCCATTGCTTTTATAGTTTGAGCAACCTGTTTCTTGTTCATTGTTGACTATTCTTATATTCTAAAGAAGCATAAAGGCAATCTAAATTTCAAAGTTTACAACTCGGTTATTTATTTTAATATTTTAAAACAGTATGACTTCTTATTTGTGGTCATATACCTTTTCTCATTCTTGATGTTATTGATGCCTGTCGCTCTGTCCTTTCATCTGCAAGTTAGTCCAGAGACTTGTTTATGTCATGGATCTTTTCAAAGAACTAGCTTTTAAATACAATTAGGAATTTTGCTATATTTCTGTTTTCTTGTATTTCACTTCTGCTGGATTTTTTTTTTAAACTTTCTTATGGGTTTCTTTAAGCTTGGGTTTTGTAGGGTGGAGTGCTTTCATTAGTTTGAAGAGTTGATATTGACTGTGTTTTCATTTAAAGCTAAAACCTCTATTTTTTTCCTCTTGTATTCCACAACTGTATTCCACAACTTGTAGTGCAAATATAATATTTAACTAGAAAGCAATTGCAATTTTTATTTTCTTAATGATACAGGACTTATTTAAGAAAGTACTGTTAAGTTTCCAAATGGTTAGATATTCTGGATGTTTGTTTCTCCTTTAACCCTTCCTATTACTTCCTAATTTGTTTCGCTATAGATGGAGAATGTAATTTGTATAAATTCTATGTCTGGGAATTTTGAAATATATTCTTTCTGGCCTAATATATAATCAATTTTAAGGTTTCCATGGGAGTATAAGAAGTGTTCTTTATTGGAGTTAAATTATATGAAACAATTAAATCATTATTATTTATAATATCATTACTTTTCTGTGCATCCTGTATAATGGATAGCCCAGGTTATAGCTGAGCAAAATTAGTTTCTAACTTTCTGCTTTTTGATTTCTAGTATCATTCCAAATCTTACTGATGCTGATCAAAGAAGTACTCTGGACATGCATATTAAAAAATTGAACATTACTTTATTGGGAGATTTTATATGTGTGTTTGTGTGTGTGTGTGTGTGTATATATATATATATATCAGGTTTTGAACAACTGTATTATATACTTGTAGTAATATTCTTTAATATGATTTGATACAATCAAATGTGTATTGTTCAGTTTAGTTCAGTCGCTCAGTGGTATCTGACTCTTTGCAACCCCATGGACTGCAGCTCGCCAGGCTTCCCTGTCCATCACCAACTCCTTGAGCTTACTCAAATTCATGTCCGTCAAGTCGATGATACCATCCAACCATCTCATCCTCTGTCATCCCCTTCTCCTCCTGCTTTCAATATTTCCCAACATCAGGGTCTTTGCCAATAAGTCAGTTCTTTGCATCAGATTACCAAAATATTGGAGCTTCAGCTTCACCATCAGTCCTTCTGATGAATATTCAGGACTGATTTCCTTTAGAACTGACTGGTTTGATCTCTTCCCAGTCCAAGGGACTGTCAAGAGTCTTCAACACTACAGTTCAAAAGCACTAATTCTTTGGCACTCAGCTTTTCTTTATGGTCCAACTCTCACATCCATACATGACTACTGGAAAAACCATGGCTTTGACTATATGGACTTTTGTCAGCAAAGTAATGTTCTTCTTTTTAATATGCTGTCTAGGTTGGTCAAGAAAATAAAGTCCGTCACTGTTACCATTGTTTCCCCATCTATTTGCCATGAAGTGATGGGACCGAATGCCATGATCTTCGTTTTCTGAATATGTAGTTTTAAGCCAGCTTTTTCACTTTCACTGTGGTATATTGGTTACCATATCATATTAGTGTTTTCAATGCCAGATTAATTTGATATTAAAATTGTACACTCTGCTTTACCTTTTATATCTGTTTACTTAATATATTTATTTCAGTGTTAACTATTTAGGTTACTTTATTTTAAATATAACTGTTTGAAAACACCCTTAATTGTTCTTACTTATTTTTTTCTCTTAATAAGGGATATTGTACCATTTAGATTTATTTCTAAAAACTCCATGTTTACAAATAGCATTTTAAAATAAATTATAATATTAATAATAATGCTAATTTAAAATGTTTTCCATGGACAAATATGTATGTAAACACTGAATACTGCAACAACTTTTTAGAAATTCTAATTTCACATTAGAAAATTAAAGGCTCTAATAAGTTTTGAGTAAAAAATCTGTTTAAATCTTACTAATTTAGCTGACAATCTAAGATTGTCTAAAAGAGATATTTTTGCATGAAGAGCTTCTTAAAATTAATTATGCTTTAAAATAATGTTTAATTTATACCAATTAAAATTCATAAACTTTATTTTTCTTGGATAATTAAGTTCAACTTGCTATGTTGTTTATAGATTCCATAAAATAAGAACAATCACCATTTAAGAAGGGACTTCCCTGGTGGCTCAGTTATAAAGAATCTGCCTGCAATGCAGAAGATGCGGGTTCACTCCCTGGGTCAGGAAGATCCCCTGGAGAGCGCATGGCAACCCACTCCAGTATTTCTTTCCTGGGGAATCCCATAGGCAGAGGAGCCTGGTGGGCTACTGTCCATAGCATCACAAAGAGTTGGACATGACTGAGGTGACTGAGCACACACATATCATTTAAGGAAAATTTTATGTTCTATTGTATCAGATTGAACACAGTAAACTCCTAAATTATCAGATCCAATTATAAACCTAATTAATATCCTTCTCCATATTAAACTGCATTTCAGAAATGTAAAAATTATATTGAAAAGTTTTGTGTTCTATGTATATTTGACAAAATAAATTTACAATTCTAATTTGCCACAATTTAAAAAGTGAAGCATTGCAAGTTATATATAATTGAGTAAAACTACTTTTAATTATTCCTTTAAAGTTTGCAAACAGTTGAAGTTCTGTGTATATTTCAGCTCAAAATCACAAAACAAATATGTCAACTTTCTTAAATATAAAACATTAAGTGTGAAAATATTAAAAAATACAAATACACCAAAGTATTTTTTAACATAGCACAAATAAGACTTCTATGAGTTTTAATTAGATTCATCACCTCTATAGTTGGTTACTTTTATTTTGTTTAACTTTTAATTTTTATTTTATATTATGGTTCATTCACAATGATGTGTTTGTTATATATATACAGCAAAGTAATTTAATTATACCCATACAAGTATTCATTCTTTTTCAAATTCTTTTCCCATTTAGGTTATAGTAGAATATTGAGCTGCTTTCCCTGTACTATGCAGGAGGTCTTTGTTGGTTATCTATATTAAATATAGTGGTATGTACAGGTCAATTCCAAACTCCCAGTCTATCCCCCAAAACCAACCCTTTCCCCTTGGTAACCATAGGTTTCTGTTTTGTAAATAAGTTCATTTGGATTTTTTTTTAATTTTTTAGTTTTCATGCGTAAGCGCTATCATGTGGTATTTGTCCCTGTCTGATTTACTTCACTTAGTATGATAATCTCCAGGTCCATCTGCCTTGCTGAAAGTAGCATTATTTCATTTTTGTAATAGTTAAGTAATAGTCCATTATACATATGTACCACATCTTCTTTATCCATTCCTCTGTCAATGGACATTTAGGTTGCTTTCTTGTCTCCAGTGTTGTAAACAGCACTGCAGTGAACATCAGGGTGTACGTATCCTTTTGAACCATGGTTTTCTCCAGACATATACCCAGGAATGGAGTTGCTGGGTCATATGGTACCTCTATTCTTAGCTTTTAAAGGAACCTCCATACTATTCCATAGTTGTTATATGAATTTATATCCCCACCATCACTATAGTTGGTTACTCTTAAAAAATTATTAGATTTATGTTTTAGAACAGTTTCAAGTTTACAGAAAAATTAGGTAGAAAGAAAAGCAAGTTTCTTTCATGCCACTTACACATAGATTCCTCTGTTATTAATATCTTGAATTGATGTGGTATATTTAATATAATTAATGAATATTGATATATTACTATTAACTAAAGTTCATAGTTTTCAATAGGGTTCGCTTTTTTTTTTTTTTTACAGTTATTTGTGTGTCTGTGTGTGTGTATGTGCCCAGTCATGTCTGACTCTTTGCAACCCAATAGACTATATAGCCCGCCAGGCTCCTCTGTCCATGAAAGTTTTCAGCTAAGAATACTGGAGTGGGTTGCCATTTCCTGCTTCAGAGGATCTTCTTAACTCAGGGACTGAATCTGTGTCTCTTACATTTTCTGGATCGGCAAGAAGGTTCTTTACCATAAGCACCACCTGGGAAGCCCTTACATTTATATGAGTTTTGATGCCTGCCTAATCAACAGTTACTATATCATATAGAATCATTTCACTGCACCAAAAATCCTCTCTGCTGCACCTATTCATTCCCTAAGCCCGCACCAATATCTGACAATCATTGATCTTTTCACTGTCTGAGAAGTTTTGCCCTTTCTAAAACATTACATAGTTTGAATCAGGTATACCTTAGCCTATGGATGGGGAAACAATGGAAACAGTGAGAGACTTTGTTTTCCTGAGTTCCAAAGTCACTGAATAGGCAATTGCCGCCATGAAATTAAAAGATGTTTGCTCCTTTGAGGAAAATCTATGACCAACCTAGACAGCATACTAGAAAGAAGAGGCATTACTTTGCTGACAATGGTCCATCTAGTCAAAGCTATGGTTTTTCCAGTAGTCATTATGGATGTTAGAGTTGGACTATAAAGAAAGCTGAACACTGAAGAACTGATGCTTTTGAACTGTGGTGTTGGAAGAGACTCTTGAGAATCCCTTGTATTGCAAGGAGATCCAACCAGTCCATCCTAAAGGAAATCAATCCTGAATATTCATTGGAAGGACTGATGCTGAAACTCCAATACTTTGGCCACCTGATGTGAAGAACTGACTCACTGGAAAAGACTCTGATTCTGGGAAAGATTGAAGGCAGGAGAAGGGTATGACAGAGGATGAGATGGCTGGATGGCATCACCGACTCAATGGACATGAGTTTGAGCAAGCTCCGGGAGTTGGTGATGGACAGGGAAGCCTCGTGAGCTGCAGTCTATGGGGTTGCAAAGAATTGGACACGACTGAGCGACTGACCTGAACTGAACTGAGAACCTTTCCAGGCTGGCTTTTTCACTCAACAATATGCATTTTATGTTCTGAAAGATGGTGTCTCGTTGTTTTAATTTGTAACTCCCTGATCTCATATGATATTGAGCATCTTTTCATATCCTACTTGCCATTTATGTAGTATATCTTCTTTGAGGTGTCTGTTCAGATATTTTGCCCATTTTTAAATGGGCTATTCATTTTCTTATTGTTGAGTTTTACTAATTCTTTGTATATTTTGGATTCAATCTCTTCATTGCATATGTGTTTTGCAAATATTTTCTCCCGATCTGTGGCTTTTCTTTTCATTCTTTCATATTTAAAAATTAATTTTTTCCAAACTCACAGCTACTTACTTACTAAGAGATGCTGATTTTTCATCTCAAGTTAGTTGACATTACCAAATTGAAAAATCAAGACACTATTTTTATATGGAACCCCAATGGTTGTAGTATTCTGTTAATATAGCAAAAAATAACAGTAACAGTAAAACAGTTGACATTTCAATATATCAACTCAGAGTCTTCTCATTGCAATATTCCTTAGTACTTGCTGGCCATTATTCTTATTTAACAACTGGCAACATTACAGCATGGAAAGATTCTATAATCTTTCCATAACACAGGGCTTTTGGTCTTTATGGTATTATCTGGGAAAGAGCTGAGTATCTTGTATCCAAATTGTAACAAATCCAAAGGTTGCAGGTAGATAGAGCCTTGCCCAGTGGCTCAGCAGTAGACAATCTACCATCAGTGTAGGAGACACAGGAGACCTGGGTTCCATCCCAGGATCAGGAAGATCCCCTGGAGGAGGGCACAGCAACCCACTCCAGTGTTCTTGCCTGTAGAATCCTATGGATAGAGGAGCTTGGCGGGCTATAGGCCATAGGGTCACAGAGAGTCGGAGACAACTGAAGTTACTGAGCACACACAGATAGATAAAGTAGGTAAAACTTTCTCTCCTTGTCTAAACTTTGAGAAACTGAGATGCTTGCTTCTTGATAGATGGATACTTAAATAAAGGTAAATATGGTTTCTAATTGTCCTTTAAAATGGTTTTATAGAATTTACATTCTCATTTAGCTTTTTGATATTAATAAAAAGCCTCTGAGTATATAGATGATGTTTAACTACATATAAAAGAATTAAAGGAAATAGAAATTCCTAGCTCTAAAGGGACTTAAAGTATTATCAAAGTGGCTCCAAATGATTGACTATCAGTCATTCAGCATCTAGCTCAAAAACCTTTGGCTGATTTCAAAGGGAAGCCATTTAGTCTTTTTTGCTAATTAATTAAGAAAATATAATTCAGAATTCAAAATTATGTGATCAATAGCAAAAGTGAAATAAAGAATCTACAATTGCAGCCAGTGTTAGTTTTAATGATGTATATAGCTACCACTAAACTGAAAAGGTCAGTTTTCATTCTAATCCCAAAGAAAGGCAATGCCAAAGAATGCTCAAACTACCACACAATTGCACTCATCTCACATGCTAGTAAAGTAATGCTCAAAATTCTCCAAGCCAGACTTCAGCAATACGTGAACCGTGAACTTCCTGATGTTCAAGCTGGTTTTAGAAAAGGCAGAGGAACCAGAGATCAAATTGCCAACATCCACTGGATCATGGAAAAAGCAAGAGAGTTCCAGAAAAATATCTATTTCTGCTTTATTGACTATGCCAAAGCCTTTGACTGTGTGAATCACAATAAACTGGAAAATCCTGAGAGAGATGGGAATACCAGACCACCTGACCTGCCTCTTGAGAAACCTGTATGCAGGTCAGGAAGCAACAGTTAGAACTGGACATGGAACAACAGACTGGTTCCAAAGAGGAAAAGGAGTATGTCAAGGCTGTATATTGTCACCCTGCTTATTTAACTTCTATGCAGACTACATCAAGAGAAACGCTGGACTGGAAGAAACACAAGCTGGAATCAAGACTTCCGGGAGAAATATCAATAACCTCAGATATGCAGATGACACCACCTTTATGGCAGAAAATGAAGAGGAGCTAAAAAGCCTCTTGATGAAAGTGAAAGTGGAGAGTGAAAAAATTGGCTTAAAGCTCAACATTTAGAGAATGAAGATAATGGCATCTGGTCCCATTACTTCATGGGAAATAGATGGGGAAACAGTGGAAACAGTGTTAGACTTTATTTTTTTGGGCTCCAAAATCACTGCAGATGGTGACCGCAGCCATGAAATTAAAAGAGGCTTACTCCTTGGAAGGAAAGTTATGACCAACGTAGATAGCATATTGAAAAGCAGAGACATTACTTTGCCATCAAAGGTCCGTTTAGTCAAGGCTGTGGTTTTTCCTGTGGTCATGTATGGATGTGAGAGCTGGACTGTGAAGAAAGCTGAGCGCCGAAGAATTGATGCTTTTGAACTGTGGTTTTGGAGAAGACTCTTGAGAGTGCCTTGGACTGCAAGGAGATCCAACCAGTCCATTCTGAAGATCAGCCCTAGAATTTCTTTGGAAAGACTGATACTAAAGCTGAAGCTCCAGTACTTTGGCCACCTCATGCGAAGAGTTGACTCATTGGAAAAGACTCTGATGCTGAGAGGGATTGGAGGCAGGAGGAGAAGGGGACAACAGAGGATGAGATGGCTGGATGGCATCACTGACTCGATGGACGTGAGTATGAGTGAACTCCAGGAGTTGGTGACGGACAGGGAGACTTAGCATGCTGTGATTCATGGGGTTGCAAAGAGTCGGACATGACTGAGCGACTGAACTGAACTGAACTGATAGCTACCACATGCCAAAGTGATTCTGAACTATGTTAGTAGGATCTCAGTTTGTAGAAGGCTTAACTGATTGCATAGAAGAAAGTATTGTACATATTGGAAAATTGAAGTTACTGTCAGTAAGAAAATAACCTGTTTAGTATATGTCTTTCTTTACATGAACAGCTATTAGTGTATTATTAAGAGTATGCACTCTGGAGGTACACAGGCTTTGGGTTTAAGCACTTGCCTTTCCATTTTAGATTTTGTATTATTTTAGACAAGTCACTTAATCATCCTAACCTGTTTTATGGTTACTAAGATGGGGATAAAACTAATATATATTAGTGTAGTTATAACCACTAAATGGTGTAAACTATGAGAAATACATTTAAAATAGTTCCATGGGCTTACCTGATGGCTCAGAAGAAAAAGAATCTGCCTGGAATGTAGGAGATCCGGGTTTGATCCCTGGGTTGGAAAGATGACCTGGAGAAGGGAATGGCTACCCACTCCAATGTTCTTGCTGGTGAATCCCATGGAAAGAGACTAGCAGGCTACAGTCCATGAGGTTGCAAAGAGTCAGATGTGGCTGAGTGAATAACACTAAGCATAGGGCAAGTACTTCAAAAGAGCACCTATATTTATAGGGTTAATTTTCTTCCTGCATTACAGCTTTATGGACCTTATCTTACTAAGGGAGGTAATGTTTCCTAAGAAACCTGCAGTTAGCTAAACTAAGAGAAATGCATTTCAGTTCTAAAGGTAAAGCAAGCATACTTGACCTTTTGATTGTTTTAAAAACCTGTCTTTTTCAAGTACTTAACAATTGGTTCAGTTTTTTCCTATTGGTTGCCTATACTATAGCAGTCACCATGCTTTGTAGTAGAGTAGCAAACATAAATATATGAATACTACCCTTGCATACCTACAAATGTTCTCTGTAACACATATTCTATCGGAAATTAAGTTAAAATCCATTTCATTTGGAGACCTTTACCATTCCTCTTGAGACAATCAGAAATTTTTTGGCAGAGGCAGAGGGGTAGTGTTGACAGGGACAGGGATTACAAAATAAAGAAAGATATTTAGCATTTTGGGAAATACTGTGGTTTTCATTTTATTTTCCAAAAGTTTTTTCAGGACTTTCCTAATGTTACTGATTAAGAAATGATGAATCTAAGTTATTATTATTATCATTTTAACAAATAGAAGATTTTTTACTGACTTTATACACTTCTGTGCCCTGTTGTTCCAAGAGAGAACTTTCATAGGGTCATTTTTGAGATGTTAGGAAGTTCTTTGATACTCAGATTCATTCTTAAGATTCCTTCCTCTCTTTTCCTCTCCTGCCTTTATCCAAGAGTACAGCAGTTGTGTGAAATGCTATACGCCCCTCTCTGGAAGAAATATGGCATAACATTCCTTAATTTTCAGAACTATGGCACAGTATTTTTCAGCCCTTCTGTCCAGATCTGAATTTCTACTTCACTATGGTATTATGATCTGTTACCAGGAACAAGAGGCCAGCTTAAAGACCTGGAACTTGATATTTTAAAAGCTATAAATGCTGTCATGTTTAAAGTAATCATCTCAATGTTTCTAAGTCTTGGTATGAAGCTTAACCTACAGAGAATGCTGACTTGCCAAATGACTTTCAAGCTACCTCAGTATTTATTCAATTTTCAGGTCTTAAAATCTAGTCACAAAGCATATGTGAAGGGAATTCCTCCAAGCTATACTTCAGGTTAAAAAGAAAATTTAATTCAGAGAATGTACCCCAAAGGTAATTTACATCTAAGGAAACTTGATCAAAAAACTAGAGGAGAATGAAAACTTAAAAAAAAAAAATAAGATGACTACAATGGTGTATCAGAAAGTGACACTAAACATACCCTGTCTCCCTTTTAATGAATCATGATAGAAAAAGATACAAGGGGAAATAAAACACAAGCAGCAGCTAGGGAACAGAACAATGTGGGTCCTACAGTCATGGTCTGCCTGAGTTCCTTAGTGACCTAAAAGCAACAGGGGTCTACCTATGAGTGTTGGGGAGCAAGAAAGCCCCTCAAGAAGCTACAGATTTGGACTTGCTCAACTTTTTCATTCCTGTAAGATAGCCAGAGAGTCCTGAAGTCCCTCCCTTATCCCGAGGGATAAAGTTACAATGGTGTATCAGAAAGTGACACTAAACATACCCTGTCTCCCTTTTAATGAATCATGATAGAAAAAGATACAAGGGGAAATAAAACACAAGCAGCAGCTAGGGAACAGAACAATGTGGGTCCTACAGTCATGGTCTGCCTGAGTTCCTTAGTGACCTAAAAGCAACAGGGGTCTACCTATGAGTGTTGGGGAGCAAGAAAGCCCCTCAAGAAGCTACAGATTTGGACTTGCTCAACTTTTTCATTCCTGTAAGATAGCCAGAGAGTCCTGAAGTCCCTCCCTTATCCCGAGGGATAAAGGAGCATAATTTGGAAGCTCTCTACGAAAAGTACTACATATTTTCCTACAGCTATTCCCGAAAAGTTTCTTGAGTTAAAAAAAATTAGATATACACCCCCCACACACATGCAGATATATGCAGGCTGGTTTTTTTTTTTTTTTTTTTTTTTTTGGTGTTGAGTCAGTCTCTGAGTCGTGTCTGACTTTGTGACTCCATGGACTGCATAGCCTGCCAGGTTCCTCTGTCCATGGGATTTCGTAGGCAAGAATACTGGATTGGGCTGCTGTTTCCTACGGCAGGGGATCTTCCTTATCTAGGAATTGAACATACATCTCGAATATTTATGTATATAATGCACACACACTGCATACACATACCTGCATACACACTGGCCTTCAGTCTCTCTGAGGTCCAGTTTTTTAACCTGTTGAGTAGACATTATGCTTTACCTCATGGGTTTTTATGACAACTGTGTTTGAGGATAGGGCCTGATGTCCTTGTAGTTCTATCTCTAGAGCTTCATCGGTTGCCTGTCACAAAGTACCAATGGATGCTTAGTAAATATTTTCTGAATAAGTGAAATAAAAAAACAAAACAAAACAATAAATCCAGTCTTTGAGCAAGACTTAAAAGGACTTAAAATCCTATCCAAATGCTAGTTGTTACCATTATAAATTCTTCTGCTGAAACTAAAACAAAATCATATCATTATTCTTTTGCCATGGTTAAATTGATCTGCTGTGATTTCATATATGAAAGAGTTCTTTTGAAGGTGAAGAAATATTTCCATGTAAATTCCAGTCATTAGCCTTTAAGGAAAAACACAGTGACTGTTAATTCTCCTAACTTGAGTTTTGGTGTTAGTCAGCAGGGGACAGAGAGACATTCTCTCTCATGACTTAAATAACTAAATGTGCTACAATGACTATATGGTTTCCTCAGAAGAATATGGCAATATGGCATTGTACTTCCCCCAAATAATAACTGAATATCATACACCAAGTCTTGGAAGACTAAAAATCTTTTCTGATAATGACAGATTATTTGTTCTCAAAGATATATCACAGAAGCCAAAGAGATCATCTGATGATCACAAAAATGTTTTTTTAAGAAGTTGCTTACTGGAGGTACCTGCCTCTTTATTATAAAATCAATGCTAAACAAATCTTAGAGTCTTTACTTAATCATGATCTTACAGACTGAGTAAAAAATGCTTTTAAAATTTAGATATAATCTTGTTTTGTTTTCCATTTTTCAGTATCATTTAGAAATCCTATATACCCAAAATTTTTCAGAATGAAATTAAAACTTATGTATTACTGGAAAATTTTGAAACATTTTAATATTGTTTTTCTATAATGTTTTTCATACCGTAGTTCAGTTCAGTCGCTCATTCGTTTACAACTCTTTGCAACCCCATAGACTGTAGCACACCAGGCCACCATGTCCATCACCAACTCCCAAAGCTTGCTCAAACTCATGTCCATTGAGTTGGTGATACCATCTCACCAGCTCATCATCTGCCACCCCCTTTCCTTCTTGCCTTCAATCTTTCCCAGCATTAGGGTCTTTGCCAGTGAGTCAGTTCTTCGCATCAGGTGGCCAAAGTATTGGAGCTTCAGCTTCATCATCAGTCCTTGCAATGAATATTCGGGATTGATTTCCTTTAGAATTGACTGGTTTGATATCCCTGCGGTCCAAGGGACTCTCAAGAGGCCTCTCCAGCACCACAGCTGAAAAGCACCAACTCTTCAGCACTCAGCTTTCTTTGTCATCTCTCACATCCATATGTGACTACTGGAAAAACCATAGCTTTGACTAGATGGACCTTGTAAGAAAAGTAATGTCTCAGCTTTTTAATATGCTGTCTAGGTTGGTCATAGCTTTTCCTCCAAGGAGCAAGCATCTAACTTCATGGCTATAGTCACCATCTGCAGTGATTTTGGAGTCAGAGAAAATAAAGCCTTTAACAGTTTCCATTGTTTCCCCATCTGTTTGCCATGAACTGATGGGACTAGATGCTATGATCTTCATTTTTTGAATGTTGAGTTTTAAGCCAGCTTTTTCACTCTCCTCTTTCAGTTTCATCAAGAGACACTTCAGTTCTTTTTTGCTTTCTGCCATAAGGGTGGTTTCATCTGGATTTTTGTGGTTATTGATACTTCTCCCAGCACTGATGATTCCAGCTTGTTCTTCATCCAGCCCGGCATTTTGCATTATATACTCTGCATAGAAGTTAAACAAGCAGGGTGACAATATACAGCCTTGATGTACTTCATTCCCAATTTGGAACCAGTCCATTGTTCCATGCCCAGTTCTAACTGTTGCTTCTTGACCGGCCTACAGATTTCTCAGGAGGCAGGTCAGGTGGTCTGGTATTCATACCTCTTTAAGAATTTCCACAGTTTGTTATGATCCATACAGTCAAAGGGTTTGGCAGAGTCAATAAATCAGAAGTAGATATTTTTCTGGAACTCTTTTTCTATGATCCAACTGATGTTGGCAATTTGATCACTGATTCCTCTGCCTTTTCTAAATCCAGCTTGAAAATCAGGAATTCTCACGTGGAGAATTTTGAGCATTACTTTCCTAGTGTGTGAGATGAGTACAGTTGTGTGGTAGTTTGAATCTTCTTTGGCATTGCCTTTCTTTGGTATCAGAATGAAAACTGACCTTTCCCAGTCCTGTGGCCACTTCCGAGTTTTCCAAATTTGCTGGCATATTGTGTGCAGCACTTTCACAGCATTATTTCTTAGGATTTGAAATAGCTCAACTACAATTCCATCACCTCCACTAGTTTGTTCATAGTGATGCCTCCTAAGGCCCACCTGACTTCATATTCCAGGATGTCTGGCTCTGGGAGAGTGATCCCATTGTCATGGTTATCTGGGTCATTAACATCTGTTTTGTACAGTTCTTCTGTGTTTTCTTGCCACTTCTTCTTAGTATCTTTTGCTTCTATTAGGTCCATACCATTTCTGCCTTTTATTGAGCCCATCTTTGCATGAAATGTTCCCTTGGTATCTCTAATCTTCTTGAAGAGATCTCTAGTCTTTCCCAGTCTATTGTTTTCCTCTATTTCTTAGCATTGATTACTGAGGAAGGCTTTCTTACATCTCCTTGCTATTCTTTGTAACTCTAAATTCAGATGAATGTATCTTTCCTTTTATCCTTTGCCTTTTGCTTCTCTTCTCAGCTATTTGTAAGGCCTCCTCAGATAACCATTTTGCCTTCTTGCATTTCTTTTTCTTGGTGATGGTCTTGATCATTGCCCTCCTATATAATGTCATGAACCTCCATCTATAGTTTTTCAGAAACTCTATCAGCTCTAATCCCTTGAATCTGTTTGTCACTTCCACTGTATAATCATAAGGGATTTGATTTAGGTCATTCCTCAATGGTCTAGTAGTTTTCCCTATTGCTTCAATTTAAGTCTGAATTTGGCAATAAGGAGTTCATGATTTTAGCAGCAATCAGCTCTTGTCTTGTTTTTTCTTTTTGCTTCCCTTTGCTTTTTATTTTTTTGCCCTTTTTTTTTTTTTTTTTTGTACCTTCAGTTCAGCTCAGTTCAGTTCAGTCGCTCAGTCATGTCTGACTCTTTGAGAACCCATGAATTGCAGCACGCCAGGCCTCCCTGTCCATCACCAACTCCCCGAATTCACTCAAACTCATCCAGCCATCTCATCCTCTATCATCCCCTTCTCCTCCTGCCCCCAATCCCTCCCAGCATCAGAGTCTTTGCCAATGAATCACCTCTTCGCATGAGGTGGCCAAAGTACTGGAGTTTCAGCTTTAGCATCATTCCTTCCAAAGAACATCCATGTCTTATTTATTCACTCAACAATGTGGGTGTCATCTGGTGGCCCTAATCTTTCTTTTCAGCTTCCTAAATTTTAATGTGATATTTCATACTGTGTCTTTAGTTTATTTGGTGAGAGCTCAGAAGCCCAATTCTGTTTACTAGAATCTTCATATTATTTGATTTTTATTTGCATCTGATAAGCTGCTGACTTACCTTCTTACCACCTTACCAAAATATTTTTTCTGAAAGATTTCTATAGGACCTATACCATAAAAAAGCATCTAAAGTGAGAATGACTATCATTCTTTTTCATCTTTAAAAGCTCATGTTTGCTTTAAGGAAATAAATTCAACAAAATATCTTGGTAAACTCAAATAATTCAAATAAGGAATTTAAAAAGTTAACACCTTTTCTAGTGTGTATATGCATGTGATTATATATTTGATGTGTTCTTTATTGTGTATAGTGAGTTCTGTAACAGTCAAGGTTTTTTATTTTGATACTGTCAGAATAGTGCTTCATAACCTATAGGTATGTAAATAAAATTTATTCTACTGTAATCTTTAATTCCCAGTGTTCATTCATTCTGTTCATTTAATGTTACATGAGCTTTAAAAGCACCTCTTTTTTGGCAAAATCATATTAATAAAACGTAATGATAGCTTCTCTGGTGGCTCAATGGTAAACAATCTGCAAGCAACGCGGGAGATGCAAGTTTGGTCCATGGGTGGAGAAGATCCCCTTGAGGAGGAAATGGCAACCCACTCCAGTATTCTTACCTGGAAAATCTCATGGACAGAAGAGTCTGGTGGTCTGTAATCCATGGTGTCCCAAAGAGTCAAACATGGCTTAGCAACTAAACAACAATAATCATAAAACATTATATTTATCATGTGTTTATTCTAAACATTTATTGTTGTTGTTGTTCAGCCACTCAGTCATGTCTGATTCTTTACAACTCATGAACTGCAGCATGCTGAGTTTCCCTGTCCTTCACCATCTCCCTAAGCTTGCTCAAACTCATATCCACTGAGTCAGTGATGCCATCCAACCATTTCATCCTCTTTCATCCCCTTCTCCTTCTGCCTGCAATCTTTTCCAGAATCAGGGTCTTTTCTAAGGAGTCAGCTCTTCACATCAGATGGGCAAAGTATTGGAGCTTCAGCTTCATCATCAGTCCCTCCATGAATATGCAGGACTTATTTCCTTTAGGATTGACTGGTTTGATCTCCTTGCAGTCCAAGGGACTCACAAGAGTCTTTTTCAATACCACAGTTTAAAATCATCAGTTCTTTGGCATTCAGCTTTCTTTATGGTCCAACTCTCACCATAAAAACCTTAGCTTTTACTAGATGGACCTTTGTTGGCAAAGTAATGTCTGTGCCTTTTAATGTGCTGTTTAGGTTTGTTATAGTTTTGCTTCCAAACTTTTGCTTCCAAAAGAGTAAGCATCTTTTAATTTCATGGCTGCAGTCACCATATGCAGTGATTTTGGAGCCCAAGAAAATAAAGTCTATGACTGTTGCCATTTTTTCCTCCTCTTTTTGACATGACATGATGGGACTGGATGCTATGATCTTCGTTTTTTGAATGTTGAGGTTTAAGCTATATTTTTCACTATCCTCTTTCTCATTCATCAAGAAGCTTTTTAGTTCCTCTTACTTTCTGCATAAGGGTAGTTTTATCTGCATATCTGAGGTTGTTGATATTTCTCCGGGCAATCTTGATTCCACCTTGTGCTTCATCTAGCCTTGCATTTCTCATGATGCACTTTGCATAGAATTTAAATAAGTAGGGTGACAGTATATAGCCTTGATGTACTCCTTTCCCAATTTGGAACCACTTTGTTGTTCCATGTCTGACTGTAACTGTTCTTTCTTGACCTTGCATACAAGTTTTCCAGGAGGCAGGTAAAGTGGTCTAACATTTCCATCTCTTTAAGAATTTCCCACTGTTTGTTGTGATCCACACAGTCAAAGGCTTTGTGTGTTATATCATATCAGTCGTGTCCAACTCTTTGCAACCCTATATAGACTGTAGCCCACCAGGCTCTTCTGTCCATGGGATTCTCTAGGCAAGAATACTGGAGTGGGTTGCCTTGCCCTCCTCCAGGAGATCCTCCCAATCTGGGGATGGAACTAGTGCCTCTTGGGTCTCCTACACTGGCAGGCAAGTTCATTACCACTAGCGCCACCCGGGAAGTCAATGAAGTAGAAGTAGATGTTTTTCTGGAATTCTCGTGCTTTTTCTATGATCCAGTGGATGTTGGCAATTTGATCTCTGGTTCTTCTGCCTTTTCTATATCCAACTTGAATATCTGGAAGTTCTCTGTTCACGAACTGTTGAAACCTTGCTTGGAGAATTTTTTTTTAATTTATTTATTTTAATGGGAAGCTAATTACTTTACAATATTGTAGTGGTTTTTGCCATACATTGACATGAATCATCCACGGGTGTACATGTGTTCTGCATCCTGAACCCCCTCCCACCTCCCTCCCCATCCCATCCCTCTGGGTCATCCAGGTGCACCAGCCATGAGCATCCTGTCTCATACATCTAACCTGGATTGATGATCTGTTTCACATATGATAATATATACATTTCAATGCTATTCTCTCAATCATTCCACCCTCGCCTTCTCCCACAGAGTCCAAAAGACTGTTCTATACATCTGTGTCTCTCTCTTGTCTCACATATAGGATTATCAGTTCCATCTTTCTAAATTCCATATATATGTGTTAGTATACTGTATTGGTGTTTTTCTTTCTGACTTACTTCATTCTGTATAACAGGCTCCAATTTCATCCACCTCATTAGAACTGATTCAAATGTATTCTTTTTAATGGCTGAGTAATACTCCATTGTGTATATGTACAGCTTTCTTATCCATTCATCTGCTGATGGACATCTAGGTTCTTCCATGTCCTGGCTATTATAAACAGTGCTGTGATGAACATTGGGGTACATGTGTCTCTTTCAATTCTGGTTTCCTTGGTGTGTATGCCCAGCAGTGGGATTGCTAGGTCATATGGCAGTTCTATTTCCAGTTTTTTAAGGCATCTCCACACTGTTCTCCATAGTGGCTGTACTAGTTTGCATTCCCACCTACAGTGTAAGAGGGTTTCCTTTTCTCCACACCCTCTCCAGTATTTATTGTTTGTACATTTGTGGATAGCAGCCACTCTGACGGGCATGAGATGGTACCTCACTGTGGTTTTGATTGGCATTTCTCTGATAATGAATGATGTTGAGCATCTTTTCATGTGTTTGTTAGCCATCTGTATGTCTTCTTTGGAGAAATGTCTATTTAGTTCTTTGGCCATTTTTTGATTGGGTTGTTTATTTTTCTGGAATTGAGCTGCAGGAGTTGCTTGTATATTTTTGAGGTTAATTCTTTGTCAGTTGCTTCGTTTGCTATTACTTTCTCCCATTCTGAAGGTTGTATTTTCACCTTGCTTATAGTTTCTTTTGTTGTGCAAAAGCTTTTAAGTTTAAATAGGTCCCATTTGTTTATTTTTGCTTTTATTTCCATTACTCTGGGAGGTGGGTCATAGAGGGTTCTGCTGTGATATATGTCGGAGAGTGTTTTGCCTATGTTTTCCTCTAAGAGTTTTATAGTTTCTGGTCTCAATGCAAAGAAATAGAGGAAAACAACAGAATGGGAAAGACTAGAGATCTCTTCAAGAAAATTAGAGATACCAAGG
>SJXQ01006243.1:0-138303 GCA_006408695.1 Aepyceros melampus | reverse complement strand
TAGATGTACTTTTGATTGTCCTTTCCCCTGCAGATTAAGTTTTTGGTCTGTAGTAGATTTAGGGAAGATGGCTTGTGACTGCTCTCCTCTCCAACCAGTACCACAGGGGGAAGGTTTTCTCAGATTCTTTCCTTCCTTCTCTGTAAGCACCTGGTGGGTTTGATGGAAGAAAAACCTGTCAGAAAGCATTAACCTCATTTCTCTAGCTGTCAGATTTATCTTCTTACACCAGCCCATGCTCTGCCTTTAGAAATGTATTAAGGACTTGTAGCTGAGTTTTCTTATCACTACTCAGTGGCTTATGTCCCAGGTAAGCAAATAACTGTGGTTCTTTTCTCCATGCAGACACCTGTCTCAATCTAGATTTTGGATTACTTGGTTGATATGGGACCTCAGTTCTCTGATGGATTTAACTATTTAACTTGCAAAATTTCCAACTTTTTTTTCTTGTTGTAAGAGTGGGATGATTTTTTTTTTATCTCCTTAGATTTCTTTCTCTTTAGAATGAATCAAAACTGGAAATTTTCAAGTCCTCATTTACTAGCATTTTTCTTCTTTTTGACTTAGGAAGCAGAAACTCAGTATGAAGAACAGATTGCTAAAATTATATGGAGACACAAGAACTTAAATGGCAAAAGGTGAGTATTTCCTCCTCTCATTATCATTTTATTTAAAAATGTATTTTAATCCTTACTTGTAAAGATAATTTTTAAATTTCCAAAATATAATATTCGGGGAATTGTGCATCACTTTAGAGAGTCTCCAAAAATTACAGCTAAAACTGTTAATAACATTTGGGCTTCCAGAAAACAGAATAACCATTTTTTTTTCATGCTTTCTAATAAGGAAATAGCAAAGTATAACTCTGGAAACTATTGTGAATTATTTCATATCTAAAAAACATATTGTGTATTATAGAAGAGCCAAAGTATTTTTTAAGAAATGAAACCTCAGAATAGTACCATATTTTCCTAGGCTATTATTACATATTATAACCAAATATTTAAAAAATCTGATTCTCTTTTGATCCATATCCATATAGAAGCATTTTTGATAGTGCTTCTCTTGCCTTTCCAGCAAAGTAATTTTAACAACTAAAAACAATAACCTTAATCAAGATGCCCTTCTTTTCAGTGTTAGGCAATTTTGAAACACGAACTTAGAGACAGCATGTCAGAATCAGAATTCACATAATAGAGAGGACCAGGCCTACGATGGAAATTTTGAGGCCAGATAGATCGACAAGTTTGTATAGAAATGAGAGTAAAACCAGAGTTGGGTTACATGAGGGACAGGTCTGAAATAAAGAAACCTGTCTGTGGTGAGGAAAAAACAGGTAAATTCCAAATACAATTTAAACTTCCAAGCATATTTCAGAACGTAAAGTCATTATCTTATTTTGAATAGAGAGCATCAACAGTCAAAAGTTATCAGAATCTTTAAGTTAACCAGTAAGTTTTAAATACTGATTTTTAATCCAGTTTAAAATACCACTTGTGTATATGGGAATACTTACGCTGATTCTAAGGTTTATGTGGAAATAAACTTGAAAAAAGTGGCTGGGAAACTTGAAAAGAAAGAGGATGAAATAGTCCCACTAGAATCTTAAACGTATTTTAAAGCTGCAATAAGACTCTGATGCTGGGAGGGATTGGGGGCAGGGGGAAAAGGGGACGACAGAGGATGAGATGGCTGGATGGCATCACCGACTCGATGGACGTGAGTTTGAGTGAACTCCAGGAGTTGGTGATGGACAGGGAGGCCTGGAGTGCTGCGATTCATGGGGTCACAAAGAGTCGGACACAACTGAGTGACTGAACTGAATTGAACTGAACCACTAGAATCTTAAACGTATTTTAAAGCTGCAATAAGACTCTGATGCTGGGAGGGATTGGGGGCAGGGGAAAAGGGGACGACAGAGGATGAGATGGCTGGATGGCATCACCGACTCGATGGACGTGAGTTTGAGTGAACTCCAGGAGTTGGTGATGGACAGGGAGGCCTGGAGTGCTGCGATTCATGGGGTCACAAAGAGTCGGACACAACTGAGTGACTGAACTGAATTGAACTGATACATGAACAGCGGAGAAGGCAATGGCAACCCACTCCAGTACTCTTGCTTGGAAAATCCCATGGACGGAGGAGCCTGGTAGGCTTCAGTCCATGGGGTCGTTAAAGAGTCAGGCACGACTGAGCGACTTCACTTTCACATTTCACTTTCATGCATTGGAGAAGGAGATGGCAACCCACTTCATTATTCTTGCCTGGAGAATCCCAGGGACAGAGGAGCCTAGTAGGCTGCCGTCTGTGGGGTCGCACAGTGTCAGACACGACTGAAGCAACTTAGCAGCAGCAGCATACGTGAACAGGCATCTGGTTCCATCACTTCATGGGAAATAGATGGGAAAACAGTGGAAACAGTGTCAGACTTTATTTTGGGGGGCTCCAGAGTCACTGCAGATGGTGACCGCAGCCATGAAATTAAAAGACGCTTACTCCTTGGAAGGAAAGTTATGACCAACCTAGATAGCATATTCAAAAGCAGAGACATTACTTTGCCAACAAAGGTCTGTCTAGTCAAGGCTGTGATTTTTCCAGTGGTCATGTATGGATGTGAGAGTTGGACTGTGAAGAAAGCTGAGTGCTGAAGAATTGATGCTTTTGAACTGTGGTGTTGGAGAAGACTCTTGAGAGTCCCTTGGACTGCAAGGAGATCCAACCAGTCCATTCTGAAGATCAGCCCTCGGATTTCTTTGGAAGGACTGATGCTAAAGCTGAAACTCCAGTACTTTGGCCACCTCATGTGAAAAGCTGACTCATTGGAAAAGACTCTGATGCTGGGAAGGATTGGGGGCAGGAGGAGAAGGGGACGACCGAGGATGAGATGGCTGGATGGCATCACTGACTCAATGGACGTGAGTCTGAGGAACTCTGGGAGTTGGTGATGGACAGGGAAGCCTGGCGTGCTGCGATTCATGGGGTTGCAAAGAGTTGGACACAACTGAGTGTCTGAACTGAACTGAAACATGAACAGATAGAATATAACAGAGTCCTGAAATAGATCCAAATAATGAGATAATTTAGTGAATGGTAATACTGGACAACCTGATCTGCCTCCTGAGAAATCTGTATGCAGGTCAAGAAGCAACAGTTAGAACTGGACAAGGAACAACAAACAGGTTCCAAATCGGGAAAGGAGTATGTCAAGGCTTTATATTGTCACCCTGCTTATTTAACTTACATGCAGAGTACATCATGAGAAATACTGTACTGGATGAAGCACAAGCTGGAATCAAGATTGCCAGGAGAAATATCAGTAACCCCAGATATGAAGATAAAAAAAGAACTAAAGAGCAAAAGCAAAAAAGAACTAAAGAGCCTCCTGATGAAAGTGAAAGAGGAGAGTACAAATGTTGGCTTAAAGCTCAACATTCAGAAAACTAAGATCATAGCATCTGGTCCCGTTACTTCATGCCAAATAGATGAGGAAACAATGGAAACGGTGACAGACTATTTTCTTGGGTTCCAAAATCACTGGAGATGGTGACTGCAGCCATGAAATTAAAAGACGCTTGCTTCTTGGAAGAAAAGTTATGACCAACCTAGACAGCATATTAAAAAAGGAGAGACATTACTTTGCTGACAAGGGTCCATCTAGTCAAAGCTATGGTTTTTCCGGTAGTCATGTATGGATATGAAAATTGTACTATAAAGAAAACTCAGGGCCAAGGAACTGATGCTTTTGAACTGTGGTGTTGGAGAAGAGTCTTCAGAGTCCCTTGGACTGCAAGGAGATCCAAGCAGTCCATCCTAAAGGAAATCAGTCCTGACTATTCATTGGTAGGACTGATGTTGAAGCTGAAACTCCTATGCTTTGGCCACCTGATGCAAAGAACTGACTCATTTGAAAAGACGCTGATGCTGGGAAAGATTGAAGATGGGAGGAGAAGGGATGACAGAGAGATGGTTAGTTGGCATCACCGATTCTGTGGACATGAGTTTGAGTAAACTCTGGGAGTTGGTGATAAATGAGGAGGCCTGGAATGCTGCAGTCCATGGGATCTCAAAGAGTCAGACACAACTGAGCTACTGAACTGAACTGAAAGGTGGCTTTTCAAATCTGTGGGGAAAAGTAGATTTTTCAAGAAATGCTATTAGAACTGGGTACCATCTGAAGCAAAATAAAACCAGATTTCCTCCTTATTTTACAAACTTGTAGAAAAGTAGAACTTTCATATATTCTTACTGACAATGTAAATTAAAAGTGTCTTATTCAATTTCCCAAAATACATAGGTCCCATAACTTTCTATATAACCTAATTCTAACTTGTGTCTTTTGAGATACTGCTAAGACTCTGTCTAGATGTGATAGACAGAGTGCCTGATGGACTATGGATGGAGGTTTGTGACATTGTACAGGAGATAGGGATCAAGACCATCCCCAAGAAAAAAAATGCAAAAAGGCAAAATGGCTGTCTGAGGAGGCCTTACAAATAGCTGTGAAAAGAAGAGAAGCAAAAAGCAAAGGAGAAAAAGAAAGATATACCTGTCTGAATGCAGAGTTGCAAAGAATAGCAAGGAGAGATAAGAAAGCCTTCCTCAGCAGTCAGTGCAAAGAAATAGAGGTAAACAATAGAATACAATGTACACTCGTGGCTGATCCATGTCGATGTGTAGCAAAACAAATACAGTATTGTAAAGCAAAACAAACTAAAAAAATAAAAAATTAATAAAAAAAAAAAAAGACTAGAGATCTCTTCAAGAAAATTAGAGATACCAAGGGACATTTCATGCAAAGATGGGCTCAAAAAAGGACAGAAATTGTAGGGCCTACCAGAAGCAGAAGATATTAAGAAGAGGTGGCAAGAATACACAGAAAAACTGTACAAAAAAGATCTTCATGACCCAGATAACCACGATGGTGTGATCACTCACCTAGAGCCAGACATCCTGGAATGTGAAGTCAAGTGGCCTTAGGAAGCATCACTATGCACAAAGCTACTGGAGATGATGGAATTCTAGTTGAGCTATTTCAAATCCTGAAAGATGATGCTGTGAAAGTGCTGCACTCAATGTGCCAGCAAATTTGGAAAACTCAGCAGTGGCCACAGGACTGGAAAAGGTCAGTTTTCATTCCAATCCCTAAGAAAGGCAATGCCAAAGAATGCTCAAACTACTGCACAGTTGCACTTATCTCACATGCTAGTAAAGTAATGCTCAACATTCCCCAAGCCAGGCTTCATCTATACGTGAACCATGAACTTCCAGATGTTCAATCTGTTTTTAGAAAAGGCAGAGGAACCAGAGATCAAATGGCCAACATTCGTTGGATCATTGAAAAAGCAAGAGTTCCAGAAAAACATCTGCTCCTGCTTTATTGACTATGTCAAAGCCTTGGACTGTGTGGATCACAATAAACTGTGGAAAATCCTGAAAGAAATGGGGATATCAGACCACCTGACCTGCCTCTTGAGAAATCTGTATGCAGGTCAGGAAGCAACAGTTAGAACTGGACATGGAACAACAGACTGGTTCCAAATAGGAGAAAGAGTATATCAAGGCTGAATATTGTCACCCTGCTTATTTAACTTATATGCAGAGTACATAATGAGAAATGCTGGGCTGGATAAAGCACAATTGGAATCAAGTTTGCCAGGAGACATATCAATAACCTCAGATATGCAGATGACACCACCGTTATGTAGAAAGTGAAGAAGAACTAAAGAACCTCTTGATGAAAGTGAGAGAGGAGAGTGAAAAAGTTGGCTTAAAGCTCTACATTCAGAAAACTAAGATCATGGCATCTGGTCCTATTACTTCATGGCAAATAGATGGGGTAACAGAGGCTGACTTTGTTTTTTTGGGCTCCAAAATCACTGCAGATGGTGACTGCAGCGATTATATAAAACAATGCTTACTCCTTGGCAGAAAAGTTATGACCAACCTAGACAGCATATTAAGAAGCAGAGACATTACTTTGCCAACAAAGTTCATCTAATCAAGACTATGGTTTTTCCAGTAGTCGTGCATGGATGTGAGAGTTGGACTATAAAGAAAGCTGAGTGCTGAAGAATTGATGCTTTTGAACAGTGATGTTGGAGAAGACACTTGAGAGTCCCTTGGACTGCAAGGAGACCCAACCAGTCCATTCTGAAGGAGACTGGTCCTGGGTGTTCATTGGAAGGACTGATTTTGAAGCTGAAACTCCAATACTTTGGCCACCTGATGCGAAGAGCTGACTCTTTTAAAGACCCTGATGCTGGGAAAAATTGAAGGTGGGAGGAGAAGGGAAATGAGATGGTTGAATGTCATCACCGACTCAACAAACATGAGTTTGAGTAAATTCTGGGAGTTGGTGATGAACATGGAGGCCCGGCATGCTGCGATCCATGGCATCGCAAAGAGTTGGACTTGATTGAGCAACTGAACTGAAGACTCTGTCAAGGTAGTGTCCTCAATTACTGCAGTGAATTCTAATAAACATGGTTTTGCTTTATTAACAGGTTGGTTGGGTGTTTTGGTTGAGTTCATTTTTGTATATGGTGTTAGGTAAGGGTTCAGATTCATTTTTTTGCATGTGTGTATCCAGTTTTTCTAGAACCTTTGGTTGGAAAGACTGTTCTTGCCCCATTGAATGATCTTGGCACCCTTGTCAAAAATATTTGACTACGTAAGATGGCTTATTTCTGGGCTCTTTATTTTGTTCCATTGGTCCATGTGTCTTTCTTTATGCCAGTACTACACTGTTTTGATTCCTGGAGCTTTCCAGTAAGTTTTGA
Organism: Aepyceros melampus; assembly: GCA_006408695.1. Taxonomy (NCBI): domain Eukaryota; kingdom Metazoa; phylum Chordata; class Mammalia; order Artiodactyla; family Bovidae; genus Aepyceros; species Aepyceros melampus. Next base: position 131,524 of record SJXQ01006243.1, on the reverse strand, counting down.
AATCAGGACATGTGAATCCTGAACAATGCTTTGTTCTTCTTTTTCAAGATTATTTGACTGTTTGGGGTTCCTTGAGATTCCATTTGAATTTTAGGATGAGTTTTTCTATTTCTGCCAAAATATCATTGGAATTCTCATAGAGATTACATTGAATCTATAGAAAACTTTGGATAGTATTGACATCTTACTAACATGAAGCTTTCTAATCCTAGCACAAAGGATGTGTTTACACTTTTATGTTTTATTTAATTTAATTTCTTTTGGCACTATTTTGTAGTTTTCATTATACGGGTCTTTTATCTCCTTGGTTGAGTTAATTTCTATGTATTTTATTCTTGTTAGTGCTATTGTAAATGTAACTTTTCTTAATTTCATTTTTGGGTTGTTAATTGTATTGAACATCAACTGATTTTGGTGTGACTGTATCTTATTACTTTGCTAAATTCAATTTTTTGGTGGAATCTTCAGGGTTTTGTACATATAAGACCTGAAGACAGATAATTCTACTTTTTCATTTTCAAACTGGATTTCCTTTTCTTGCCTCATTGCTTTGACTAAGGCTTCCAATACTATGTTGAGGAGAAGCTGTAAAAGTGGGCATCCTTGCTTTCTTCCTAACCTTAGAGGAAAAGCTTTCAGTCCTTTACCATTGAGTATTACGTTCATGTGGTGTTTTCAAATATGGCTATTATGTTGAAGTAGTTTCCTTCTTTTCCTAGTTTTTTTTTTTTTAATCATGAAAGAATATTGAATTTTGTCATTTCCTTTTTATTTCGTAAGTTGAGATGATTGTGTGCTTTTTTCTCCCATCAATGTGTTAATGTGGTTTATTGCATTGATTGACTTTTTGTGTGTTGAACTCTTCTCTTATCCCCAGAATAAGTCCTACTTGATCATGGTGTATGATCCTTTTAATATACTTCCGAATTCAGTTTGCTAGTGTTTTTTTTTAGAAATGTTGCATCACCATTCTTTAGGGGTACTGGTCTACAGTATTCTTTTTCTGACATGTTTTTTCATCTGGCTTTGGTATCAAGGTAACACTGGCTTAAAAGCATGAGTTAGGAAGTATTCCTTCCTTTTCAACTCTTTGGAAAAGTTTGAGGAGGATTGCTATTAATTCTTCTTTAAATGTTTGATCAGGCTCAGGGCTTTTCTGTGTTGGGTGTTTATTTTTTATTACAGACTCAATCTCCTTAATAGTTATAAGCTAAAGTTAAAGTGAAGTTGCTCAGTCGTGTCTGACTTTTTGCGACCCATGGACTGTAACCTCCCAGGCTCCTCCGTCCATGGAATTTTCTAGGCAAGAATACTGGAGTGGGTTGCCATTTCCTTCTCCAGGAGATCTTCCTGACCCAGGGATTGAACCCATGACTCCCACATTGTAGGCAGACACTTTATTGTCTGAGCCATCAGGGAAGTCCTAATAGTTATAGGTCTATTAATTTTTTCTGTTTCTTTGTTATTTGGTAGATTTTGCATTTCTAGGAATTCATTTCATTGTTGGCATACAATTGTTCATAGTACTCTTATCAGTTCAGGTCAGTTCAGTCGTCAGTCTTGTCCGACTCTTTGCGACCCCATGAACTGCAGTACACCAGGCCTCCCTGTCCATCACCAACTCCTGCAGTTTACCCAAACTTGTGTCCATTGAGTCAGTGATGCATCCAACCATCTCATCCTCTGTTGTCCCCTTCTCGTGCCTTCAATCTTTCCCAGCATCAGGGTCTTTTCAAATTAGTCAGCTCTTCACATCAGGTGGCCACAGTATTGAAGTTTCAGCTTCAACATCAGTGCTCCCAATGAACACCCAGGACTGATCTCCTTTAGGATGGACTGGTTGGATCTCCTTGCAGTCCAAAGTACTCTTATAATACTTATCACTTCTACAGAATCAGTAGTAATGTCCCCATTTTCATTTTTGAAATTTGAGCACTTTCAAAATTTGAGCCTTTTCTTTTTCTCTTAGTCCATCTGTCCTGTGTTTAGTCTCTCAGTCGTGTCTGACTCTTTGCAACCCCGTGGACTGAGGCCCTCCAGGCTCCTCTGTCCGTGGGGATTCACCAGACAAGAATACAGGAGTAAGTTGCCATGACCTACTCCAGGGAATCTTCCCATTCCAGGGATCGAACCCAGGTCTGCCTCATTGCAGGCAGATTCTCTACCATATGAGTCACCAGGGAAGCCCAGTCCATCTAGGTAAAGGTTTGTCAGTTTTGTTAACTTTTCAAAGAACCAACTTTTAATTTCACTGATTTTCCCTATTTTTCTTTTCTAAATTTTTAAATTTATTTTTGGCTGTATTGGGTCTTCATTTCTGCGTGAGCTTTTGTCAAGTTGTGGAGAGCAGGGGCTGCTGTCTAGTTGTGGTGCACAAGTATCTCACTGCAGTGAATTCTGTTGTTGTGGAGCGTGGGCTCTAGGATGCACGGGCTTCAATAATTGGAGCTCACAGACTCGAGCGCACAGGCTCAGTAGTTGTGGTGCAGGCGGTTAGTTGCTCCACGCCATGTGGAATTTTCTCAGATTAGGGATTAAACCCGTGTCTCGAACCTGTGTCTCCTGCATTGGCAGGCTGTTTCTTTACCACTGAGCCACCAGGGAAGCCCTCTGTATTATTTTTCTATTCTCTATTTTATTTATCTCTGCTCTGATCTTCGTTATTTTCTTTCTCTGGCTAACTTTGGATTTAGTTTGTTCTTCTCTTTATCAAGTGTAAAGTTAGGTTGTTGGTTGTTGATTTGAGATCTTTCTTGTTTTTTAATATAAGTATTTATAGTTATAAATGTTCCCACTAGCGTGTCTTTTGCTGCATCCCATCAGTTTTGGTATGTTGTATTTTTGTTTTCATTTGTCCTTCTTTATTTTCTAATTTTCCTTGTGATTTCTTTAATTACAGTTGTTTAAGAGTTTGTTAATTTTCACAAATATATGGGTTTTCTAGTTTTTCCTCCTGTTACTGAATTTTAACTTCTTCCCATTGTGATCAGAGAGGATACTTTGAATGCTGTCAAAATCTATTGCAACTTAATTTGTGGCCTAGCATATGGTCTGTCCTGGAAAAATGTCCAAAGTGCACGTGAGAAGAAGGTATATTTTGTTTTGGGGTAGAGTGTTCTATTTATGTCTATTAGATCTGAGTTGTTTACTATGTTATTCCAGTCTCCTCTATTTCCTTGGTTATCTTCTGTCCGGCTGTTCTGTTTTTGAGAATGAAGTGTTGAAGTCTTTAGCTGTTACTGTAGAACTATTTATCACTTCAGTTCTGTCCATTTTTGCTTCATATATTTTGATGGTCTGTATTTGGTTCATAAATGTTTATGATTGTTATCTTTTTCCTTATTGAATGTTTTATGACTATATAATATCTTTCCATGTCTATTGTAACTTTTTATAATTTAAAGTCCACTATTTTGTTTGGTTGGTTCTTATTTTGATGGAATATCTTTTTCCACTTTTTTATTTTAACATATTTGTGTCTTTAGATATAAAGTTAGTCTCTTGTAGACAGCATAAAGTTGGATCACGTTTTCTATGCATTCTTCCAGTGTTTGTCTTTTGATGAGAGACTTTAAATGTACATTTAAAGTAATTACTGATAAGGAATGACTAACTTCTATCATTTTGCTGTCTGTTTTACGTGTAGCTGATAGATTTTTGTCCCTCATTTCCTGATTACCATCATTTTTTGTGTTTAGTTGATTTTTTATGGTGAGATGTTTGAATTCCTTTCTCATTTTGTGTATATTCTCTAGCTATTTCCTTTTTGGTTACCATAGGGATTACGTTAGCATCTATCATTATAGCACTCTAATTTGAATATGTATCAGGTTAACGTTAATAACATATAAGTACTCTATGCCTTTATAATTCTATCTACACTCATTTCAGTTGTTGATATTACAGAATTACATCTGTATATATTGTATGCTCAAGAAATGGAGAAGGAAATGGCAACCCACTCCAGTATTCTTGCCTGGAGAATCCCATGGACAGAGGAGCTTGGTGGGCTACAGTCCATGGGTCGCAAAGAGTCAGACACGACTGAGCGACTTCACTTTCACTTTCATGCTCAAGAAAATAAACTAGTAGTTTTAAAAATGTATTAATCTCTGAATTTTTTTATAATAATAGCAACTTCATAGATTTTTAACAATATTTATTTATTTATTTGGCTGCACTGGGTCTTAGCTGTAACACATAAGATCTTTGTTGCCACATGTGGGATCTTCATTATGGCTTGCAGGACCTTTAGTTGCAGCAGGCAGGATCTAGTTCCCTGACTAGAGATTGAACATAGGCCCCTTGCATTGGGAGCATGGATCTTAACCATGGACCACCAGGGAATTCCCTGGTGGGAATTACATAGAAAACAAATGTGGACTTACAAATCAAAGTTACAGTAATACTAGCTTTTAGTCTAATAATTTTTTAAGTATTAGTTTCTTAAATCACGTAGAAACAAACAAAAATTGTTAGAGTAATACAAGCTTTTATAAATTTCTCATGTATTTACCTTTATTGAGATTTTTATTTTTTCATATGGAAATAAAGATTTTTATTTCTTCATATGGACTCTTTTGTGTCCTTTCATTTCAACCTACAGGTCTCCTTTGATCATTTCTTGCAGGGCAGGTCTAATGGGTAATGAATTCTCTCAGCTTTGATCTGCATTTTAGATCATGTAGAGGAAAGGCAATTTACATGAGATGGTGATAAGACTATGCAGTGTATTTCCTGAGTCCTTGGAGTATAATACTTTGCTCATTTATCCAAAGTAAGAAAATGTCCAAGGTTGGGATATCAGTAGTCAGTTTCATGTGGTAAGCTCTAACAGATGTGTGTGGTGAAAGCCAATGAGTGTAGGAGAGTGTGGACTTTTATGGTCTTGAGTGTTAAGACATAACCTTCTTGGTCATGGCAGTTCAAGAATGTCAGATTTAAGATGCCATTAGCTTTCTACTTTCCCTCAAGATTGGAAATGATTGGAATTTCATTGGAAACAATGAAATATCCAAATAAATGACAAGACTTTGCAAAATTCTCTAATAACAGGTCCTGTAGAAAGTGCCTCTGTTATGGGAAATACTCATACTGGGAGCACAAAATCAAGTAATTTTTTCCTACTCTCATAATTATAGCTCTCTCTCAAGAAAAAGTTTCAATCCATCCAGAAAAGTAGTAAGCAATGATCAGAACACATTCAGAAGCCTTTACAAGGGTTAATTTTAGGAAATCCATTTGGACATGTTCAGTGAGGGGTCCTGAAGCTTGGGTTTAGAAGGATAACAGTTTTACTAGGATTGTGAGGGAGAATAAGATTTACACCAGAGACATCCTCAAAATCTTATTAAAATTACCCCACCAATGCTAATTGAATATAGTTTTTAATATGTCCTTGTTCCGATGGGTAATTTCTTGTAAATGTTTGCAGAGTTCCATTGAGGTTCTCTGGTGCCACCAAGTGTCTGTCCTGAAAGTGTCAGGGATTCTCTTATATTTTACAACCACGTATTCTTTTCAGACTCTGGAGCCAGTTGTGGACATTCCAGAATAGCATTGTTTGTTGTTGTTGTTGTTTTTATCTCCAGGAAGATTTAGTTCTTTAGAGTATCATTGGGCCAGGAGCTAACTGAGGGAAACTGGGATATTTCCTTTAGGCTTTATTATCCTGTATAGTGTGGTTTCATGATAGCCACCTTTTAAGGAAGCTTACTTCCTAAAGTACTTTAGAGTACTTAATAACTGTTGTTCATTTTAATTGGTAATCCTATTGAGGTTAGAAACTCTCATTGTTTTTACAGTATTACAAAATCATGGACTACTTCAGACACTATTCCAAATAACCTTGATAGTTTTATGTTATTGATTGATGTTTATGATTATTGATAGTTTTATGTTAACTCTGTTATCTCTTAACACTTGGCAGACTCTGCTGAATGGGTCAGTACTGTCATCTGGACTGGTTTTACCTCTGGTAAAGAGTCTTGTTTACGGGTCAGTTGAGACTCTTACAGTACATCTTACCTGATAGTTCCCATTTTAGTTTCAGAAAATGATATATCAACAGATAAGACCTGGGTTCGATCACTGGGTTGGGAAGATTCCCTGGAGGAGGGCATGCCAACCCACTCCAGTATTCTTGCCTGGAGAAACCCCATGAACAGAGAAGCCTGGCGGACTATAGTCTATGGGGTCGTAGAGTCAGACATGACTGAATGACTAAGCATGCAATATTAAACCCAGATTTTCTAGGAGTTTTTAATAAATCCATTTGAGGCATAGTGATTGTTTGAACAGAGGCTAGATCTCGTGAAATTCCTCTTCTTTGGGTAATTAGGAAAAGGGTAGCAATGTTTAGAGGCTACACTGAGTTGAAATGTATGAGGGAGAAAGTAATAAAAAATTCATAGGAAGTAAGCCTGCTTGCTGAGAAATGTGTTTTTAGTAAGTGTCCAGGCTTGTTCAGCATATAGAACTATCAAATTTAAACAAGATCCTTAAACCAAGTCAGTAGAAGCTTCTGCTAGTTTGGCTGCTGCTAATACTATTTAAATAAGGAGTAGGATTTTGCCAGTGGGTCAAGGAGAAGATTGTAGTAAACAGTTGGGTCCTGCCGATACTTGTGGTGTTCTGTTAGAGTATTAAGGACTTGTCTGCATTGCTCAGATACAAATAATAGAGAAAGCTTTGTGACAATTTGGAGAGCTCTAACTGCAGGTGTGTGTGTGGGGGGGCTGTTGAAAAGTTACTTTAAAATGACAATATTCTTGTTTTTGTTTAAGTTCCTAAGGGAAAAGGTCCATTATTGAGAACTTAAATTATCCAATATCTCTAGTAGTCAGTGAAATCTAGACAACTTCCTAATTTTCTCTTAGTAAGCAGTCTTAGAAATTACTGAATGGCTCATAATTTGTCAGGAATGATAGGTTTACCCCTCTTGGGGTAAATTACACCCTAAATAATGTACTTTATTCTTACAAAATACTAAAGTGGTTTTTTTTTTGAATTTTCATGTCCTTTATGAGTTTAAACAGTAAATAGATAAATGGGGTTAGTCTTAGAGCTCTTTTTATCTTTCAGTTCAGTTCAGTTCAGTCGCTCAGTTGTGTCTGACTCTTCGCGACCCCATGAATCGCAGCATGCCAGGCCTCCCTGTCCATCACCTACTCCTGGAGTTCACTCAGACTCACGTCCATCGAGTCAGTGATGCCATCCAGCCATCTCATCCTCTGTTGTCCTCTTCTCCTCCTGCCCCCAATTCCTCCCAGCATCAGAGTCTTTTCCAATGAGTCAACTCTTCACATGAGGTGGCCAAAGTACTGGAGTTTCAGCTTTAGCATCAGTCCTTCCAAAGAAATCCGAGGGCTGATCTTCAGAATGGACTGGTGGATCTCTTTGCAGTCCAAGGGACTCTCAAGAGTCTTCTCCAGCATCACAGTTCAAAAGCATCAATTCTTCTGCGCTCAGCCTTCTTCACAGTCCAACTCTCACATCCATACATGACCACTGGAAAAATCACAGCCTTGACTAGACAGACCTTTGTTGGCAAAGTAATGTCTCTGCTTTTGAATATGCTGTCTAGGTTGGTCATAACTTTCCTTCCAAGGAGTAAGCGTCTTTTAATTTCATGGCTGCAGTCATCATCTGCAGTGGTTTTGGAGCCCAAAAAAATAAAGTCTGACACTGTTTCCACTGTTTCCCCATCTATTTCCCATAAAGTGATGGGACCAGATGCCTTTAGATCATAGCAAAAACTTGCCTACATATTGAATAAGTGTAGAGTTACAGGGAGATTTAAGGTCCCTAAATTCCTCAGTAAACCCCTGAAGCATAACTGTTCAGGTAAATTGTTGACTTCCAGGACAAACAGGTGAAACTGTCTTGATCTAAAGGTACACAGTAGAAAGCAGAACACACAAATATATAGTAGTAAAATATATAGATTCAGGAGGCCCTGAAGATAAAATAGTATTTGGGCTCAGTACTATCATGAGTTGGGGAAGTGGTTATTTTATTTATGGCCTTAAGGTCTTGAACAAATGTTCACCCTTTGGGTTCTTGAATGGGGGACAGTAGTGTTTTAACACCAGTATGGGTATGATTGGGCTTCTCAGGTGGCTCAGTACTAAAGAATTTGCCTGCCTAACATTAGATGCCGGTTCAATCCCTGGGTCAAAAAGATCCTGGAGAAGGAAATAGCAATCCACTCCAGTATTCTTGCTTGAGAAATCACATAGACAGAGGAGCTTTTTGGGCTACAGTCCAAGGGGTCACAGAGTCAGGCATGACTTAGCAACTGAGCATGCACATGGAAATCTCCTATTTCTAGATTTACAGCTATTCACAAAAAGTGAGGAGAGAGCTGGAGTTCACACCTACTTCATAATCTTCTCAAAGTACTTGTCCCTACGTCTCCTATAAATTCATTCTTTCCTTGTTGCAGCAGTAGATTAGGGTCTAATAAACTGGGCAGTAGCCTCTGAAAAGTTTTGTCCAATATCTACAGGTTTTCTAAATGCCTAATTTTGGGGTAATTCCCTGGTGGTCCAGATGGAGAAGGCAATGGCAACCCACTCCAGTACTCTTGCCTGGAAAATCCCATGGACGGAGGAGCCTGGTAGGCTTCAGTCCATGGGGTCGCGAAGAGTCACACGACTGAGCAACTTCACTTTTCCTTTTCACTTTCATGCATTGGAGAAGGAAATGGCAACCCACTCCAGTGTTCTTGCCTGGAGAATCCCAGGGACGGGGAAGCCTGGTGGGCTGCCGTCTATGGGGTGGCACAGAGTCGGACACAACTGAAGTGACTTAGCAGTAGCGGCTGGTTGTCCAGTGGTTAGGACTTGGTGCTTTCACTGCTGGGGCCCAGGTTGAATCCCTGGTCAGGGAACTAAGATCCTCCAAGCCACATGGTTTGGCCAAAAAAAATTTTTAATGTCTGGTTTTCTATGCAGTTTGGGATTTCTTAAGTCATTCTTGGGATCTTCTTACTTTGCCTTTTCTATTCTTTTTTGCAGCTGAACCAATTGATACAGACCTTGGAAATGGCATATTATTTTTTAAAATTAGTTATGAGAATTAAAATATTTTAAAGTAATTGCTAGCTTCAGAAAAAATAAAAGTTGTATGAGAATAGAAATGTAATCATGATATGCCATGTGCTTTAGCATTGAATAAAAATTGCATAGTTACAAGAGTATAAATACTATTAATATTTGTTACATTTTTTATATAACTCTGTTCGAAGAATAGAGGGAGGACATGTAGGATTATGGTTGTACAAGAAAGCCAAATTCCCAGCTATCATAATAGATCAGTAGATCATTAAAAGAATTTTTTTAATTGATAAATCAATGTATATGTAGGACTATGGAATAAAATAAAAGAAACATTTGAAAGTGGTTGTCAGTTTTAGATCTAATTTTTTTAATATAAGAATTATTTGATAAAGGTAGAAGAAAAATTCATCTTGAATCTAAATGACAGGACACAACTTCAACTAAAAAAAGGTGGAGAGGAAAGAAATGGAATCGTGTATATGAATTTTTTTTTAATGCCCTATAGTACTTCTGATTTTGTAAAAAATTATTTTAGTGAGTTTAAAGAATCATATGTTACCATGTAAAAACACTTGTGCTTAGGGAATAAAATTGGTTTTTTTTGATACTCTTAAAACTAGTCTACTTTGTATTTCAACCTGGGCCCCAGCAGTGAAACCACCAAGTCCTACTTTGTATTGGACTGTTAATTTTAATAATTTTGATATTTTCTTGAAGAAAACTTTAGAGTGATCTATATTCAGAGTTAAACATTTTAAAAAGTAATATGTTTTATCATGAAGAAGCAACTGGAAGCAAAATTATTATATGCTGAGTTCATGACAGTTAAAAAAATTATAAAAATTGTTGCAAGTTGCATCTTAAGAGCCAAAAATAATATGTACAATGAAGATGTTTAAGTTATGAATCCAGTAAAAATTTAAAATTGAGGTGCTGTAATTTACATTTTAACTTTTCATAATTTTTAAAATAGGAAACTCTTCAGAATCAAAAGGAAACATTAGCAAAGCAAAACAAAGAAGCCATGGCAGTTTTTAAAAAGCAGGTAATTTCTTAAGGATAGAAAAACACTACAGTTTTAAATATTACACTTTTCTATTTCTCGTGAATATTATGACATGTTGTTCTTCATATTCACTGAAGACAGAAAGTGTGTTATTGGAAGCAGGAAATGAACAAGTTTATTTTGAATCACAGCTGATAATACTGTAATGTAGTAGAATGACTTAATTAAGGAGAAAATTATTTTCTTGGAGAGGTGTTTTCATTTGTCCTAAATAAACTGAATGTTTATTTAGGTGTGTATTTAAGTGAATGTGTGTATTTATTTAGGTGTGTATTTAAGTGAATGTGTATTCTTGCTCTTTCTCTTCCTTCTCCACTCTTTCTTTAATAACATATCCAGGAGCTTACATTGTCACATTATTCCTTTACCCAAGCAAGAATTTTAAGACTGGTGAAAAGCTGAGAGGTGAGTAGGGAGATATAAAGGATGAGGAGATATGATTATCATCCACCTCTATATATTTCAAGTATCAGCAAATGAAAGAAAAATCAGTAGAAAAATAGAAAAAATAAAGGAAAAATACTTTAAAGAAATGAAAAACAACTCGTTCCATTATTTTGAATTCTAAATTCTATAGCTCTTCTTTACTACCTCAGATTTCTCTTCAGTTCCTAGTTATAAAATATAAGTGTAAGAAATGTGCCTAAGAAAAATACACTCTGAAAGTGCTTTTCCTATAGCCATGCCAACATTAACATTTTTTTTCCTTTTTCCTTCCCTCTTTTTGTTTTTATTATTTCCATACAAGTGTGTATGTTTAGAAAGAAATGCATAAAAAGAAATAAACGTATATAACCTAAATTACTAGTTGGTTAAGGTTATAGATAATTTACACTGTAGTGTGGATTTGTTTGAGCAGATGGTAAACATCTTCCTTGTAGCCTTACATTGGCTTTACTTAAGTTATAGGAGTTTTAATTGAAGGGTAAGGAAGCAGAAACCAACTATACAGCATAGTATTCCTTAGGAGAGAGCAAGTCTAAGTCTCTGTTACCACAAGGGACTCTTGGCAAGAAGGAAATCCAGGTATCTGAAGGTTAGAGGAGAAAGTGCTATTGCATTCTTTTTTTTTTTTTTTTTTTGTGGACATGTGCCTTACTTTATATATATATATATATATATAAATTTATTTATTTTAATTGGAGGTTACTTACTTTACAATATTGTATTGGTTTTGCCATACATCAGCATGAATCCACCACAGGTATACACATGTTCCCCATTTTTTTTTTCCTTTAACAAATATTTTTTTTTTTTTTTAAAGAAGGGATTCTTGAATGTAAGTGAGGAATACGGAAAATGAGATGGAGAAATACCAAAGAAGTTTTATTTCTTAACAACTTTGCCTAAATCCTTGTGTTGCTTGGAATATTTAATTAGTTTTTGTTGGCAAGTTCACTTTAGTTTTCCTGTTTTAAAATGTCATTATTTATTTATTAAACTGACACATGCATTTTGAAAAAATTTCAGAAAATACTGTCAGTGCAAATATAAACGATATCAATTTCATAAAAGTGTGTTTTTAGAAAATCTTTTTTAATTAATTTTTATTTTTTTAGTTTGTTTTGCTTTACAATACTGTATTCGTTTTGCTACACATCGACATGAATCAGCCACGAGTGTACATGAACTCCCAATCCCGACCCCCCCCTCCCCCCTCCCGCTAGAAAATGTTATATGTTATTGTTTATGAGTAGATGCAACATACTGAAACATTTAAGAAACTGGGGGAAAAATGTTCAAAGTTGATTGATACTCTGATCATAAGATTAAATTGTTCATTTACTTTGGTGACTGCCTTTCCCCCCTATTTTATATTTTTATTTATTTTCTCAGTATAAAAACATAATCACGTTGTACTAAGTTCAAACAATATAGACATTTCTGTAGTCTCATTGGGCTTCCCAGGCGGCGCTAGTGGTGAAGAACCTGCCTCCTGATGCAGGAGACATAAGAGACACGGGTTCAGTTCTTGGGTCAGAGAGATCCCCTGGAAGAGGGCATGGCAACCCACTCTAGTATTCTTGCCTGGATAATCCCGTGGACAGAGGAGCCTGGCAAGCTGCAGACCATAGGGTTGCAAAGAGTTGAATACCACTGAAGCGACTTAGCACACAAATAGTCTCATTGACCAGTGTAAATCACTGGTAACGTTTCATTTACCTGTATTTTGATTTTTAAAATTCTTATCAGTTGCAAATGAAGATGTGTGCCTTGGAAGAAGAAAAGGTATTTATTAATTTTTTAATAATTTGAAACATAGTTAAATGCTTTTAATGGTCAATTGTTCACTATAACGGAAAGAAGCATTGGTAATAAACAATGGAGACTATTAATTTCTTAAAATTTTAGAAACAGGAAGGATTTAAGGAATCCTGTTACTTCAGCTCTTATCATTTTGCAGTTAAGAGTATTGTGGCCTAGTAAGATTTAAATGAATTGTTGAAGCTCCCATTTTGAAGTGGTAAAGTTGAAACTAGAACCTAGATTTCTTCAGCCTTTAAATTAATGCTCTTTCCACTATACTGCAGTGTTTCTATTAAGTATAATATGTTTTTAATGCCTTTTCAATGAAATGAAATTCTTTAAAACACAGTAAAATAGTTAATACATGTTTTTATTATATCAAAAGATATGCCATTTATAATATTAAAATTTATAGCTATTTTTAGCAAAAGACTTTTCTTAAAAATGTTTATAATATCTCTATATTTATAAAACAAATGTAATTATATCTTATTAATTAGAATATATTTATTCTAGCTATATGAATTAAATAATTATATAGTGTCCATAAGTTCTCAGGAATGCTCTCCTGATAAAATGATTTATTGTTATATGAGGTTTTCCATTTCATGATATTTATAATCTTGTATATAGGCCTTATTATAATTTTGTGATATTTTGTAATCACTAGAAATATAGGTTATAGTACACTTACAAGTTTAAAGTCTGAAGTATTTAGTTTCAACTAGAGATTTTGGTTCTTGAACTCTTGTTTTCTCTGTTAATAATGTCACTTACATTGAAAATTAGTGAAATATAGTTTTTTGCTTAAAGGGAAAATTCCAACTTGCTACAGAAATAAAGGAAAAAGAAATAGAAGGATTGAAGGAAACATTAAAGACATTACAGGTAAAGTAATTTAGTATTGCTTGGTAAGTAACTTTGCATTTTAGCATTGTATCAGTAAAACACCATTAAACGTGTAATCTAGCAAAGTGAAGCTGGCAAAAATTCATGTCATATATAACTTGGTGCTTTTTTTCTAAGACCCTCTGATTTCAAATTAGTAGGATCTTTGCTTTACTTTTTGTTTTAAAAGGAAATATTAAAATAGCTTTTATTATTTTTAACAGTACTATAATTAGATGTATGTTATTTTTAACACTTATAGACATGTTAGGCCTATATATTATAACTGATTTATCTGTGGTCCTTAAAAATTAACATAAATAGCCTTTCTTTAGTTATTATTATTTGCTAAGTACAAAACTATGTTTATTTTGTGCAAATACAAAGGTAAAGAAATAGCCCTTGCCTTTAAGTTGTTCAGTCTCATAGAGAATACAGAGGTATACAACAAATGATGGTTAATTCAATACATATTTATTAAGGTCTGCTATGTGCTAAAAGCTTCTCTAAGCACTGGGAATACAGCAGTGAATAAAAGGGACTTTTATCCTCTGCCTTTGTGGAGGTTACATTCTAAACTAAATAAAAAGTTGAGTAGAGATTTTTTGGGGAAAAGATACCCATATGATTTCAGAGTACCACTTACAGATAATTACAAAGAGCAAAGTATATTTTCACAATGGAAGGATTCTGATGCTTACTACCTTAATCAGATAATTCATACCATACTATGTATTTGTTTAAGCAGTTGACAAGCTTTCTTCCTTTAGTCTGATTACAGTAAGGACAAGCACTCCTTTTCTCCATATGTTCACCAACAAGTCTTATCTCTTGTCTTTTTGGTCACAGCCATTCTATTAGATGTGAGTTAATAACCTCATTATGAGTTTGATTTTCATTGCCCTGATTATTGTGATGATGAGCATGTTTTCATATTCCTGTTAGTCATTTGTATGTCTTCCTTTGAGAAAATGTCTATTTAGTTCCTCAACTCATTTTTTAATTGGGTTATTTGGGAGTTTCTGATATTGAGTACATATATATGAGTTCCTTCTATGTTTTGGATGTATGTGTGTGTGTCTATGTGTGTGTGCATGCTAAGTCACTCAGTCGTGTCTGACTCTTTGTGGTCCCATGGACTGTAGCCTGCCAGGCTCCTCTGTCCGTGGGATTTTTCAGGCAAGAATACTGGAGCAGCTTGCCATTTCCTACTCCAGGGGACCTTCCTGACCCAGGGATTGAACCTACATATCTTGTATCTCCTGCATTGGCAGGGAGATATTTACCACTGTGCCACTTGAGCAGCACCTATACTTTGGATATTAATCCCTTAACAGATACATGGTTTGCAAATGTTTCTCCCATTGTGTAGGCTGCCTTTTCACTCCGTTGATTATTTCCTTGGCTGTGCAAAAGCTTTTTAGTTTCATGCAGTCCCGCTTTTCTATTTTTGTTTTTGTTGCCTGGTCTTTTGGTGTCATATCTAAAAAAATCATTGCTTAGACTAAGAGAAGCTCCTGTATTTCCTTTTAGTAGTTTTATGGCTTCAGTATTTAAGTCTTTAATCTGTTTTGTGTTGATTTTTGTTTATGGTATGAAATCTTGTGCATTGTTTGAGATATGGGTCCAATTTCCTTGTTCTGTATGTGGATATCTAGTTTTTCCAACACCATTTATTGAAGACTGTCATTTCTCCAGTATGTGTTCTTGGTGTTCTTGGTGTTCTTGTCAAAGATCAGTTGGATACAGACATGTGGATTTATTGGTTGATAGGCCTCTTGTTGGTTTTTGTTTTGTTTTGTTTCTTGTCAGTACCAGGCTGCTTTGATTACTATAGCTTTGAAATATATTTTGGGATCAGGAAGTATGATGTCTTCAGTTTTATTCATCTTGCTTAAGATTGCTTTGGGCATTTAGGGTCTTTGATGGTTCTACATAAATTTTAGGATTTTTTTTTTTCTATTTCTGTAGAGATTGGCAATGTGATTTAGATAAGGATTGCACTGAATCTGTAGACCACTTTGGGTAATATAGACATTTAAGCAATATTAATTTTCCATTCATGAACACAAGATTCCTCTGCATTTATATTTGTTGTTCATTTGCTGTCATATCCAACTGTTTGTGACCCCATGGACTGCAGCATACCAGGCTTCCCTGTCTTTCACTGTCTCCTGGAGTTTGCTCAAACTCATGCCCATTGAGTTGATGATGCCATTCAATCATCAGTTTATATATGTCTTTTAAATTTCTTTTTATCAGTGTTTTATAATATTCAGTGTACAAGCTTTACCACTTTGCTAAATCTGTTCCTAAATATTTTATTCATTTTGTTGCTATTGTGATTTTCTTAATTTTCTTTTCAAATATATATATATATATATATTTTGCTTATAGAAATGTGGCTGATTTTTGTATGTTGATTGTGTATCCTCAGTTTTACTGAATTCACTTGTTAGTTTCAACAGGTTTTGTTGAGCTTTTAAGATTTTCTATATTTATGATTATGTTAACCTCAAATAACAATAATCTTACTTCTTCCTTTGTGTTTTGGATGCCTTTCATTTTTCTTTTCTTTTTTCATTGCTTTGGCTAGGACTTCTAGTACTCTGTTGAATAGAAGTGCTGAGAATAGGCACTCATGCCTTATACAGGATTGATTATGATGACTACTGTGGGTTTTTTATATATGACCTTTATTGTGCTGAGGTAAGTTCTTATATGGCCTTCCTTGATGTCCAGTGGTAAAGAATACACCTGCCAATGCAGGAGACATGGGTTCAGTCCCTGGATCAGGAAGATCCCTGGAAAAGGAAATGGCAACTCACTTCAGTATTCTTGCCTAGGAAATCCCATGGACAGAGGAGCCTGATGGGTTGCAGCCCATGGGGCTGCAAAGAGTCCGACACGACTTAGCAACTGAGCACACACACAAGTTTCTTACATACCTATTTTGTTGAGAGTTTTTTAATGTGAATGGGTGTTGAATTTCGCCACATGCTTTTTCTGTGTTTATTGAGATGAACGTGTGGTTTTTTCCTTTCATTTTGTCAGTGTGGTGTATAACATTGGTTGATTTGCATATGGTTGACTATCCTTTTATCCCAGTGATTGAAGTGCACTTGATAATGGTGTATGGTCCTTTTAATATGCTCTTGAATCTGATTTTTTAGAATTTTATTAAAGATTTTTGCATCTTTGTTCGTCAGGGCTACTGGCTTACAGTTTTCTAATAGTGTCTTTGTCTGGTTTTGCTGTCAGAATGATGCTGGCCTCATAAAATGAGTTTGGAAGTGTTCCCTGCTGTGCATTTTGTAAGAATATAGAAGGATTTCCGTTAAATCTTCTTTGAATGTTTGGTAGAATTCTTCCACAAAGCCATCTAGTCCTGGGGTTTTCTTTGTTGGGAGATTTTAAATTACTGATTCAGTGTCCTCATTTGCTATCAGTATGTTCAAACTTTTTAGTTCATTCAAATTCAGTTTTGGTAGGTTGTGTTTTTCTAGGAATTTATCCACTTCTTCTAATGGGAGAATTTATTGGCATATAGTTGTTT
Organism: Aepyceros melampus; assembly: GCA_006408695.1. Lineage (NCBI taxonomy): Eukaryota > Metazoa > Chordata > Mammalia > Artiodactyla > Bovidae > Aepyceros > Aepyceros melampus. Next base: position 114,705 of record SJXQ01006243.1, on the reverse strand, counting down.
TTAATAGTCTCTTATGATACTTTTTATTTCTGAGGCATCCACTGTAATGTCTCCTTTTCATTTCTAATTTTGTTTACTTGAGTCTTCTGTCTTTTTCTTAGTCTAGCTAACAGTTTGTCAGTTTTGCGTATTCTTCCCAAAAAACTAAGTCTTAGTTCTGTTGATTTTTTTCTATTGTTTTTCTATTTGCTAAATGATTTATTTCTGTTTAAATTCTACTATTTTCTTCCTTCTGTTGATTTTGGCCTAGTTCTTTTTTTTTTTCCTAGTTCTTTGAGATGTAAAGTTAGATTGTGTGAGGGTTTTTTTTTTTATGTAGGCATTTTATCATTATGAAATCTTCTATTATATTGCTTTTGGTGCCTTCCATAAGTTTTTGTATGTTGTGTTATTGTTTTCATTTTGTCTTGAGATATTTTTAAAATTATCCTTTTTTTAAAAAAATAATGAATGTTCAAGAATTTGTTATTTATTTTCCAAGTATTCGTGAACTTTCTGTTTTCTTACTGTAATAATTTCTAATTTTATGCCATTGTGACCAGAAAAAATACTTGGAATGCTTTCAATCTTCTTAAATGTAAGACTTTTTTGTGGCCTATCACATAAAAGTTGATTTTTCTGTGATAGACCATATGATAGACATATGATCCATCTTGGAGAATGTTCCATGTGTGCTTGAGAAGAATGTGTATTCTTCTTCCTTTGAGTGAAACTTTTGTATATGTCTGTTAGGTCCATTTGATCTATACTGATGTTCAAGTCAACTGTTTCTTTATTGATTTTCTTTCTTTATCCGTATGGAAAGTCAGGTATTGGAGTCTCCACCATTATTGTGTTTTTGTTGATTTCTCCCTTCAAGTCTATTAATATTTGCTTTGCATATTTAAGTGCTCTGATGTTGGATACATATATATTTATTGTATCTTCCAAACTGACTCTTGAACACTATATAATGACCTTCTTTGTCTTTAGAGACAGTTTTGACTTAGTTTATTTTATCTGATGGGGCTTCCCTGGTGGCTCAGATGGTAAAGAGTCTGCCTGAAGTGCAGGAGAAGGCAATTGCAGTGCAGGAGAAGGCAATGGCAACCCACTCCAGTACTCTTGCCTGGAGGGTCCCATAGACGAAGGATCCTTGTAGGCTGCAGTCCATGGGGTTGCTAAGAGTCGGACATGACTGAGCGACTTCACTTTCACTTTTCACTTTCATGCATTGGAGAAGGAAATGGCAACCTGCTCCAGTGTTCTTGCCTGGAGAATCCCAGGGATGGGGAAGTCTGGTGGGCTGGCGTCTGTGGGGTCATACAGAGTTGGACACGACTGAAGTGACTTAGCAGCAGCCTCAGGAGCAGTACAGGAGACCTGGGTTCAATTCCCTGGGTCAAGAAGATCCCCTGGAGAAGGAAATGGCAAACCACTCCAGTATCCTTGCCTGGAAAATTCCATGGACGGAGGAGCCTGGCAGACTACAGTCCATGGGATCACAAAACGTCGGACACAACTGAGTGACTTTAGGCAATTTTATCTAAGTTTAGCCACCCTGCTTTATTTTGGTTACTTTTTGGTATGTCTTTTCATCTTTTTATTTTTAGTCTATGTGTGTTCTTAAATCTACATTGAGTCTTTTATAGATACTATGTAACTGGATTTTTAAAAAATTCATTTAGCCTCTCTATGCCTTTTTATTGGAGAGTTTAATCTATTTACATTTAGTATAAGTATTAATTGGTGTGGAATTACTGTTGTCATTCTGTTGACTGTTTCTGTTTTAGTTGTTTTATACATCTCTTCATCTCTTCTTTTGTTATTTGAGTTTTTGTCATGATTTTTAAAAGTCTTATCTTTTGATGGGTATTCCATAAATCTTATACGCTTTTTTCACTCTTACTCATTTTTCTTTTCACTGGTCAATGTAAAATGACCTGTCTTTGAGTTCACTGAGTTTTTTTCCTCCTGTTTCATTGAGTGTGCTGGTTGGAACTCTCTATTACATTTTTAATTTCATTCATTATATTCTTTAGCTCTAGAGTTTGTTTTTTTATTTTTTTTTGTTCTTTTCTTGTGACTTTTATCTGTATTGAACTTCTTATTTTATTCATGTAATTTTTTTCCCTAATTTTGTTGAATTTTCTGTCTGTGTTGTCTTAAAATTTGCTGAGCTTCTTTAAAACAATTATTTTGAGTTCTTTGTCAAGTAGTTCATAGATCTCTAATTCTTTGGGGTCAGTTACTAGAAATTTGCAAAGTTCCTTTAGTGGTTTCGTGGTTCCTTGATTTTCGTGTTCCTGTAGTCCTTTGTTGGTATATGTGCACTAAAGGAGCAGTGTTTTTGGACTAGCTCTGGTGAGTATAAATCTTGACCTACTTGTGGGTGTGAGAATGCTAGTTGAGTAGGGTATGTGGTGGTACCAGGTGTAGTGCTGGGTCAGGTGGCTCTGACTTGGTTTGGGAGCAGTGGTGCCTCTGGCTCCAAGAAAGAGCACAGTGGCCTGGGCTCCAGGGAGCTCCATCAACTCAAGTAGGTATGGACATAGCAAAGACTGTAGGGGTCTTTGGATGTGAAGTTCACTTATGTCCATGGTAGTGATAAGGACTGTTGAAGTCTTTGGTGGTGAAGGCTGCTGGTGTCTTCCTGCTCTCCTTTTCTCCCATTTGGGGAGAGTTGTGGTTGAGGACATTTCTTTTGGCACCAAGCTGTGTGAGCCTAGAGGATGGAATGACACAGCTGAATTGCTGCCTATACTTTTCTGTTCAGACATCCTTGGTTTTTGGTGCTCTACTGGGTTCCTGCAGCTTCTTAACTGTACTCCAGAGGTCTTCCAGAAATGTTTTCATCATAGGTACTTGTTAAGTCATGTGGAGGAGGTAGAATTGGGGGAAAAGGACTAGGTCCTCCTGATCTACCATCTTTCTGATATCATGCCTGTGAATTCTTTATTTCTCATAAATAAGCCCTTTTTGTTTGTGTTCTGGGCTTCAGATGTTTTTTTCAGTTCGTCATTTGTATTTTGATTGTCTTTGACTTTTACCATTTGCTATAAATTATTTTCCTTTTATGGCTTTTGAAGTTTATCATGGTTAGAAAGGCATTCACAACTACGAAGTTATAAAAAGGATTTTCCCATGTTTTCTTTTATTACATCTATGTACTCAAATTTTACATTATATCTTTGATCAATTTGAAGTTTATCTTTTGTAACACAGAATGAGATATGGATCTAAGTCTATATTTTTTCAGGTTATTAAGTTGTCTTAATACTGTTTAGATTCTCCTCATTTGAGATATTAAGCAAGTTTTATTTTGAATTTCCTTAGTTACTTTGATGTAACAAAGTAAATAAAAAGTAAAACAAAATGTCAATGAGTTCCAAGAAGAATGTTTTCAGTAAAAAGAAGGGCATGGATTCTGTTCATCAGATTGGATGAATAAGAGGCTGAAAGATACTGATATGGTAAAAAGTCCTTATATTTTTTTTCAACAACAACAGCAATGCAACAACAAAGCAGTAAGTGATTAGAAACTCCAGAGAAAACAGATTACTCTGTAACTAGGATATAAAGTAAATTACAGTTCAGAGTGGTTTTGAGCAATTGATGGGTTAAAACAAAAGAGAAGATATTTAGGTCCTAACCCTAGTAAAATCATCCTTCATATAGCATATTGGTCCCCCCAAAAATGTAATATTAACATCCTGTTAGGTTTTGCATTAAAAAAATTTGTATTGTTTTTAATGACATACACACTGTTGAATTTTCATTTTTTTAAGATTAACCTATAAGCAAAGCATGGAAGACTTAATTATGGTTACATAATAATATTTAAATGTTACTAACCTTGTTGATGAGAAACTAAAAAGTAGGGAAATGAAGTGGATGGTGATATCCAGAAATATTCTTTAAAATAGATGGAAAAGAAATAGAAGTTTAAGGCTACTATTTAAAGTTTGTGTAGTTACACAGTTTAGTGATTCTTTTCATACCTCAGATATTTAGTTAAATATGATCCCAGTAGAGAAATTTTAAAAGTTGTTATTGTAGTTGACTAAACAAATTACTATTCAGTTCAGTTCAGTCACTCAGTCGTGTCTGACTCTTTGTGACCCCATGAATCACAGCACAGCAGGCCTCCCTGTCCATCACCAACTCCTGGAGTTCACTCAAACTCATGTCCATCGAGTTGGTGATGCCGTCTAGCCATCTCACCCTCTGTTGTCCCCTTCTCTTCCTGCCCCCAATCCCTCCCAGCATCAGAGTCTTTTCCAGTGAGTCAACTCTTCGCATGAGGTGGCCAAAGTATTGGAGTTTCAGCTTTCAGCATCATTCCTTCCAATGAACACCCAGGACTGATGTCCTTCAGAACGGACTGGTTGGATCTCCTTGCAGTCCAAGGGACTCTCAAGAGTCTTCTCCAACACCACAGTTCAAAAGCATCAATTCTTCAGCACTCAGCTTTCTTCACAGTCCAACTCTCACATCCATACATGACTACTAGAAAAACCATAGCCTTGACTAGACGGACCTTTGTTGGCAAAGTAATGTCTCTGCTTTTGAATATGCTATCTAGGTTGGTCATAACTTTTCTTCCAAGGAGTAAGCATCTTTTAATTTCATGGCTGCAGTCACCATCTGCAGTGATTTTGGAGCCCCCCAAAATAAAGTCTGCCACTGTTTCCACTGTTTCCCTGTCTATTTCCCATGAAGTGATGGGACCAGATGCCATGATCTTAGTTTTCTGAATGTTGAGCTTTAAGCCAACTTTTTCACTCTCCTCTTTCACTTTCATCAAGAGGCTTTTTAGTTCCTCTTCACTTTCTGCCATAAGGGTGGTATCATCTGCATATCTTTCTCCCGGCAATCTTGATTCCAGCTTGTGCTTCTCCAGCCCAGCCCTATTATAACTATTTTAAAAGACTCTCTAATGTGTTTTTTTTTTAACAGAGTCTTAAACTAGGCATAACATCTCTTTTTTTCTGGATAAATACTGAAAAAGTATTACATCTTTTCCTACTAAAATGTTGTCAATCAAGAAATATATCAATTTTGTTATAAATGCTTTGTTCTTTTTGTACTTTTTCTTAAATTGTTTCATTTGGTACCACTTATGCATGTTTAATTATCAGATAATCCAACGAGTGTTTTCAAAGCAAAAGAAATTTCTTCATATGGATGGCCTGAATCAGTGCAAGAGCTGTAAGGATTTCTTTTACCTTGTTCAATCTGAGACATAGTACAGATGATGTATATGTTACTTCATGATCTGCTGAACATGGTATATGAACAGTGTAGAACAGTGAAGATACTTCTGATATTTCCCCTCCGAGTTAAAAAAAGTTCCTGTTCAATTGTGGATCTTACATAAATCCATTGAAAGTGAAGTCACTCAGTGTGTAGGCAAAGGAAATTCACAGCCTCCTAACCATCCTGTAGCAACTTCCTTCCCTCCTTTACTTAGATTGCTACTTTTTCCCTTTTTGAAGGTCTTGCCTACCATGTACTCCATGGTAAAGAACCCAGCTGCCAGTGCAACTGCCAATCCAAAGGCTGGTTTGACCCCTGGGTTGGGAAGATCCCCTGGAGGAGGAAATGGCGACTCAGTCAAATATTCTTGCCTGGAAAATTCCATGGACAGAGGAGCCTGGGGGGCCCCAGTCCATGGGGTTACAAAAAGTCAGACACAAGTTAGCAACTGAGAGTTCATGCATGCACCATGTGCTAGATGGCAGGAAAAACAAATCAAATTACCTTTTTTTGAAAAGCTCATAGCCGGGCAACTCTGCCTACTGAATTCTAAAACAAAACCAACAGACACAAAACCACAAAACAAAAAGCTGAATTATTTTTGCTTTAATAGATTCTTTGAATGTGTTTAATTTCTACTTAAAATGGTACCTTGTTATTTGTTTTAAAGAGATTAGTTAGAGCAGGGCAACCTGCTTATATCTAAGTTAGCTGACAAATTAAACTATATGTAAACAGTATCCCTAAGGCTAAATAGATTTTGCTGGGTGTCCTGGAGATTTTAAGTAAATTATTTCTGCCTAGTAAAGACTTACCACATGATCCCATGGTAAGACTCTCTGTCTTCCTGAGCCTTGATTTTTCTTTAGGTAAAATGAGGAAATTGAAATACATCAGCATTTCCCAAACAAGACCATTTTGTGAAGCAGTAACATATCTATATTCTCTACTCTGAATACCATGAGTAAGGAAATTTGGGAAAGGTCTTTATTCTCCTTCCCTGAAAAGGCACGAATAAAAGAGCACAGATAGAAGCTGGTAAATACTGGGAGTAATGGGATAGATGACTTACAAGATGTTTAGCACTAATGCTCTGATATTTTGTTACTTCACTAAGTTTTAAACTTACTGAATTTATAAACTAAGACATTAATTCCTCTCATAGAACTGGAGGCATATTTAACACATGATGTGTTATTTCTACTATTGAATTGTTGTCTTATTAGGTCTTACCTAACAACAGTGATAAAAAGGAACTAAATTCTGAGCTTTGAGTGTATACATTTATCCATAAGGAACTCTTAGATATTTGGATAATTTTGTAGTTTGGAGAATCATAAATTTACAGAGATGTTAGAAATACATTGTTCTTGTTCAGTGACTAAGTTGTATCCAACTGTTTGTGACGTCATGGACTGTAGCACATCAGGCTTCCCTGTCCTTCCCTACTTCCTGGAGTTTGCTCAAACTCATGTTTGTTGAGTCAGTGATGCTATCCAACCATCTCATCCTCTGTCGCTCCCTTCTCCTGCCCTCAATCTTTCCCAGAATCAAGGTCTTTTCCAGTGAGTTAAGTCTTTGCATCAGGTGGCCAGAGTATTGGCACTTCGACATCAGTCATTCCAATGAATATTCAGGGTTGATTTCCTTTTGACTGGTTTGATCTCCTTGCAGTCCAAGGGACCTCAGGAGTCTTCTCCAACATCACAGCTCAAAAATATCAATTCTTCAGTAATTTTGCATTACAGAATGTATTTTCCTGAATGATTTAAAAGTAATATGCCAATCTGATGCCCTCTCTCCCCCAATACTGTATGGTCTCTCCTATAATCAAGGACATTCTCCTGCAAAACCATAACACAACCATAAAATTTTAAAGTTAATTTTGATATATAGCTGTAATCTAATTCTCACATTCCATTCAGGTTTTACCAGTTGTCTTAGCAAAAGGATCCAGTTTAAAATCTTACATTACTCTTAGTTGTCATGTCTCTTTGATCTCTTTCAGTCTGTAATAGTTCCCCAGTCTTTGCATGAGTTTTATGCCTTTGAAACTCTGGAAGATCATAGACTAGTTATTTTGTAGAATGTCCCCCAATTTCTGTTCGTATGATATTTCTTCATGAATAGAATCAGTTTATGCACTTTTGGCAGGAATATTGTAGAAATAAGGCCTTACTCCTATAATTTAATCCTGTCAGATAATTAGTTATTTCAGTTGTTTTATTTCAATGCTCAGATTGTCATTAGTTTGGCCAGTAGCTATCCATTCAGGCTGATTTTTTAGCCTTATGGACATGTCTTTATCATTCTTTAGTGTTTTCTTGCTCTTAGGTAAAAACAAAATATACCGGGATCACCTTGTAGTTTAACTAACCTTGACTTAGAGTAAATCATTTCTAAACATTGCCCTGGTTTCTTTCAGTGTAAAATGGAATGTAGACATGCAGATCTCAGCACTGTTACACTCATTACTATTGGGGTGGCACTGGTCTCAGACCCTATCAATGGACAGAGCTAGGGAATTGATGTATGTATTTATATACACACAAATATATAAACATGCATTTATAATTATGTTTGTTTCTTTATCAATCTATATATGTCAAAAACCAAGAATTCACATTACTTCCAATTCTAATCCGAAACCCAAGGTTAATTTATTTCCCTTCCATATTTATATATTTTCTTTCTTTTAAAGTAAAAATATGACTTTCTTTATTCTTAATAGATTTACTTATTTGATAAATTATCCTATATGTGACCAGGCTACCTATTCTGTTACTCCTTCCTTCCTAACGTGGATACCCTCTTTTCCCTGCTTCAACTCTGACACCTGGGTCACCCTTTTTCAACACTGCCTACTAACCACCTTGCTCAGCTTTTGACTCCCCACAGTAAATTGCCTCACCATTAAGGCCTGATTCGCTGTTCTGGAATGCTGCTGCCATGACCCTTTCACTTCTTCCCCACCTAATGAACTTGGGACTGATTTGTTCAGGAATGTGAGAAGTTAAATATTTTTATCACAGTATTTAAAAAAATTTATTCCAAAGTAACATAAATCTAGTTAATGGAAAATTAATGGGAAAATAGATTTGCTCTAAACAAATGTACTTTACAGTCAATTTTTCATAAAATTTTCCATAAAGTGAGGGATAACTAGGAAAAACATTTGTACTTTATCTTTGAAATTGCCTTCTATAGTTAATACCTTAATTAGTCTTAATATCTTTTTGATCCTGTGTTAGAAAGATGCCTATATCTGATATTGTAAGCCCATTTTATGTGATTTCAGGATGAAAAATCATTATATAGAACATCCATATAAATTTCATGTCAGTCTAGTTACGTTACTTTCAGATTTGACTTGTCATAGAGATGCAGCTACACGGTAGTTTTTTAAATTGGGACGTGCTCTAGGGGTGTTAATAAAATAGAGTTGTGAGTCATGATTCAGAAAGAATAAAAGGGATATTAATGCAGGATATTAATGTTTCAAGGACAGTGACCTGAAAAAATTTGGTAAATTTGCTCTGTTTATCAGTTTTTTCTTTGGCGAATGGTAGCTGTATTAGTGAGGGTTCACCTGGGAAACAGAACCAATCAGTTCAGTTCAGTTGGTCAGTCATGTCTGACTCTTTGAGACTCCATGAATTGCAGCACACCACGCCTCCCTGTCCATCACCAACTCCCGGAGTCTACTCAAACTCATGTCCATTAAGTTGTGATGCCATCCAGCCATCTCATCCTCTGTCGTCCCCTTTTCCTCCTGCCCCCAATCCCTCCCAGCATCAGGGTCTTTTCCAATGAGTCAACTCTTCGCATGAGGTGGCCAAAGTACTGGAGTTTCAGCTTTAGCATCATTCTTTCCAAAGAACACCCAGGACCAATCTCCTTCAGAGTGGACTGGTTGGATCTCCTTGCAGTCCAAGGGACTCTCAAGAGTCTTCTCCAACACCACAGTTCAAAAGCATCAATTCTTCTGTGCTCAGCTTTCTTCACAGTCCAACTGCTCAGCTTTCTTCACAGTCCAACTGTCATATCCATACATGACCACAGGAAAAACCATAGCCTTGACTAGACGGACCTTTGTTGGCAAAGTAATGTCTCTGCTTTTGAATATGCTATCTAGGTTGGTCATAACTTTCCTTCCAAAGAGTAAGTGTCTTTGTTGGCAAAGTAATGTCTCTGCTTTTGAATATGCTGTCTAGGTTGGTCATAACTTTCCTTCCAAGGAGTAAGCATCTTTTAATTTCATGGCTGCAATCACCATCTGCAGTGATTTTGGAACCATTATTACACACACACACACACACACACACACACGCTTCCCAGGTGGTGCTACTTGTAAAGAACCCACCTGCCAATGTAGGAGAGAAGTAAGAGATGCAGGTTCCATTCCTGGGTCAGAAGGATACCCTGGAGGAAGAAATGCCAAACCACTCCAGTATTCTTGCCTGGAGAACGCCATGGACAAAGGAGCCTGGCAGGCTACAGTCTATAGGGTTGCAAAGAATTGGACATGACTGAAGTGACTTAGCTCACATATATATATATCTGTAGAGATGATATGTGGAATTGACTCACATATTCACACATTCACACAATTTGGAGGCAGAAAAGTACTGTGAATTAGCACTTTTCTGAAGGTGTAATTCTAGTCTGAGTTCCAAGGATTATGTCTTTTTTTCCTCTTATTTTTCTAGGTGGGCTTCCCTAGTGGCTCAGCTGGTAAAGAATCTGCCTGAATGAGGGAGATCTGGGTTTGATCCCTGGGTTGGGAAGCCTGGAGAAGGGAATGGCTACCTACTCCAGTATTCTGGCCTGGAGAATTCCATGGACTGTATAGTCCATAGGGTCTCAAAGAGTCGGACACGACTGAGAGACTTTCACTTCACTTAACTTCTACCCTTTTACTTTTCTTTTGTCTGTTTCCCCTAAAAAATACTGTGATCTCGTCCATTGTCTTTTCTTTACAATGGGATCTACATGCAAAGGGTTTCCAAATGTTTATCTCCAGCTCCAGGTGCAGCCTGGATTGACTATTGGATGTCTAAAAAGACACCTGAAACTTGACATGTTCAAAACTAAGTTCCTAAAATCTCATCCATCTGAAAACTAAATAACTTACTTGTCTTTTTGTTGTTGTTGTTGTTAATTACAACTTCTTTCTTCCTGCTGCAGATTTTTTTTTTTTTAGCTTTTCTCTCAGAGTGTATCAAGAATCCAACCACTTCTCACTGTCTTTTACTAACACCCTGGTCCTCTTTTATCATCCTCTTTCATCTCAATTGTAGTCATTTATTAAGTGTTTTTCCTGCTACCACTTCTGTTCTCCTTCAGTTTTAACATAACAGAGTGATCCTTTTAAAGAATAAGTTAGGCTATGTCACATTTGTGCTTGCTACTCCTCAGTGGCTTCCTGTCTCATTCAGTGCAAATCATTATCATGTGCAACAAGACCTACATTTATTTGGTCCTACCCCCTCTCCTACTCTCCTCTGAACTCATTGTTCGCTGTTTATTTTCCCCTTGCTTACTAAACCTTCCAGCCATATTGGCGTCCTTGCTGTTCTATGACTACACAAGACATTTTCTCACCTTAGGGCCTTTGCAGTTGGTGGAATAATCTTCCTTACTTTCTATTGAGTCTTTACTCACAAGTTGCCCTTTCAGTGGCCAAGACTTTCCCGGCCATCTATGTAATCCTCTTCCCTGATTTATTATTTTTCTTAAGCACTTATCAATATCTAGTAGAGCCATATATTTAACTTATTTATATTGCTCATTATCTACATTCCCAGAATTTATACTGGACAGGATTTTTTGGTCCAATACTGTACCTTCAGTATCTACATGAGTGCTTTACTTATAGTAAGCATTCATTGTTTGTTGAAGAAATGAATCACACATAACTGATTACACCAAAATGAAATGAAATTACTAACTTACTCAAGGCAGCATACTGAACAGTTTATAGGAAATGTGAAGTAATGAACTCGTTTAAATTTTAACAAACACTAGGTGAGTTCAAGTAAATAAGCATTCATACATGGCTTTGTTGTTGTTGTTAAGTCACTCAGTCACGTGTGACTCTGTGACCTCATGGACTGTAGCCCACCTGGCTCCTCTGTCCTGGAATTTCCTGGGCAAGAATACTGGAGTCGGGTTGTCATTTTCCTCTCCAGGAGGTCTTCCTGACCTAAGGATCAAACCCACATCTCCTGTATTGGCAGGCAGATTCTTTACTGCTGAGCAAGCAGAGAAGCACTCATACATGGCTGAAGTGAAGTGAATTTGCTCAGTCGTGTCCAACTCTTTGCAACCCCATGGACTACATGTAGCCTACCAGGCTCCTCTGTCCATGGGATTTTCCAGGCAATAGTACTGGAGTGGATTGCCAACTAGTTGGAGCTTAACTTGGCCTACCACTCTGGAGGACTGTTATGTGTAATGACAATTGTTAAGTGTATAAAAATGAACACATCTTAGGAGTTCTGCTTCATGGGATTCATTCTGCTAAAATGTATAACTACAGAGTTTTTTTGGTGCAGCATGTTTACTTTTGGTACAGTATATTTATATGAAAGAAGAAATCTTTCATAGAACTGAAAACTGGGTTCAGTTCAGTTCAATTGCTCAGTCGTGTCCGACTCTTTGTGACCCCATGAATTGCAGCCCGCCAGGCCTCCCTGTCCATCACCAACTCCCGGAGTTCACTCAAACTCACATCCATCGAGTCGGTGATGCCATCCAGCCATCTCACCCTCTGTCGTCCCCTTCTCTTCCTACCCCAATCCCTCCCAGCATCAGAGTTTTTTCCAATGAGTCAAATCTTCGCAGGAGGTGGCCAAAGTACTGGAGTTTCAGCTTTAGCATCATTCCTTCCAAAGAACACCCAGGACCAGTCTCCTTCAGAATGGACTGGTTGGATCTCCTTGCAGTCCAAGGGACTCTCAAGAGTCTTCTCCAACACCACAGTTCAAAAGCATCAATTCGGCGCTCAGCTTTCTTCACAGTCCAACTGTCACATCCATACATGACCACTGGAAAAACCATAGCCTTGACTAGACGAGACCTTTGTTGGCAAAGTAATGTCTCTGCTTTTGAATATGCTATCTAAGTTGGTCATAACTTTCCTTCCAAGGAGTAAGCGTCTTTTAATTTCATGGCTGCAATCACCATCTGCAGTGATTTGGAGCCCCCCAAAATAAAGTCTGACACTGTTTCCACTGTTTCTCCATCTATTTCCCATGAAGTGATGGGACTAGATGTAAGTCTACAAAAATAGCAATTTGATAAAACTATGGTAGAAGGTTAAACAGTGGAATACTATGCAGCCATTAAGAACTTGTGTTGTAGATTAATTTGTGATATAAAAGTGTTTGCTATATATTAAGTAAAAATAATGTAACAAAATTGTACATGTATTATTATTCTACCTCCCACTGACTCTTTTTTAAAATACATAGAAAAATACCTGGAAACACCATGGTATTAATGATTGTTATTTCTGGGTTGTGAGATGGTTTTTTTAAGACAACATTTTTCCTCGTGCTTGTGTATTTTATCAAAATTTTTTCAACAAAACAGCTAATATTAAGTAGCAAACCTGCCTAGAGTTCTTTGCTGTTCTTCTTGCTTTATTTTTCTTCATAGTAGTTGTCACTCTCTAATTTCCATACTTTTTGCTTATATTTTATTGTCTGTCTGCCACTACCCCCACTAGACAGAAAGCTTGTTAAGAACAGGGACTTGGTTTGCTGTTGTATCCCAGGATCCTAGGAAAATGGCTGGCATATAGTACTTGCTCATAAATATGTGTTGAATAAATAAATAAATGTATTTTGTTATGAGAAATAAAGTTATGGTAAATAACACTTTGAAAAAATGTCATTGGAAATAAGTGCATAGAAGATAAATGTCATATAGCATACAATTTTAGTTTCAGACAGAATTTATAGAAAATAGCTAAAAAGTTTTAACGAAGTTTTTTCTGCTTATTTTATTCAAGGTTTCTAAATATTCTTTACAGAAGAAAGTGAGTGAAATGGTAAGGAAATTTCAAAATATTTACCCACTCACCCCAAATTGGAGAAGGCAACAGCATCCCACTCTAGTACTCTTGCCTGGAAAATCCCATGGATGGAGGAGCCTGGTAGGCTGCAGTCCATGGGGTCACTGAGGGTTGGACACGACTGAGCGACTTCACTTTCCCTTTTCACTTTCATGCATTGGAGAAGAAAATGGCAACCCACTCCAGTGTTCTTGCCTGGAGAATCCCAGGGACGGGGGAGCCTGGTGGGCTGCTGTCTATGGGGTCGGACAGAATCCTACACAACTGAAGTGACTTAGCAGTAGCAGTAGCAGCACCCCAAATTAGTACATAATGTATTCAATATTTTTGTCAAGTTAATGTGATACTTATAGTAAAAAGGAGTTGAAACTGGATATTGATATCCATTTTAAAGTACTGAATTATAATTTCAGATGTAGCTTAAATGAATTATTTCACAAGTTTATTTCCAGTTTACACAGTGTTTACGTGTGTGTGTGTTAGTCATTCAGTCTTGTCTGACTCTTTGTGACCCCATGGCCTGTAGCCTGCCAGGCTCTTCTGTCCATGAGATTTCCCAGGTAGGAATACTGGGGTAGGTTGCCATTCCCTTCTCCAGGGGATCTTCTCAACCCAGGGATCGAATCTGGGTCTCCTGCATTGCAGGCAGATTCTTTACCATCTGAGTCACCAGGGCTAAGTGTTTACATATGATGAAATAAGTTTAACAGTTCCCGAATTATTGGTAGAGGTCTGTGTCAAAATTAAACAACAAAGAATGAAATCAGAACTGTGAAATCTCTTACTTTAATGATGTCTTTTATAGGTATTTGTGTAAACATGTAATTACTTTTAGCCTGAAAAATTGAAATAACATGAAGTAACATTTGAATACTGCACTTGAGATATGGTACTCATCCTTTATCATTCAACAAGTGTGTGTTTGTTGCACATTCCTCTTAAGTAATATATTAAAATTAATATTTTCATTTTTCCAACAATATTTTAGGAAATATTTACTTTGATATTCTCTCTATCCCTATTTGATACAAAAGAATTTTTTCTCTATATTTTTGACTGAGCAAAATCCTCCCATATCCACTTATATCTTAAGAGGACTTTTTGGGTGTCTTTATGCTATTTCATTCTCTTTGGAGCAGACTATAAGGCAAGTGAAACTAATTTTTGAATAAGGTTTGTCTATTATATCTATGAGAAGTAAGAAATGAGAAATCACTCCTTATGACATTGAATATAAAAATATAAAGTAAATATTTTTCTTATTAAAATGTTTTGATGGGTTAGAAAATAAAAGCCTCAGAGAGATTGCTAAGCTTGATTGAATAAAAGATCTGAAAATTCTGTCACTGTTCAACTGGAAAGACTAAAGATAATATTGTCAGACTCTTTTAAACTATGATTTTAATTAAGGAGCTGAAAAACTAGATTCCGGTTTAGCTTTAAGTACCATGACATTTGTACTGAAAGTCATCTTCAACGCTACAGTGGTTTTACACAAAATATAGTGAAATTGAATAATGTACCCTCTGACCTGGGAGATAAGGCTACAAGTTAAAGATCAAAGGCAACATAAAATGTGTTTTGTTTTATTCCACTTTAAAATTTCATCAGACAGATACTTGTAATCTTAAAAACAAATGGAAACATGCAGTATACTTGTGATAGTTTTTGGTCAGTTTTAAGCATTGTATTATTGTGAATTAAGATTCTTAAGAACCTACTAAAATGATATTTGAATTATAGTGATAATTTTTTTCTGACATTTCAAGGCATTAAATGATCACTTTGCATTAAAATTATTTTATATATTGATAGGTACACAATATTTTATGCCAATTCTGGCAGACTCTGTATTTTAGATGATTGACTTAAAAGTTAAAAATAATATTTTTAAAAAACATTCTTTTATTATTCATTTTACGTTATTCTTATATAGTTCAGGTGACTCAAAAAAACCCACACATTTGTTTATTTATTTTTGGCTGTGCTGAGTCTTCATTGCGGAGCAGAATTTTCTCCAGTTGTGGTGAGCAGGGGCTAGTTTCTAGTTGCAATGTGCAGCTTTCTCATTGCAGTGGCTTCTCTTATGGAGCATTGGCTATGGGGCGTGTGGTCTTCGGTAGTTCTGGCACATAGGCTCAGTAGTTGAGGCTTCAGGGCTCCAGAGCACAGGCCCAGTCATTGTGGTACATGGGTTTAGTTTGCTCTGCAGCATGTGGGATCTTCCCAGATCAGATTCTGAACCTTGTCTCCTGCATTGGCAGGCGGATTCTTTCCCACTGAGCCACCAGGGAAGTAGTAAACCGTATTCAAAAATCCAATTAACTTTATTCAGATTAGCACATTATCTTTTTATATTACTTGACTGTGCAAGACAGGAAAAAGATAGTCATTTGTGTCAAGGGTAGGGCTTTGGGAAGCAGTTGATAAAGTTGTGTCCCAAAAGAAATCATTTAAAAATAGTACTAACCTAATGTTATAAAGAAGTTCATGGTTTCCTATAGGCAGGCTCTTAACTATTAGTAAAATTCTGTTTTGTGGGAATTCAGTAAGGTGATTTTCATGTTCAGTTCAGTCGCGCAGTCGTGTCTGACTCTTTGCAACCCCATGAATCGCAGTACGCCAGGCCTCCCTGTCCATCACCAACTCCCGGAGTTCACTCAGACTCACGTCCATTGAGTCTGTGATGCCATCCAGCCATCTCATCCTCGGTCGTCCCTTTCTCCTCCTGCCCCCAATCCCTCCCAGCATCAGGGTCTTTTCCAATGAGTCAACTCTTCGCATAAGGTGCCCAAAGTACTGGAGCTTCAGTTTTAACGCCAGGCCTCCCTGTCCATCACCAACTCCCGGAGTTCACTCAGACTCACGTCCATTGAGTCTGTGATGCCATCCAGCCATCTCATCCTCGGTCGTCCCTTTCTCCTCCTGCCCCCAATCCCTCCCAGCATCAGGGTCTTTTCCAATGAGTCAACTCTTCGCATAAGGTGCCCAAAGTACTGGAGCTTCAGTTTTCATGTAGTGGTGGCATATCTCTAGTAAATTAACTCAATTATGAATGGAAAGATTCATCTGTCTCTAAAAGTACCAAAACTTTCTCTTGAACAAATGATCATATCGATCATTACCAGTAAGACAAATAAAACAAAGTATGGCAAAAAATAAACTATCAGACATCAAATTAATTGATTTGGTCATTGATGAAAATCTTTCCTGTTTGGTATAGGTGACTACGTTGTGTAACTGAGTAACCAATAGAACTAATGAACAAAATAAAAACTTATCTAACCATCTCTTAGTTACAGTTTATTTCTTTTTTGTATATTACTTTTCCTCTAAAGAAAAGACTTACAAGAAGGATTTAGTTTTCTTTATTAAATTATAACAAAATTTCAGCATTGAAGGTTTTGATGAGGTTTGGAATTACCACATATTTTCATTCAGAGTAGAATATTTTTAGACTAAAGATTTGTCTGGAAATGATATTTGTGATTATAATATTATATATATCTATACACATAAAATATGTAACTTTAGTGTTTTTAAGTTGGGACCAAAAAGGTGAAAATATCTTAAGGTTACCGTGAGTTTTTTAAAAGTGAATTTTATAGCCCATTGAGTTATTTTGGGTTTATATTGAAGAAATTGAAAGGTAATTTGCAAAATGAGGAAATATATAAAGTTTATTTATAAGTATATAAATAGAATGAGAAGTAAATATAGTTTGGTTTTGGGTTTTGAATCTTTTTCTTCAGAATTTACTTATATGAACTAATTGTTCATTTATTTCGTTATAGAGACTTTCCAAATCAGTCTCTATAAGCAAACAAGAAAGGAGAAAATGAGCAGCTTTGCTTTATTAGTAAGTATAGTTGTAGAAAGTTGAGTTAAACTTTAAAATGAGTTGAGTTAAACTTCATTTTAAAGTTATTTCTATTTTAATTGCCTTAAGGGTCTTTTAAGTAAACTTTTAGACCACACGCATATAGACACACACACAATACATACGCTTGCTCATAATTATGTATGTGCTGTTTTCCTCTAATCTTGATTTTCAAAGATAAATTTGTTTAAAATATGTATGTATTTAGAAAGCAGTGAATCCTGACATCATTTTCTTGTGAACAGTCTTTGCATTTATTAGTAAAATTGTGTGAAAGAGAAAACAAGTTGACACGATTTACAGAGTTAAAAAGAACAAAAACACTATATACTCAGTGATTTCTTAGTCATAATCTTTATTATGGTACCATCTGGTGGCTCAGCTGGTAAAGAATCTGCCTGCATTGTTGGAGACCTGGGTTCGATCTTGGGCTGGGAAGATCCCCTGAAGAAGAGAATGGAAACCCACTTCAGTATTCTTGCCTGGAGAATTCCATGAACAGAGGAGCCTGGTGGGCTATAGTCATGGGGTCACAAAGAGTTAAACACAACTGAGCAACTAACACACACATGTATGTAATGTTATAACAGCACCATCACTATAGTTGTATTATTCTTTATAATGTTCTTAGGTTTCTCAGGCAGGTGTTACCAATCTGCTTTTGTTGTTGCTTCCCAAAGAATTTAAACTGTTGACAGTCATCCAGTTAGTGGCGAACTGCCCTTTTTATCTTAAAACAAAATCAAGGCAGCCAACTAGGTTCATATGTGAATAATCCTACAGGGTCCTATATGAGCCAGTGAGCTATAGGTGCCTACTGTGATTTGAAAGACTTTATAGCATTTATCATGGCCATTGAATAGACTAATTATATTTGAAAATCAGAAGTGGTGTCATGCAGAACAGATGAAACTGCATTTTAATTCAACTTTGGCTTCAAGCAAAGAATGTTGGAATAGGGTATATCACAAACTAATCTAATGTGTATACAGCTCTATGTATGTAGAAAATACCTATGAACTCACTTTAATCTTTGCTGCATTTTTTTTCTTTTGGCTGCACTATGCGGCATGCAGGATCGTAGTTCCCCAACCAGGGGTCAAACCTGTGCCCCCTACAGTGGAAGTGCATAGTCCTAACCCCTGGACTACCAGGGAATTCCCCTTTGCTGCATTCTTAATTATCAGGATTAGTTAACCTTGCAGGCATTGACAGTATTAATGTCTGATTATATGTAGTGGACAGTATTCTCATAAAGGCTATATGAAAATTGATCTGACTTGTAGATTGAGAGAATTCCTTAAATTAAAAAAAATGTTTTTAGACCAGTCTTTAGTGAAATTGTATTGGGTTGCTATACATTTCCTGAAAGGAGTGTAATTCTCTCAGTTCAGTTCAGTTGATCAGTCGTGTCTGACTCTTTGTGATCCCATGGACTGCAGCACGCTAGACTTCCCTGTCCATCACCAGCTCCTGGAGCTTACTCAAACTCATGTTCGTGATGCCACAAACTCACATCCGTGATGCCATCCAACCATCTTACCCTCTATTGTCCCCTTCTTCTCCCACCTTCAATCTTTCCCAGCATCAGGGTTTTTTCCAGTGAGTTGGTCCTTCACATTAAGTGGCCAAAGTATTGGAGTTTCAGCTTCAGCATCAGTCTTTCCAGTGAATATTCAGGACTGATTTTCTTTAGGATGGACTGGTTGGATGTCCTTGTAGTCCAAGGGACTCCCAAGAGTCTTCTCCAACACCACAGTTCAAAGGCATCAATTCTTTAGCGCTCAGCTTTCTTTATAATCCAACTCTCACATCCATACATGACTACTGGAACAATCATAACTTTGACTAGATGGACCTCTAGATTAGAGAATTAAGTAGTAGTTTAGAGAAACAGAATATAGGTCATTTTTCATTGTTTAGTTATTGATAATAGTGACTACCTAGGTAAGCATAAGTGGAAAAGGGCATAGCAACCCATTCCAGTATTCTTGCCTGGGAAATCCCATGGACAGAGGAGCCTGGCAGGCTACAGTCCATGGGATTGCAAAGAGTCAGACATGACTGAAGCGACTGAACAGGTAAGCGTAAGATCTCAGGAGTAAGTGTACTTGTCAGTTTGTTTGAATTTATGACTGCTGCATGCTTAATTCAAATGACTTAAGTAGTGAATTTGAAAAGCCCATAGAAGTACATGAAAAAAATTTAACTGATCTTTTAGAATGTTGCCAGCTTATCATTTGGTTAAAATCATTAAAAACAAATCTTTGGAAAGATGTTCACCAGATTTGCCAAATTAATATAGTTAGGTACAACTTAAATTATAACATATGTTCCTTATTAATATTATAGAGGGTTATTCTTATTCCAAATAAAAACTAATTATTCTATTGAAGGCATCTTTATCATTTAAGGAATAATAACAAAACATTATACTGTACTTGTTATGAACAGGCTGTTTTAGTGCTCTGTATGTATTATTAATAATTTGTGTTATCTTCACAACTCTATGAGGGAGATGCTGTTATAATCTATTTTAAAGACAGGGTAGATTATTTTCCTAAAGTCACACAGCAACTAAATTACAAACGCAGGATTTAAACATAGGCAATCTTTTGACCACTTTGCTATACTGCCTGTTTTTTGATGTTAAGCAGTATAAAATGGCTCTGTTTAACTTATGCAAAAGGAAATTTAGCAGAGACACAATCAGAGAGTCAGGAATAGTGTTGAAAATGAACAGGAACTAGCTTAATACCAGAGTTTGTGAAGCAGGATGTAGGAACCCAGAACAGAGGTCTCATATCAGTCTGGATAGGGTCACCAATGAACTTCTTTAGTTTTATGGTCTCTTTTGCTCACAATTGAAATTCCAATAAAGTAGAAATCAGTTGGTTTATTTGGGGCAATATGCCCTACACTTTACTAGGGAAATATAGGAGCCTGTGAATTTTAGTCCTGCCAGATTGTAATGAAGTATTTCAAATAAATACTTGAATTTGTGTTACTTTTGTGTAAGGGAAATAGAGGCTGGCTAGGCAAATCTAACAAATTGCCAGTATTGTAACTGTCTGAGATAACAGTTCACTCAGAAAGTAATTACTGAGTACTTGTTGATGGGCCTACATTGTTCTTTGTTTTTCATCTCTCAATAGAAATGAAAGCATGTGGCAGAAATGAATGAAAGTTCGAAGCCAATCAATGATTCTGCTAATGCTAAAATCAAAAACTTTTGAAGAGTGTTCTGATTCTGTTAACTTAGTATTTCTTTTAAAAACTTTAAGTCATTTTTCTAAGTATGGAAAGACAGGCTCCTTGAGTTGAAAGCAGTGAAGGCCCACATTATTTTATATTGATACATAGGGTCCAGTTTTTACCAACGATGTCTCCCAGCTTAAGTTAACTTTCTGCTATATTATATTGTCTCCCTGTCACTAATAGCTATTGTTTTTATGATTCCATTTTTAACACAGTGAGAAGGTGCTATATCATTAAAATTAATTTCAAAAAAATTATCTGAGTTTTGATAATGCATATTATGATTATGCCAGCAAATTTAGAGAAAAATTTATTTCCTAAATTGTCAGAAGTATTGCTTTAATAATATTCGCCTCACTTTGCTTAGTGCTATACTGGACTAATTAACTTTTCTATAAACAACCAACTGATTTTTTAAAAATATTATAAACAAGGGAAATAAAATTGTAAGTGACTATTTTGTTATAGGGAAAAAATGCTTTAATTTTACCTAGATTTAGAAATATCTGTTAACTAACATTTTCTCCCTAAGGTATATTCAGAGACTTTTTCATGGCATATTTATGTTAATAACAATAGTTATTAAAAATGATAAATTTCTCTATATATCTAATAAATGTGTGTATATATGTATGTATGTCTTATGTATGTAGAACATTTAAAATAACTCTTCAAAATAGGAACAGAAAGTCCAGTTACATCTTCTGGCTAAAGAAGATCATCAGAAGCAACTGAATGAAATTGAGAAATACTATACTATAATAACAGGTCAATTTGGATTGGTAAAAGAGAATCATGAAAAGTTAGAACAAAATGGTAAGTTCCATCTTACTTAAACTTACATATTTAATAGAAAATGTTTAAATGGACTTATTTATAATGAATAAATTGAATTTATCTGATACTGATAATAGTAAATGGCAGCTTAATTAACATTATTAAATTCAGTAATAACTAAATATATATTTCATTGAGGTCATTTTCCTTGTCCATGTTAATAATATTTCCTAAAATGTACATTGAAATAACATTTTCCTAAATGTCTTTCATGTTGCAGTACAGGAAGCAATACAGTTAAACAAAAGACTTTCAGCTTTAAATAAAAAGCAAGAATCTGAGATACACACTTTAAAGAAGGTATGATTGATATAATTTTTTGTATTATATAAAAATTGACCTAATATAATTAGTTTTATAAAATAATATCAGAAAAGTTGGGTAGTTTTATTTGTAGAAAGATAAAGAAAATGTTTTAAATACAGATTTATAAACTTTGAGTTAAGATTTCAATAAGTGTAATGAATGAATTTGTTCTAACCCATTCAAAATATTGTTTCTTTGACTCATGACTAATGGCAAACATTTTTATGGTGACATGTATTATCAATAAGCATTTGCTATAAGTTAATCTCATTAGCACCATTCATTCATTCAGTATTTGAGTAGCTCTATGTGCCAGGTACTATATGGCACTGAGGATACAGATATGAAGAAAATAAACATGTTCCTGCTTTGTTAAGTTATAGTCCAATGGAGGAGTTATATATAAAACAGTCACACAGATAAAATAATTTAGAATTGTTGTAAATGATATGAAGAAAAATAAAGGATGTGATGATATTTTCATAGGTGACTTTATTACATTGGAGGTAAAGTGGTGGAGGAGGGAAGAGATTAATAGTTCAGGCAAAGGAATGGCAAAAGCCTTGATATGGGGAAGAGTTTAGTATATTTAAGGAACTAGAAAAAGTTTGTTATGGCTGGAGCACTTTGAGTGAAGGAGTGCATTGGATATTTATTGGTTGCTTAGTGAGCATCAATATCCCCTTTGTCCTTCCTAAACTTACACAGATTCTTGTTTTGATGCCTCCAACTTGAGAGAGGAACCCTAAATTGGCAGAAAGCCATAAACATATCTCAGTACTCTTGCCACAATCATTGTTTCAGGAATAGATAAATGACCTTAGCCAGCGGTTATAAACCAGGAAGAATGTGACCCCTGCTGGGGCTGGCAGTCATACTATTAATACATCATGAGAAGCTAAAAAGGAGCAACCTGAAGATGTGGATGCCAAATTTCTATGATGTAAAGAAACTTGTTCTTTGATGACATTTATGAGTTCCTGAATGGATCAACCCTATATTTGCCCTACCTCTAGACTTTCAGTTTTGTGAGCCAATGAATCCCTGTTATTTTTTTAAACCAGTTTCATTAGGACTAGTTTAATTTTCCATTATTGCAACTAAAAATATCTCCTCTGATACAAGGGAGAGTGGTATGAGAGGAAAGAGAAGTTAGGCAAGGCCTTTTTCTTTTTACTGAGCATGACCTCTTATTTCCTTCTCCTAATCTTTTCAAAGCCCTAAATGGAATAATACCACTTTGGACCACCTCCTTATCCCTGAGAGAATTAAGTACCTGTCTTTAGAAAATCTTTTGGAGCAATCACTAAGTGACATTTAAATGTCTGTGATTTTCTAAAGTTTGAATATGATATACCTGGGTTTAATTTTTTGGTCACATTTTCTTCTTGGTGTTCTCTGAGTTTCTTGGATTGTGGTTTGGTGTGTGACATTAATTTGGGGAAAGTCAATCATCAGTGTTTCAAATATTGCTTCATTTCCTTCTTTTCTTCTCCTTCTGGTATTCCCATTATGCATGTGTTATAATTTGTCTATGTGACCCTCAATTGATGGATGTTCTCATGCCTTTTTCAGTCTTGTTATTTTTAGTTTTCAGTTTTGGGATTTCTGTTGTCATATCCTCAAGCTGAGAGGTTATTTACTCAGCCATGTCCCATCTACTATTGAGACCAACAAAGGCATTCTTCATTTCTATTGCAATGTTTTTGATCTGAAGCATTTCTTTTTGATTCTTATTTAGAATTTACATACTCTCTTTATATTATCCATCTATTCTCTCATGTTTTGTCTGTTTTTTCTATTAAAGCTTTTAGCATATTAATCATAGTTTTTAAAAAATTCCAAGTCTGATAGTTTTAAATTCCTGCAGTATCTGACTCTGGATCTGAAGCTTGTTTAGTCTCTTCAACTTTGTTTTTTGCCTTTACTAAAAGGCATGTCTTTTTGTTGGAAGACAGACATGATATACTGGGTGAAAGGAATTGCAGTTAATAGGCCTATAGTAATATAAAGGTGGGGAGATGGGTGTCTTATGATCAGATGGCCCTGTTGCCCTTGGATTGTGAATTTCACCAGTGCTTCTCAGTCCCTGCCCACCCACCTCATATTGTACAGGATGGTTGGAGAGTTGGATATTACTCTTCCTCAGGTAGTTTATATTCAAGTCAAATAGTTTCTCATAAAGGCAGAACTTGTTGATAAGTACAGAATGAGTTGGTGTATTTCAGAATGGTTCCTTTTCCTCTGCTTCTAGCAGGTTGAATTTTTCACTGATATTCACTGTGAGAGGACCTTGAGATAAAATGTCGCAAAAGTTTGAGGGCCCCCATGAGTGTGTCCTGCTGAATTTTTTAACTCCCAGAATTGTCTACTCTAAGCCTCCAAGAATTAGTCAATTACAGTTCAGTTTTTCCTACCTTGGCATTAGTGCCTATGAAGGTTTCTGTTTATGATTTTCTATAATCACCTCTCCGTTCCTCTGATTTTTGAGGCAGCAGTTTGTCTTATGACCTCATTTCTTTAGCAGATGTAAGAGGAGTTGTTGATTTTCAGTTTGCTCAGCTTTTTACGTGTGATAGAATCAAATGGAAACTTGTAACTAAGCTTCTTGCATGCTGGAGAGAAACTGGAAAACTTTTTTTGTGTGTGTGTGTAATAAAGTTTTATTAAAGTATAAAGGAGATAGAGAAAGCTTCTGACAGGCATCAGAAAGGGGTAGAAAGAGTACCCGCTTGCTAGTGTTAGCAATGAAGTTATATACTCTCCAGTAAATCCAAAGAATATCTGGAGGTTGTAAAGTCCTCACCAGACCTACTCCCATAATTTACATTTTAAGATAACAGAATTAGCCAGAAGGTTTAATCCAGAGACTGTCCTCAGGCAGCATACATTGTTGTTATATAATCCTAAGGGATGTAGAGAAGGAAAAAAGTTTGTCCTTTTTTCCTCCCTGAGAATTCCAGACCCCTCTCTCCTTGGGGACCCCTAGACTTCTTATCAACCTGCCTAGAAAATGACTCTCTCATTCCCCCCTTTTCTTTTAGGAGAATAATGTTGCCTAGGGAAAAGGGGCATCGTTCTCGTTCTATAACTGCTTCCGAGCTGAGAAGGGGCGTTGTCCCTAAATTGGCGAGGCAACATATTCTCCTCATCCTCATATTGAGGATATCTGATCCAGGGGCCCCAAGTAGTAGTAGGAGGAAGGTGCAGCAGTAGCAGGAGTTTGAGCAACCATTTGTAACTTAAAGGCTTTCATGCGGCTAGAAACAAACCCAGTTATACAGTTACAGATGCAGGGAGCAAACAATAAAAACAATCAGAATCAAAATTAAAAGTCACATTATTTCTATAGTTAAAGCGCAGCGTATTGCACCAGTCCATTTTATGGTTGTTAGATGTCATCAGATGAAGAAGAGGCATTGCATGTGACTGTTGTCGAAGGTATTTACAAACTTGTAGAAAGTCCTTTCCTTGAAGTGGAGATGTCCACCACGGGAAGCCTTCCACTGATGAAGAGAATCTTTATAACCTCCTTAGCCTGTTCACAGGTAAAAGTATCAATCTATCCAGTAAAAGTATCTACCCAAACTTGCAAGCAAGAATATCCATTAGCTTTTGGCATATGAGTAAAATCAGTTTTCCAGTCCTCTCCAGGATACTTTCCACTTTGTTGTCATCCAGATTTTGCTTCCAAAACCTGTTCAGCAATCACCACAGCATAACCTGCTTTACGCTTTCCATCTTGAACAAAAAAAACTGCCATCTGTAAATATTTTCATGTCAGGATTGTCTAATGAGGTATCCATTAGATCTTCCTGAGCTGCATAGTTTAAAGTTAGGAATTGAGAACAAGTGTGATCAGGTGTTTTATTTCCCTTCTCAGGAAGGAAAGTGGCGGGATTTAAATTTCCACAAACTTTAAGCTTAGTTACTGGTCCTTCTAACAACAATGACTGATATTTAAGAAGCCTACTGTCTGTCATCCAAATATTAACCTTACAATTTAAGATTCCACTCACATCATGAGAAGTCAGTACAGTAAGTTTTTGTCCATTATTTTTAAAGCTTCAGGTGCTAATAAAGCCGCTGCCCCAATTACTCTTATGCAGTGGGGCCACCCACGTGAAATTACATCTCATTCTCTGCTTAGATAAGCAATAGGTTGCTGGTGAGGCCCTCGGGGTTGTCTCAAAACTCCCAAGGCCATACCTTTCCTTTCAGTGACAAATTAAATTCTGACCCTGTGGGCAAGCTCAGAGCTGGAGCTTGCCGGAGAACAGTCTGAAGAACCTTAAAAGCCTTTTGAGTTTCTGATGACCAAACCAGTTTGTCAGTTTGGGCCTGCTGAGTTTCAACTATAAGTTGAAAAATATAAAGGCCAGGCAAGTTCCTCATAACCCGGAATCCAAATGACAGTAATCTGTGATTCCCGAAAATCCTCTCAATTATCTTAAAGTCATAGGTAGGGGATGATTTAGTATNGGCACCTTCAGTCCTGATTGTCTTGAGAGTCCGACCCCGGAGACCTACGCCTCTGAGGGCAGTCTCTCTTCCAGTGTGGTCCTTTGCAGACCGGACATGGAGCCGGGGGCGGCTTAGATGCCTGAGGGCAATCCCGCTTGAGGTGCCCCTCCTTTCCAAAGAAATAGTAAGCCCATCCCTTTTCACCTGGGTCCCTCTGGGCATTTTTCTCTGGCTGTTTAAGAACGTTTTTCATAGCCATTGCGAAGGCTTCCACCTTTTCCTGTCTTTCTTTGCCTTTTTCTTTTCCTCATATTCCCTACCGTAATAGACGGTCTGAGCCAGTTGTAACAGAGTATCTAAAGACTGATTTGGTCCATACGCCCGTTTTTGTAGCTTATGGCGAATATCTGGAGCCAACTGAGTGATAAATCTATCCTTTAAGATCACTTTTCCTTCTTCACTTTCGGGATCAATCTCAGTGAATCTGCGAAGAGCTTCTCTTAGTCTATCTAGGAATTTACCAGGAGCTTCCTTCTCCTTCTGTTCTATGTCTGCCAATTTGCTATAAACGAAATGGCAACCCACTCCAGTACTCTTGCCTGAAGAATCCCATGGACGGAGGAGCTTGGTGGGCTACAGTCCACAGGCTCGCAAAGAGTTGGACACAACTGAGCGACTTCACATTCACACAAAGGCTTAGAACGTGCCTGCCTGAGTCCTTCAGGAGTACATCTGACAAAATGACTCTGATCCCATCTTCTTTTAGGTGAATTGTAGTCCCAGTCTGGTTCTATAGTTGGGACCGCCTGATTCCCAGTAGGAAGGGCCGCTATCTCGTCCTCCCTCTTCCCTACTGATTCATTACCAAGGCATTCATCTCCATAAGCAACTGCTTTTCCCAAAACTCGAGTCTTTGAGTCAGGAGTCAGCGTTTGTCCCAAGATATACATCACACCCTTCCAAGTAAGGTCATGAAGCAGAGTAACACCTTTAAAAGCTCTAAGATATTTTTCTGGGTCCTCTAAATAGTCTCCCAGATCCTTCTTGATTCTTTGTATTTCTTGATAAGGAAAAGGCTTACTAACTCTCATGGATGATTATTTCTCCCGGTGGGTGTTTCATAAAGAGGCAACAGCTTGTGTCAGTCTCAGTCTCTCTGGCTGTTCCTCGCATATGTTACCAGGGATAGACTGGAGAAACATGTTTTTCTTTTTCTTTTTGTCTCCTGTCCTCAATCTCATCTCTAACTTCGATGGTCTGAGTTTCTACTGAAATCAGAGTAGTCTGAGGTCATACTGAGACAGGAGTTGTTTGGACCTCCACGTGCGCAGTTTGGATCTCAGTTTGGATTTCCACTGAGACCAAAGCGGCCATTCCGAGGGGGGTTCTCTGGCTTTTGTGTGGAGCTCAGCTTGGAGCCCCGGGTACGGGCGCAAAGTGGGAGGACAGAAGGGAACTGAAGGTTTCACGCCCAAATCTATACCCTTAGGACATAAGTCTGGCATATTTCGCAGAGAGAAAAAGGGCAACACATATGCTACCTCTATCCATTTCCCTTGTTCCCTCCAGAACCGGTCTAATTGTAAAACAGTATTATACTTTTTATATAGTATAGTTGGAGGGTTGGAGACCCTCCAACAGGCCACTGTTCGCCGTCCTCCAATGGCTACCGTGGCCATGCAGTATCGCATAGGAAGACCAGGTGTGTCGTCTTTAGGCCCCGGGGATCGAATCTATCCCAGTTTATCAAGATACAGTTCAAAGGAGTGAGGCTGGAACTGTTAGCTCCCATCTTGTCCTGAAGGATCCCGGACGAGCCCCCAAGATGAAAGGTTGTTGTTGAATTATGATGCCGGGATACTTGGCCTCCGGAGGAGAAGAATTCAATCCGGGGCCAGAGACGAGGCTTGATCACTTAGAGCTTTTGTGTAATAAAGTTTTATTAAAGTATAAAGGAGATAGAGAAAGCTTCTGACATAGGCATCAGAAGGGGGTAGAAAGAGTACCCCTATAAAGTTTTTATGTATCGTGATTATACGGTTTCAAATCCAAATCTTGGGACATTGGCTAACTATTTGGGAAATAAATAAATAAAACTAGATACCTATTAATGTCATAAAACAAATTATTCATAAAAAATTTGGACTAGAATGAAAGAAATGCTGTCGGTCTATCATCAAATGTAGCCATCAACAGAGTCTTTTAAATAAATGTGGAGAAGTATATAACTTTAAAAATAAGATGCAAGCAGCCAGAAATGATAAAGGAAAGGATTGATAATTAATTTGACTCATAATACACTTTAAGCTGGAAAATAATTCATAAACTACTTCAAAAGATAAACAGGACTAGATGCATGCAGTATAAATGATGGATCAAAGCCTAATTTCCTATCATAAGAGTATTTTTACATCAGCAAGAAAGTGATCTAAATGACCAAAATATAGAAGAAAAAGAGACACAGTACGAAGATGCTGTTCACTATAATAAATAAAAGCAGAGATGAATGACTTTTAAACATATGAAAACATAATCTTGCACATAATTAAATGCAAATTAAACAAATAATGAGATACCATTTTTCACTTTCCACATTGGCACAGATCAAAAATAGGTGACAATGTTGTGTAGGTGAGGGAATGAGGGAACAAGTCACTTCATATACTATCTATGAGAGTGGAAGTAGGTAAAAGCTCTTTGAAAGTAATGCAAAAATTTGACAATTCAAACACACACGTTCACTTACCCAGGTATTGTGTTTCTAAGATTGAGTTTTGCAGATATGTAAAGGTTCGTATGCTTATGTAAACTGCTGCACTGTGACAATAAAAGACTAGATAAAATCAATTCTAGCAATATCAAGTTAATTTAGTAATTAAGAACATACATGGACAGATTTATGCAGTTATTGACAAGACAGACATAATAGATTTACATGTACATTGAAAAATAATCTTCAAGGTATATTTTTATTAATGTTCCTGTGTGTGTTATGCTTAAAGAGCTGTATGCACATGTGAACACACAGCATACACATTTATATTGTGTAAGTGTGAATATTTCTAAGAGAATGCATAGTAAGTATATCCATATCAGTGGTAGCCTCTAAATATGGGATGGCGAGATCTGCAGGGTGAAGTAGGAAGGATATTGATCTTCTACACTATTCCGTTTTGTATTGTTTTGAGCTTTATCATGTTTTTACCATTTTACTATCCATTTCTTGTCTATTTTGATGAAGAAATATATTACTGAAGAATAGTGAAACGTTGAGCAAAAGTTAAGATGTAAAACATACACCGCTTACAAACTAGTCTCACCAGCCTTTTTGGTTGTAAATAGTAAAACTTTCTCCATGGGTTTGATAAGCACAGTTTTAAGTTTTTGCTTTCCACGGAAAAAATGCTTGAGAGCAAAGAGATCATGGGCTTTGAAGTGCAACACTCACTGTATAAATCACAGTTCTGTAAAAATTATGCAATCTCAGAAAATAATAATATTTAGCCCCCATCCTCACTGCATCCTATTTGGTTATCTAAAATAAGCTTTTAATTTTCTTTAACGTACACTTGAAATGAAATAAATTAAATTCTGTAAAGTTCTTAGCACTTTGTGAAATCCTGAAAGATTTTCCATGGTTCTTGGATATCAAAAGTCCTTGACTCACATGAAAATCCCTTTGCCTTGCAGTCTACATGTTTTTCTTTCTCTAACATGGTGTTAATACTGCAAACAATATAGACTTGTTCCTGGACTCAATCCAAACCAGAAGAGACAATTCAATTTTGCTAAATTGTGGTTAGCTACTGTAGTCCTAATCATTTCTTCCATGGACATGGGGGAAAATAAAACAAACAAACAACAACAACAACAAAATTCTAAATAGGCCAATGTTTGTCTGGATCACGTCCTCATTTTTCATACCAAGAGCTGGAAAGATTTTTCTCTTTAGGAATGCCTCTCTTCTTTAGTCATTTATCCCTTTAAACAGCAGACTGCTTCATTTTACTTTGCTGAAAATATTTAAGCTAACTCATTACTTACTGGTGTTTCTATGCTATTATTTCAGAAGTTGACCTCTGAACAAATAAAGCTAAATTTTATCAGGAAAAAGGTAACACTGGGAAGGTAGCAAATACTAGCATGGCAGAATCAGATAGCTCAAGAAACCATTTCTAGGTTTTGAATAAAACCCCAACCACTAGAACTTACACTCATACAGATAAAATTGAGGTGTAGGTTAGCAGTTATATATGCCAAGAAGATAGGAATTTTACATATCAAAAAAGCTCTATATGACTCAACCTCTAAATATAGGTCCATGAAAGGGCACTCTCCTTACAGGTGGCATATAAAGATATTTTCGCAGGGCCCATAGTGGTGATTGAAGCTGAATTAAAATCTTAATTGAAGCTGAGTCCTCAGCATACTCTAAAGTATACGTGAGGAGAATGAAAGTTTAAGGAAAAGTTTCAATTGGGATCTTAAGAAACTGAAGGAAATTTGAACTGAAGACTTTCACTTACATCTTAGAGAAGGCTGCTAATGACCTCAAAAGCTTACCATACCTTAATCCTGAAAAATGTGAATCTTACATTAAAAGGCAAAAAAGACTTTGCAGATACAGCTTCAAAATAGGGAAAGTATACTGGATTATCAGAATGTATCTGAAGTGATAATATAAAGCTTAAAACAGAGAATTGAATTGACCTGCCGTGAAAGAGATGCATCAGAAGAGGGAGACAAAAGAGATGCAACAGACGGGCAAGTCAGAGAAGCTGCAAGTCTGAGAAGGATTCTGAGTGAGCTCTAAGGCTATCAGATGTACTGGTCCATATGCAAATGCAGAGAGAAGGCTCTTCAGGGAGTCAAGAAAGCCCTTATCTGACAACAAAACAGTGGACTTAGTCATACAAAAAATGGTTCTGCCAAGAATGAATGAATTTAGAAGTAGGTTCTCAGCTTCTGTAATGCAAAAGGCTGTCTTCTTGAATTCAGTTCTGTGTGGCCCCCATAGAGACCCAAACTAGTGATGCCAAGTCCAGACTTGAAACTGTAAAAGAACAAATGGGTATGGCTGTACTGCTAAATGAGGGACAATTTGTTTCAGCTGTATTAGAAAATTAATACACATTCCTTCTAAGTTAGATTATATCTGCTCCCTGGAGAAGCTAAATAATGCATTTTAAATCAGAGAATTGGTTAAATGTTTATGGAAAACCCAGAATATGGAATAGATAGTAGTAGAATAATGGATTACAGCTGATTAAGGTGAAAGAGAAAATCACTCAGTCATGTCCTACTCTTTGTGACTCCATGGACTATACTGTCCATGGAATTCTCCAGGCCAGAATACTGGATTGGTTAGCTTTTCCCTTCTCCAGGGGATCTTCCCAACCCAGGAATCAAACCACGGTCTCCCGCATTGCAGGCAGATTCTTTACCAACTGAACTATCAGGAAAGCAGATAGGTGATTAAGAACACAAGAATTAATAATGAGAGATTTTAATAGACTTCAATCACATAAGCACAAGTAAATGTGATTGAAGTCTATTAAAATCTCTCATTCTCATTCCCTCCACACCCATTTTTCTTGTTCAATTGCTAAGTCATGTCCGACTCTTTGCAACCTCATGAACTGCAGCAAGCCAGGCTTCCTTGCCTTTCACTGCCTCCCAGAGTTTGCTCAAACTCGTTTCCATTGGGTTAATAATACCATACAACCATTTCATCCTCTGTCGCCCCTTCCTTCTGCTGTCAATCTTTCCCCGCATCAGGGTCTGTTCTAATAAGTCAGCTTTTCATATCAGGTGGCCAAAATGTTGGAGCTTCAGCTTCAGCATCAGTCCTTCCAATGAATATTCAGAATTATTTCCTTTAACATTTACTGGTTTGATCGCTTTGCTGTCCAAGGAAGCCTTCAGCACCACAGTTCAAAAAAAGCAATTCTTCAGTGCTCAGCTTCTTTTTGGTCCAATTCTCACATCTATATACGACTGCTGGAAAAACAAAAGCTTTGACTTTACAGACCTTTGTCAGCAAAGTGATGTCTCTGCCTTTTAATATGCTGTTTAAGTTTGTCATAGCTTTTCACAAATTGTAAGGGGCTGAAGTATCACCAAAGTACGTGTTACAAATTCAAGTTTCTATTCCCTGTTCCCAAAGTTTTGCTTTCAGGTGGACAAGTCTTATAATGTGGGTACGACTGCTCTTAAATTACATGTTCAGAATCATTTTTTAAAAATAACTACTCTCACCATTTCTTTTTTTTAATATACATTTATTTATTTTAATTGGAGGCTAATTACTTTACAATATTGTATTGGTTTTGTTATACATTAACATGAATCTGCCCCAAGTATACATGTGTTCCCCATCCTGAACCCTCCTCCCTCTTCCCTCCCTGTACCATCCCTCTGGGTTGTCTCAGTGAACCAGCCCCAAGCATCCAGTATCATGCATCAAACCTGGACTGGTGATTCGTTTCATATATGATATTATACATGTTTCACAGTTTCTAAATATCCATTTTGTTTATCACATCTTTGTGTGGGTATGTGTGCATTTAACAGGCATTCAATGAGTGGCCACAGTTCAAATCCTTGTGCTGGGTTATAGAATGATAAATGCTGATAGAATGCCTAGCTTCAGGGAGGGTCTATCCAAAGAAGAGCTAATTAGGTACATGAAATATTATAAAACAGAGAAGGTCAGTGGTAAGAAGATAAACTGACATTTAATGTTGGTTCAAATTACCCCAAGTGCAGAGAGAGAGCTAGAACCATAGGGAAGAATTCACATAAGCAAAGCAGACAAATGTAGAGCACTCATTGCATTCTGTGTGTGTTCTGTCTGTCTCTAGCTCCTCCTGATGCCTGCCTATATAACTTTCATGGAGCAGTCAGGATTAGAACAAGAGCTTTGCTTGTGGTATGGATTCCTGTTCTTCCATAAAGTTCTTTTGTCTTCCTCTCTGGGTCTTACTATTGACTCTGGGTTATCTTACTAGTTCTAAAGTTCTTCAGTTGT
Source organism: Aepyceros melampus (assembly GCA_006408695.1). Lineage (NCBI taxonomy): Eukaryota > Metazoa > Chordata > Mammalia > Artiodactyla > Bovidae > Aepyceros > Aepyceros melampus. The sequence goes on along the minus strand of SJXQ01006243.1, from coordinate 81,612 downwards.
ATCTATCTATGTAATATTTACTTTGGTTTTGTTTTAAAATACCAGGACCAGGATTATTAATGTGATTTTTAAATACTTTTATTTAGTTTTAATGTAGTTTTGGCTGAGCTAGGTCTTTGTTTTGTTGCTGTGTGGGCTTTTCTCCAGTTGTGGTGAGTGGGGGCTACTCCCTAGTTGCAGTGGCTGAGCCTTATTAGGCGGCTTCTCTTGTTGCTAAGCATTGGCTCAGGGCACTCAGGCTTTAGTAGCTGCACACGTGGGCTCAGCAGCTGTGGCTCACTGGCTGTGGGGCAGAGGTCAATAGCCATGGCACACATACTTAGTTGCTCTGTGGCATGTGGGATCTTTCAGGATTAGGGATCGAAGCCTAACGTTTCCTGCATTAGCAGGTGGATTCTTTACCACTGAGCCTCCAGGGAAGCCCATGAATGTGACTTTTGAAGACAGAAAAAAAGCATTTGGAAAAGAAGAAGGCAAATAAATACTATTAAATTTTTGTTTAGCTACAGATGCTAACATGATTCTTTAAAAAATATAACCAGAAGGTGATGGGCAGGCCATGATGATTTTATGTGCATATGTTATCAAATTGTAAGAAATTTATTTTCAAATTTATTATTTAAATTATTTTGCATTTCCTACAATTTAAGTTAACATTGGAATAAGTTATTCCATCTTCTCTTTTTTTTTTCCATCTGCATCTGTGCAAATTCAACAGTTATCTTCCTTTCTCTCATTGACAGTTTTTTCTGAGAACCTGGTCAGAAAGTTCACTTGGTTAGCAAATGATGTCAGGCTTCACTATTCAGTCCAATTCACAGTTGCAGCCTCAACTTGGGTGACACAGGCACCTTGCTCATTGCATGAATCACTGCTCTTACATTTTCTTTTCATTACATACACCAGTCTTACAGGAAAACATAATAATCCATTTAAACACATTGACAAGAATATTTAGGTTGTTTCAGTGTTATCTTTTCCTTTGCAGTGACCTGCAGATGTCTTTTTACTCTAGTGCTCTTCACATTTTGAGTAGGGATAAGAAAAAGCATTTACAGTGGCCAACCAAGAGCTTTTCTGCATTGGTTGATTCTGATTTTTGAGCTAAGCACAGAACTCCAGGGATTCAATTGTATATATTCATGCAATATCATTTAAAGCTCATATTGGAAATGCAAAGGTTTGCTGAACATCAATAGCTGTAAGAAAAGCTAAATACATAAATTATATTTCAGTAAATTATGTGTAGGCTTGAAATCAAGTTAAAATAACCTGTTGAAATAATAATAGTAAGTTAAAAACCCTCACTTATAGAGAAAAAGGCATTTTCTTAGCCTACAATGTATCCAAGTTTCTTCCAAGTTGAAATTCCAGTATTAACTCTAATTTTCCAGCTTTGAGAATAAAAGTCACTTCATATAATTTTCTCTTGTATTCCACTGGGTTCCTGTATTTTTAATGCTGAAATTCACTTTTCTTTACTACTTCACTATATTTCCCTATTACAGATTTCATTTTCAGATGTCTGCATATCTAGTTTGCAAGAAGATTGTATGGAGTCTCAATTTTCAATTTATATGTAATAATAGCACCATTTATATCAAATGCCATTTTATTTTGTGGACTTTTTTCTTTTCTTCATTTTTGATACACACAATGAAAATCAATTCCATTTCAGAGGGCCAATTATTTTGAAGAATATCTTTTTTATTCCTATAATGGAAAATGCTTGCTTAATAATGCTTTAAATATTTTAGATTTTAGACATTTGCCTTGTTGAGTGTTAGACAATACTCTGCTGCTGCCATAATCTTTGATTCTAATTTTAAACTCTTTGGTTTTATACTTTAAAAAATTGAACTATAAAACTATTTTTCTTTGCTTATCATTTTATTAATTTATGCCCATAGATATGCTATAAGATGTTACATCTAGGTTTTTGTTATTATTGTTATTTATTTTGTTAAATTTTTTAGAAGCATACATCACTGAAACATCTAAGCAATGAGCACTTTTGTACTCCCTTTATAGACAGAGTGTGATCTGCCTCTGATTATTGGGTGGATATAATTGGAGGGTACAGCCTACAAATTAAATTGAACTTATCCTACCTTTTGGAAATACAGATTATCATTGTATACAGGTATTTTTTATTATAACTTCATTTATTTTAATTGGAAGCTAATTACTTTACAATACTGTATTGGTTTTGCCATACATCAACATGAATCTGCCACTGGATACACGTGTTCCCCATCCTGAAGCCCTCTCCCTCCTCCCTCCCCATACCATCCCTCTGGGTCATCCCAGTGCACCAGCCCCAAGCATCCTGTATCATGCATCAGACCTGGACTGGCAATTCATTTCATATATGATATTATATGTTTCAATGCCATTCTCCCAAATCCTCCCACCCTCTCCCTCTCCCACAGAGTCCAAAAGACTGTTCTATACATCTGTCCCTCTTTTACTGTCTTGCGTACTGGGTTATCATTACCATCTTTCTAAATTCCATATATGTGCATTAGTATGCTGTATTGGTGTTTTTCTTTCTGGCTTACTTCACTCTGTATAATAGGCTTCAATTTCATCCACCTCATTAGAACTGATTCAAATGTATTCTTTTTAATGGCTGAGTAATACTCCATTGTGTATGTATACAGGTACTATTTTATTCAATGCTCAAAATTATCTATGCTACGTTCCAACAGTATGTGAACCAGAACTTACAGATACACAAGCTGGATTTAGAAAAGGCAGAGGAACCAGAGATCAATTTGCAGAAATCTGTTGGATCACAGAAAAAGTAATAGAATTCCAGAAAAACATCTACTTCTGCTTCATTGATGACACTATAGCACTTGACTGTGTTCAGTTCAGTTGCTCAGTTGTGTCCAACTCTATGACTCCATGGATGGCAACATGCCAGGAGTCCCTGTCCATCATCAACTCCTGAGGTTGCTCAAACTCATGTCCATCGATTCAGTGATGCCATCCAACCACCTCACACTCTGTCATCCCCTTCTCCTCCTGCCTTCAATCTTTCCAGCATCAATGTCTTTCCATTGAGTCAATTCATATCAGGTGGTCAATACTGGGGATTCAGCTTCAGCATCAGTCCTTTCAATAAATGTTCAGGGTTGATATCCTTTAGGATTGACTAGTTTGATCTCTTTGCTGTCCAAGGGATTCTCAAGAGTTTTCTCCAACACTACAGTTCAAAAGCATCATTTCTTCCATGCTCAGCTTTCTTTATGGTCCACTCTCAGATTCACACATGACTACTGGAAAAAACGTTTGATTATACAGAACTTTGTCAGTAAGTAATGTCTCTGCTTTGTACCATGCTGTCTAGGCTTATCATACTTTTTCTTCCAAGGAGGAAGTGTCTTTTAATTTCATGGCTGCAGTCACCATCTGCAGTGATTTTGGAGACCAAGAAAATAAAGTCTGCCACTGTTTCCATTGTTTCCACATCTATTTGCACATCTATGGAGAGAACTGACTATGTGGATCACACACACCCACACCCACACCCACACCCACACCCATACCCACCCACCCACCCACACACACACCTGTAGAAAATTCTTCAACAGAAGGGAATACCAGATCACCTTAGTTGCCTCCCGAGAAAACTGTATGCAGGTCAAGAAGCAAGAGTTAGAACCTGACATGGAACAATGGACTGGTACAAAATTTGGCAAAGAGTACCACAAGGCTGTATATTGTCACCTTGCTTATTTTAGGTATATATAGAGTACATCATGCAAAGTGCCAGACTGGATGAAGCATAAGCTGGAATCAAGATGCCAGGAGAAATGTCAGTAACCTCAGATATTCAGATGACACCACCCTTATGTCAGAAAGCAAAGAGGAACTAAAGAGCCTCCTGGTGAAAGTGAAAGAGGAGAGTGAAAAGTTGGCTTAAAGCTCAACATTCAGAAAACAAAGATCATGGTATCCACTCACATCACTTCTTTGCAAATAGATGGGGAAACAATGAAAACAGTGACAGACTTTATTTTCTTGGGCTCCAAAATGAATGCAGATGGTGACTTGCAGCCATGAAATTCAAAGACGCTTGCTCCTTGGAAGAAAAACTATGACAAACCTAGACAGCTTATTTAAAAGCACAGACATTACTTTGCTGACAAAGGTCCATCTAGTGAAAGGTATGGTTTCTCCAGTAGTTATGTATGGATATAAGAGCTGGACCATAAAGAAAGCTGAACATTGAAGAAATGATTTTTTTGAACTGTGGTACTGGAGAAAACTCTTGAGGTCCCTTGGACTGCAGGTGATCAAACCAGTCAGTCTTAAAGGAAATCAGTCCTGAATATTATTGGAGGAACTGATGCTGAAGCTGAAACTCCAATACTTTGGCCACCTGATGTGAAGAACTGACTCATTAGAAAAGACCCTGATGTTGGGAAATATTGAATGTAGGAGGAGAAAGGGATGACAGAGGATGAGGTGGTTGGATAGCATTCCCAACTGAATGGACATGGATTTGAGCAAGCCCTGGGGGAAGGTGAAGGACAGGGAAGCCTAGTGTGCTGCAGTCTATGGGGTTGCAAAGAGTTGGACACTTCTGAGTGACTGAACAACAATTATTTTCTTACATTTTGTATACTTACTTTGTTTTATGTCAATTTAAATGATTCAAAATCAAAATCCTGTTCTGACAATAATGTTTAAAGCATATAGATGCTTTACAAAGCACGTTGAATTAAACAGAAAGACATGACATCGAGAGTAAGTTCTGCATTTCCCTCATTCTGCATTCTGTATTTCCGAAGAAGGAAGAAAACAGCATGAAGTGTTTGAAATTCTCAACAGATTTGCTGTGCTGTCATGGTAAAAGAGGATGAAAACTTATCCTGTTTTAGAGAGAATATACCTGTTAACCAGAGTATAAAAATAATTCTGATTTCAAATGTGTACTTATTCACATTTTAAGTACATCTGTTTAGAATTAAGAATGAGATAGTTGGTAAGGAATCTACCTGCAATGCTGGAGATCCCTGTTTGATTCCTGGGTTGGGAAGATCCGCTGGAGCAGGGATAGGCTACCCACTGCAGTATTCTTGGGCTTCCCTTGTGGCTCAGCTGGTAAAGAAATCGTCTGCAATGCGGGAGACCTGGGCTCAATCTCTGGGTTGGGAAGATCCCCTGGAGAAGGGAAAGGCTACCCACTCCAGTATTCTGGTCTGGAGAATTCCATGGACTACATAGCCCACAGGCTGCAAACAATTGGACACGAATGAGCAATTTTCACTTTCACTTTTCACCATTTCCAATATGTTCCCACAGAAGAATGCATCAAAGTCAAAACATCTAATGTTACCCATATCACGGCAAAATGAAAAGCATGGTCATAGAAGACAGGATGTTCAGGTGTGATGCAAACTCACACATCAGACATTTCTAACAGATAGCAGAATATTTCAAAGTACTCTTCTCAAAGCTGATGAAAAATATAAACTATGGCCACCTAAGGCAATGGTACACATTAACTTGACATACATGAGATGGGGAAAAAGCAACTCTACATTTATATTTTATAAACAATATCTTTGGGAGAACCACATCCTGGATGTCCATACTTTTAGGATGAAGGAAACATTTGCTGATTTACATAAACTGCCCTGGTGGCTCAGATGGTAAAGAATCTGCTTACAATGCGGGAGACCCAGGTATAATCCCTGGGTGAGGAAGATCCCCTGGAAAAGGGAATGCGTGTCCTCTTCAGTATTCTTGCCTGGAGAATTCCATGGACACAGGAGCCTGAAAGGCTACAGTGCATAGCGTCACAAATAGCCAGGCACAACTGAGGAAATAACACACACCCTTCAGAACTGTCTAAAGAACAAATGATAATCCCACACTCTGGCATTTTATCTTCTGTTGACAAAGTTTATAAACTAGCCAGATATGTAAATTTTACTCTTTTCTCTTTACTCTTTTCCAGCCTACCAGAGTAGCCAAAAGGGGTTAGGGCAAGACAACCAATATAAATACAAGAACTTTTGTAAGCTAGGTATGAGGTTTTCTCATAATATATCAACTTTTCACTTGTCAAAGGATAATAAAGGAAAGGGTCATGATTATTCTCCTCACTTTGAAGTTAAGAAAATGGAGTTATCATAAATTATATAACTTGACTAAGATTACAGGTTGGTAACGAGCAGAGGCAGAATTCACTTTAAGCATCCTAAGACCATTACACCATGCTGGTTTGTCTAGTAAAATAGAAAAATGAGATTTCTGAAAACCTCTTAGTTCAGTTCAATCATTAAGACATGTCTGACTCTTTGTGACCCCAGAACTATACCACACAAGGCTTACCTGTCCATTACCCACTATCAGAGCTTGCTCAAATTCATGTCCATCAATTTGGTGATGCCATCCAACCACCTCATCTTCTGTCATCCCCTTCTTCTCCTGCCTTCAGTCTTTCCCAACATCAGCATCGTTTTTAATGAATCAGTTCTTCCCATCAGGTGGCCAAAGTATTGGAGATTAAGCTTCAGCATCAGTCCTTCCAATAAATATTCAGGACTGATCTCATTTAGGATTGACTCATTGATCTCCTTGCAGTCCAAGGAACTCTTAAGAGTCTTCTCCAACACCACAGTTCAAAAACATCAGTTCTGCAGTGCTCAGCTTTCTTTATGGTCCAGCTCTCACATCCATACATGACTACTGGAAGAACCATAGCTTTGATTAGATGGACATAGTTGGCAAAGTAATGTCTGTGCTTTTTAATAAGCTGTCTAGGTTTGTCATAGCTTTTCTTCCAAGGAGCAAGGATCTTTGAATTTCATGGCTGCAAGTCGTCATCTGCAGTAATTTTGGAGCTCAAGAAAATAAAGTCTGTCACTGTTTCCATTGTTTCCCCATCTATTTGCAATGAAGTGATGGAAATGGATACTATGATCTTAATTTTCTGAATGTTGAGTTTTAAGCCGGCTTTTTCACTCTCCACTTTCACCTTCATCAAGAGGCTCTTTAGTTTCTCTTTGCTGTCTCCCATAATGTGGTGTCATCTTCATATCTCGGAGAAGGCAATGGCACCCTACTCCAGTACTCTTGCCTGGAAAATCCCATGGATGGAGAAGCCTGGTAGGCTTCAGTCCATGGGGTCGCTAAGTCGGACCTGAATGAGCGACTTCACTTTCACCTTTTGCTTTCATGCATTGGAGAAGGAAATGGCAACCCACTCCAGTGTTCTTGCCTGGAGAACCCCAGGGACGGGGGAGCCTGGTGGGATGCCGTCTATGGGGTCGCACAGAGTCAGACACGACTGAAGTGACTTAGCAATCTTCATATCTGAGGTCATTGATATTATCCTTGCAATCTTGATTCCAGCTTATGCTTCATCCAGTCTGGCATTTCGCATGATGTTCTCTATATATACACCTAAAATAAGCAAGGTGACAATATACAGCCTTGTGGTACTCCTTTCTCAATTTTGTACCAGTCCATCATTTCATGTCTGGTTCTAACTCTTGCTTCTTGACCTGCATACATGATTCTCAGGAAGCAGGTCAGGTGATCTGGTATTCCCATCTCTTTAAGAATGTTCCACAGTTTGTTGTGATCCACACAGTCAAAGTCTTTAGCATAGTCCGTGAAGCAGAAATAGATTTTCTGGAATTCTCTTGGTTTTTCAATGATCCAACAGATGTTGACCATTTGATCTCTGGTTCTTCTGCTTTTTCTAAGTTTACCTTGAACATCTGGTGGTTCTTGGTTCATGTTTTGCTGAAGCCTGGCTTGTAGAATTTAGAGCATTACTTTACTTGCATGTGAGATGAGTGCAATTGTGTGGTAGTTTGAGCATTCTTTGGCATTGCCTTTCTTTTGGATTGGAATGAAAACTGACCTTTTCCAGTCCTGTGGCCACTGCCGAGTTTTCCAAATTTGCTGGCATATTGAGTGCTGCACTTTCACAGCATCGTCTTTTGGGATTTGAAATACCTCAGCTGGAATTTCATCACCTCCACTAGTTTTTTCCATAGTGATGCTTTCCAAGGTCCACTTGACCTCAAAAACTACTATGTTATAAAACTTGGGACATAGATTCTTTTCTTTGTATGGACCACATTAAGATTAACCAAGTATTATTTCACCATTTAGCAAGAATTCTGTCTTATAGGTTAATGCTGGATACTTACATCAAAAGAGCATCTCCTTTCTACCTTATGTAATAAAACATCAGCTGCCTCTGATATTTATAAAATCAGAATATATGGTGATATCAATGTGTTAAGACTCTTAGCATATAAGGAAAGAAGGATCTATATCTTCCTTAAATTACATAACTATTTTTTAACCTCTAAACATTGGCCAATTAGAATTGTGAGGAACAAAGCAAAACTATTTCTTTTCCATCTGCATACCTTGTGTGTTTTAAGCTAACCAACTTGTTGTTGTTTTCATTGCTAATAAGCAAACGGATGACTGGAATGTTAAGTTTTCTTGAAAGGGAAAAAGATGTCTCAGTAAGAACAAAACGTCGTCTTGTAGTTCTATTTTGATAAGGTTAATCTGTCTCTTTCCTCTTCTCTCTGGGTAAATTTTGTTCTCTAGTTCTTTGTTCTTGAAATTAGGATTTGGTTTATTTATACCTAATGCTAGAGATGCCACAGTAATAGCTCAGCAAAGTGCTAGACCAAACAAGGCATGCTCTTCTCTGGCTTATATCAATGGATGGTTTGAATTGGGACATTACTACTGTGACATTAGTGACCACTTCAACCAGCCTCTCGAGGACTGAGCCTGTATTGCTCCTTCAGGCTCTAGAGCAATGGCTTGCATTCAAAATAGCCTGTCCTATTAATTGGATATGACCCAAAGGATTCCTCTATTGTGGAAAGAGTGAAATTTTGTCTTAATGTTAGACTTTTGATTCTCAACTATTTGCATAAACAGGGATGGCTCTAGGAAATAGCTAATGAGCATGTGGATGTAGTTATCTGAATGTTTTCTAAATTCTCTTCCAGACTTAGAAATCACATACTACCCAATTAAAGAAGTGTGTGAAACATGGCCCATAGACAAATTCCCCATCTCAGGTGGCATCTCACTTGCTCAGATCTTATTATTGGGAAGGAAAAACCCAAGAGAAAAAGAGACTAAGGAGTGAACTCCTCAGTAGTCTTTTCATGTGTCTCATGCTACACATTCATTAGAGCAGCAGATTTTTTAAAGCTGAACGTGTAGATTGCTATTCACTGGTAGATACTGGTTAGTGAATGAGGATTTTTGCAGTCTCTGAAGTGGTTTAAGCAATGAACAACTCCAGTGGCCTAAATGATTACAGACAAAGCAGAAATTTCTGGATTCAACCTCATGCCCATGATCATTTGGATTTTTCTACTTTATGCATCAAAGCCTGGGAAATAATTTTTGTGAGCATTTGTTGAGATGTCTGAATTCTCCAGACATGTTGTGACCCCTGAAATTAAAAATGACTGTGCAGGGTCTCCTGCAATATTTAGGGCAAATTTGTGTTTAGAATGATAATTATAAAATGGTTTTGTGGTATTTTCATCATCTCTAAAAGCCCCTTGCAATATCAGATAATATCATCTTATGGGAATTTGTCTGTATGCTCTATTAATATTTTCCTTTGTTTCCCATAACCTTGAGTTTGTTTATAAATGGGAAATGAAGACAAGAATTTATTGTTCAATATCTCTTCCACCTTACTGGAGATTTCAATGATTTTATTTTACTGACCTCTTTCTTTTACTTCCCATTCAAAGCTGAGAAAAAAGCTTAAATGACATTAATTACGTGAAATTATGTGTACATACATCATCTGTGTGTGTGTGTGTGTGTGTGTGTGTGTATATATATATATATATACTTAATCTAATATTAATCAAGATTTAGTGTCACTATATACAATTTAGTACATATATATATATGTATATATATATGCGCAGCTTCCCAGGTGTCACTAGTGGTAAAAAACCCACCTGCCACTTCAGGAGACATGAGAGATGTGGTTTCAATCCCTGGGTCAGGAAGATTCCCTAGAGGAAGGCATGGCAACCCACTCAGGTATTCTGCCTTCTTCCCTGAACAATATGATGGACAGAGTAGCTTGGCAGGTGACAGTTTATAGAGTCTCAAAGAGTCAGACACAACCGAGGTGACTTAGCACACACACACACACACACACACACACACACAATTCAGATCTAGTATAACCATTTATATTGCTTCCCCTCAACTGAACTAAATTATATCGTTTGTTTAATAAAATATTTAATAATTGTTAGATAAGAGTAATCATAATGCTTATCTGCAAACAATAAGCAGTATGGGTTCCCTGGTGTGTAATAGCTGATCTCACACCTAGGATACAACCAAGAAATTTAAGGAATTTGTAAATAATCATATCATAATAAAGTAATAATATTTATGTAATAACTAAATTGTGATTAATATTAGATTAAGTACAAAAGCAAAACATAGTGGTGCATAGTTTACCAAAAGGGATAAAAGTAATAGGTATGGCAAATGTCAATTAGACTAGAATCTAAGAACCTGATTTCTAGTACCTTCATTGGTACTACTTGCCCTGAGAATGTCAACATGTAATTTACCCACTGTGGGTTTGGTTTCCTTCAGTTCAGTTCAGTTCAGTTCAGTTGCTCAGTCATATCCTACTCTTTGCAGCCCCATGAATCGCATCACACCAGACCTCCCTGTCCATCACCAACTCCCGGAGTTCACTCAAACTCATGTGCATAGAGTCGCTGATGCCATCCAGACATCTCATCCTCTGTCGTCCCCTTCTCCTCCTGCCCACAATCCCTCCCAGCATCAGGGTCTTTTTCAATGAGTCACCTCTTCACATCAGGTGGCCAAAGTACTGGAGTTTCAGCTCCAGTATCAGTCCTTGCAATGAACACTCAGTACTGATCTCCTTCAGAATGGACTGGTTGGACCTCCTTTCACTCCAAGGGACTCTCAAGAGTCTTCTCCAACACCACAGTTCAAAAGCATCAATTCTTCAGTGCTCAGCTTTCTTCACAGTCCAACTCTCACATCCATACATGACCACAGGAAAAACCATAGCCTTGACTAGACGGACGTTTGTTGGCAAAGTAATGGCTTTGCTTGTTAATATGCTATCTAGGTTGGTCATAACTTTTCTTCCAAGGATCTAGTGTCTTTTAATTTCATGGCTGCAATCACAATCTATCATGATTTTGGAGCCCCAAAAATAAAGTCTGACACTGTTTCCACTGTTTCCCCATCTATTTCCCACGAAGTGATGGGACCAGGTGCCATGATCTTCGTTTTCTGAATGTTGAGCTTTAAGCCAACTTTTTCACTCTGCTCTTTCACTTTCATCAAGAGGCTTTTTAGTTCCTCTCCACTTTTTCCCATAAGGGTGCTGTCATCTGTATATCTGAGGTTATTGATATTTCTCCTGGCAATCTTGATTCCAGCTTGTGTTTCTTCCAGTCCAGTGTTTCTCTTGATGTACTCTGCATATAAGTTAAATAAGCAGGGTGACAATATACAGCCTTGACGTACTCCTTTTCCTATTTGGAACCAGTCTGTTGTTCCATGTCCACTTCTAACTGTTGCTTACTGACCTGCATACAGATTTCTCAAAAGGCAGGTCAGGTGGTGTGGTATTCCCATCTCTTTCAGAATTTTCCACAGTTTATTGTGATCCACACAGCCAAAGGCTTTGGAATAGTCAATAAAGCAGAAATAGATGTTTTTCTGGAACTCTCTTGCTTTTTCCATGATCCAGTGAAGTTGGCAATTTGATCTCTGGCTCCTCTGCCTTTTCTAAAACCAGCTTGAACATCTGGAAGTTCACGGTTCGTGTACTGCTGAAGCCTGGCTTGGAGAATTTTGAGTATTACTTTACTAGCATGTGAGATGAGTGCAATTGTGTGGTAGTTTGAACATTCTTTGGCATTGCCTTTCTTTGAGATTGGAATGAAAACTGACCTTTTCCAGTCCTGTGGCCACTGCTGAGTTTTCCAAATTTGCTGGCATATTGAGTGCAACACTTTCACAGCATCATCTTTCAGGATTTGAAATAGCTCCACTGGAATTCCATCACCTCCACTAGCTTTGTTTGTAGTGATGCTTTCTAAGCCCCACTTGACTTCACATTCCAGGATATTTGGCTCTAGTTGAGTGATCACACCATTATGATTATCTGGGTCATGAAGATTTTTTTTTTATAGTTCTTCTGTGTATTCTTGCCACCTCTTCTTAATATCTTCTGCTTGTGTTAGGTCCATACCATTTCTGTTGTTTATCAAGTCCACCTTTGCATGAAATGTTCCCTTGATATCTTTAATTTTCTTGAAGAGATCTCTAGTCTTTCCCATTTTGTTGTTTTCCTCTATTTCTTTCCATTGATCACTGAGGAAGGCTTTCTTATCTCTCCTCTCATGGTCAAGGTTGGCAGCAAAGAGGAGCTACCACACACCTGAGGTCAGAGCAGGAGGCCAAGAGGAGCAACCCCACGTACAAGGAGTGGCGGCTGCAGGGGCTCCGGTGGGCCCAGAGGAACTACTCCACGTTCAAGGTCACGAGGGGTGGCCATGAGGAGATACCCCTCGTCCAAGGTAAGGAGCAGCAGCTGGTATTTGCTGGAGCAGCCATAAAGAGGTACCCCAAGTCCAAGGTAAGAGAAACCCAAATAAGACCATAGGTGTTGCAAGAGGGTATCAGAGGGCAGACACACTGAAACCGTAATCACAGAAAACTAGCCAATCGATCACATGGACCACAGCCTTGTCTAACTCAATGAAACTAAGCCATGCCGTGTGGGGCCACCCAAGGTGGGCAGGTCATGGTGGAGAGGTCTGACAGAATATGGTCCACTGGAGGAGGGAAAGGCAAACCACTTCAGTATCCTGGTTTCCTTACTGAAGTTAAAATAGAGCAGCTATAAATGTGCTGCTTTTCTGGTGGCATCTTAGATATGAATCTCTCTTGTTCACCACTTAAAAATTCTGCATAAAATAAAAAAATCAAAATACATTCTGATTGAAGTAACAAGACAAAGGGAATGCATAAATGCCAACATAAGTGGAGAGTTTGTTGATAATCAAAGATGTGCAGGAAACTGGAGCTAGAGCACCCTGTGCTGGAAGGGGAAAGTGTTTTAGAGTATAGTTCTGAGGGGCCAAGCAGCAGCAGATCCCAGAAGGAAATTACAAAAATATGTTCTCAAAGATCAGTTACCTATCCTGAATTGCAAATGTCAGAGGACCAAGATGTAACAGGAAACTTTCTGCCCTGGAAAGGAAGAGAATTAAAACTTGTAAAGTATGTTTCTGGTAGGGTTTCAGTGGAAGAGATTGGGGAAGAGTCCTGGGATGGAAAATCTAGAAGTTTTAGGAAAATGACACGTCTTAATTGTGTATCAATTGTTCTGAAGTCCATCAAATGTTGGTTACAGGAGTCAGTGTGAAACTGGGTTGCACATATAAGCAAGGAAGACTTCCTAAACCTATTTGTCTTCAAAAGACAAAATGAAAACCAATAAAGGCTCCATGTTTTAATAAGACATTTGTTCATCCAGGCAACAGAAGAGGTAGCCTTTGGGATAAGAGAATCTAGAGGACAATCTTGGATGCCATCATCCTCGCCTCTAGCCCAAAAGTAAAAAAAAAGAAAGAAAGAAAGAAAGAAAGAAAGAAAGAAAGAAAGCAAACAATGGATTTGGTTCAAAAGTAACTTAAAGGGATCTCCCACAGCAATACTCTAATAAAAATTGTGGACAAGTGCAGTAAATTTATGGAGAGAGGAAACATGCTTCTCAGTAAATACATTGTTGCATATTAGAAGAAAAATTTAACAGGATTCCACCATGAGTTATACATAGGAAAAGAGAAAGACAAAACTCAGTACAACAACTCAGGCAAGATATGGCCTGAACCTGAGAGAAGCAGGATGTGAAGACTGACAAAATTGTGACCTAGAAAAATTTAGGAAAGAAAATGAAGGAAAAAGAACTTTGAAATGGCCTGAAGCCCAACAGAGGAGATGAGGTGGCATATAATAGAAAATATGGAAGATAGAAATGAGGAACCCCTCCAGAACACACACACACAGGTGCACGCGTGCACACACACACACGCATGCACACACATGTGCACACACTCACACACACGCGCGCATGCACACATACATTCAAGAAGCAAAGGAAGGATTAGAAAATAAGAGTTAGAAGACAGTGAAAGGAGAATGTTTCACACCAATGAAGCAGAATAAATCATTCAAAATGTAATAATAAGAGGAAGGCTTGCATATGCATAGTGAAAGTTCCACTGTTCACCAGTGCAAACAAAATACAATAGTTCATGTTAAGATATATTCTAGTACATTTATTGGAATTTTAAAATAAACATTTTGGTAGTAAAAGTAAAAAAAAATCAAGTCACGTGTTAAAAATAAAGAACTTTTCCTCAAGTGACTCTACCCAGTTATTCAACCCCAAAAGACACTGGGCTCAAAATATTCCTAAGAAGATAAAGGTTGAACAAAAGATTTTATATCCAACCAAGATCTTTTAATTATAAAAGCTGTAGACAAATATTTTTTTTCCTCAAAAAGTCTCCTGAGAAATCTAACAGAATGAATCCAACCTGACAAGAGTTCTTGGTTGAAAATTTAGCCAAAGCCACAGGAACAAGCATTAAATATCTTAAACAATAAAACTAAATTCTAAAGGAAAATATAGGCCAGAGTGGCAAGATACAGTAAAACCATTATTGAGCAAGTAAAAATTATTGAGAAGAGTGTGAGGGGAAGACTGAGAACTCACATATTGCCTCATATGTTACAGCCACAAGCCAAAACATTATAACATAAATGTGACAAATCAATTAGTCAAAGCAGAATTATTTTGGGGTTTCACAGGTGGCTCAGACAATAAAGAATCTGCTTGCAGTACAGAAGACCTGACTTGAACCCTGGGTTGGGAAGATCCCCTGGGGAAGGGAAAATCTACTCCAGTATTCTTGCCTGGAGAATTCCATGGACAAGGGAGACTGGTGGGCTATGTTCCATGGGGTTGCAATGAGTCAGAGACGGAGAAATTAACACTTTCAAACTTTCAGGAGTATATTTAATTGTACAAAACAGAACACTAAGAAAAAGTGTACCATAAGGCAAATGTTTGAATATAAAAAAATGATAGAAGAAAAAGGAACAGTGGGAAAATATTATTGTTTTTTCATAGGATGAAACTAATATGTACTCTATACAGAAATACAGAACTAAGGCATGATATAAAGGTAATCTCGGGAATAATCATTGAAACTTTGTAAATATTTTTAAGAAGAAGCAAATAGAACACAGCAAATACATTCAAAAGGAAAAAAGCTGCAAACATAAACATAAAATAACCAGCTAAAATTAAGTTCAAACATATTCCTCTTATCAATACATGTAAGTGATAACTTATCTATTAAAAGAAATGAGAAAAGACTTCAGCTTATATTATGAAGCAAAATCTGAATCTATAAAGCATAAAAGTGATCCATTGAAAAACAGTTATATAAATCTTGAAAAGGTTGAACAAATTTGTTTCAGGAACATGCTTCCAGCTAAAAAGCAACAAAAATGACAAACAAAAGCACTTTATAATATACAATGAAGAAAATAATTATGAAAATCTATATATTAAATTACATGGCAGCAACTTGGTCAAACAAGAAATACAGGAGACAAAAGGAAAAATAACAAGAATTGTGACTTTAATAAATCTCTCTAATTTCAAAATAGATTATACAGGACAAAATAAACCAGAATATATAAAAGGTTGCTACTATATTTATAAAGATAGCTGGTTTAATCTATATTGACTTCAGTATCCTGTAAATAAGGAGTGCATCTTCTTTTTTTGAACTCCATGAGATATGCATGTTAAATAGATTTTGTATATATATATATATATATATATATATAGAGAGAGAGAGAGAGAGAGAGAGAGTGTGTGTGAGTGTATATATAGAGAGAGATTTTAAAGAATTGTCTCATACAGTGGTTGAGATTGACAAGAACAAAATCTGCAGCAAAGACAGAAAGGCTGTAGACCTAGGATGAGGAGATCTTCCAGCTTGAGTCGAAAGACATCAGAGGCAGAATTATTTCTCCCTTGGGGGATTCGGGGCTTCCCTGGTAGCTCAAATGGTAAAGAATCTGTCTACGGTGTAGGAGACCCAGTTTCGATCCCTGGGTTGGGAAGATCCCCTGGAGAAAGGATTGGCACCCCACTCCAGTACTGTTGCTGGAGAATCCCATGGACAGAGAAGCCCAGCAGGCTACAGTCCATGGGGGTCACAAGAGTCAGACGATGGGGGATTGGGTCTGTTTTCTCTTCAGGCCTACAAGTGATTGGATGAAGCCCACACATATTATAAAGAAGAATCTCAAAGTCTAATTTTTTCAATGTGAATCTCATCTAAAACTGTCAGTACCTCACAGCAAAATTTAGTGATTGACCAAGTATCTGAAAACTATGGCCTAACCAAGTTGACACATAAAACTAACCATTAAATTTAGATATGTGTGTATGCGCTTGTGCATGTGTGTGTGAAGTATGACATAAATGCTTTTCAGTGTTACAAATTTGGAGTAAAATCATTTACTGATGTTACATTACATCATACAAATACATACTTCAGAATATACTTGGAGACATCTCTGTTGTTAAACATGACGGCATCCATTCCTATCTTCCCAGAATATTCCCTCCACCTTCCTCCTTTCAGTTTTAGAACAATCACACCACCAAATTTATTTTGAACTTTTTTATTTTATATTGGGGTATAACCAATTAACAACTTTGTAAACTTTCAGGTGAATGGTAAAGGAACTCAGGCATGCATATACATGTATCCACCTCTCCCAAACTCCCCTCACTTCCAGACTGCCACATAATGTTGAGCAGAATTCCATGTGTTATACAGTAGATCCTTGTTGGTTATCCATTTTAAATACAGCAGTGTGGACATGTCCATCACACACTCCCTAAATATTACTCCCCCCTATCCTTTCCCTCTGGAATCATAAGTTCATTCTCTAAGACCAACAAGTTTAAATAGGTATACTACACTCAAATTGACATTTTTGAAGTATGGTGTTGGAGAAGACTCCTGAGAGTCTCCTGGACTGCAAGGAGATTCAACCAGTCAATCCTAAAGAAAATAAGTCCTAAATATTCATTGGATGGACTGATACAGAAGCTGAAACTCCAATACTTTGGCCAACTGATGTGAAGAACTGACTCACTGGAAAAGACCCTGATGTTGGGAAAGGTTGAGGACAAAAGAAGAAAGTAATGGCAGAGAATCAGATGGTTAGATGGCATCGCCAACTCAATGGACATGAATTTGAGCAAAACTTAGGAGATGGTGAAGGACAGGGAAGCCTGCATTGCTGCAGTCCACGGGATCACAAAGAGTCAGACATGACTTAGCAACTTAACAACAACAATGGCTACTCACTTAAAAACCTAAATTGTACCGTAACCCTTGTAAATGGTTATCTTGAAGTCATTAAATTTTGTGAACTAGATACAAATGAAAAGAGTGCATGCACCTTCCAGTCTGCATCTTTAAAAATGCGGTTACTTACTATTCCTGCCCTTTCTTCCTACTGTCCTCAGACTGGATACCAAAAATGAGAGAGACTCAACTAGAAACAGAAACTACAGTTGGAGATGGAGCAAAATAAATTAGGGAGAACTGGGGTCTCCAGATAACCTCTTACTACTCAGTTATCCCACTCTCCTCTAGATCAAGCAGAGGTTTATGTAGAATATGAGTAAGTTCTGGTCTCTTTACTGATCTCTTTACTCTGATCTCTGCAGTCCTTTACTACTGTATCATAGTATTTATTCCAGTAATAAAAAGTATCAGTTAAGTTCAGTCTCTTATTTGTGTCTGACTCTTTGCAACCCTATGGACTGTAGCACACCAAGCTTCCCTGTCTTTCACCAACTCTTGTAGCTTGCTTCAACTCATGTCCACTGAGTTGGTAATACCATCCAACCATCTCATCCTCTGCCATCCCCCTCTCCTCTAGCCTTCAGTCTTTCCTAGCATCAGGGTCTTTTCCAGGGAGTCAGTTCTTTGTATCAGATGGCCAAAGTGTTGGAGCTTCAGCTTCAGCATCAATCCTTTCAATGAATATTGAAGACTGATTTCATTCAGGATGGACTGCTTGGATGTCCTTACAGTGCAAGGGACTTTCAAGAGTCTTCTCTAACACCGCAGTTCAAAAACATCAATTCTTTGGCACTTAGCTTTCTTTATAGTCCAACTCTTACATCCATACATGACTACTGGAAAAAAACATACCTTTCACCAGATGGACATTTGTCAGCAAAGCAATGTCTCTGCTTTTTAAAATGCTGTCTAGGTTTGGCGTAGCTTTTCTTCCAAAGATCAAGTGTATTTTAATTTCACGGCTTTTTATTTTACAGGTAACCTTGTGATGGATATGTCATACTTTTTTTGATATGTTTGATATTTAAGAAACATTTTAAAATATATAAATTACTTCATGAAAAGATTGCATCTATTTGTGTTGCCACCTTATGTTTATAATAATAGCAACATCATTGAAACCTAATTCCATGAGCCTTGTTTATGACCTGAGAGAGGTCACAGGTATCTTCTCTTTTTGTTTAATTGGATTTTCCCCATGGTCTATTTATGCCACTTCTTTCCCTTAGCTCTTAGAATTATTTAAATATAGAAACTATCACAGAAGTTGAGAAGGCTGGGAAAGAGAATCTGAATTTGGTTTTCCTTTGGAGCTTAGAAGAAAATAATCACCTTCATTACATGGTACTTTTCATCTTTAACCTGACTTTCAGTAATTAGGACCTCAATCACATCAATTAAAAAGGCTACATTAAGATGAATGACATTTGGAAAAGAAAGTATTAAGGAAAATTTATTTTAGATTTTGCTTTGACTTAGAATGTTACTTACTGTTGACTCTGTTCAAATGGCCCTCTGTGTGAGGCTCTGATTACACTGCTCATTCCATTTCAGATGAAGGGGAAACTCAAAGCCCATTTGCAGCTTTTATCCTCAAGCCCTCCACAGTTGTTTGGACACTACTATTATTGCACAATATGCTATGCTGGGAAAATATAACTTAGTCCTCTTTTAATTGTGCTTACATGAATATTTGTCATAAGTTTTTGAAAGTGAAAGTTGCTCAGTCATGTCTGACTCTTTGTGACCCAGGCCAGAATACTGGAGTGGGTAGGCTTTCCCTTCTCCAGGGGATTTTCCCTAACCCAAGGATCAAACTCAGGTCTCCCACATTGCAGGCAGATTCTTTACCAGCTGAGCCACAAGGGAAGAAACCAAGATTTCTGACAGACACACGCCCATCAATGCAACAATGACTCACATGTAAAGATGAATCTCAGGCAAGCTCTGATTACATTTCCTGGCTGGTGGTTTGTAGAGCTCCAAGGCTGCTTTCCCTTGGCTTATATTGCGCTCAAGGATCCAGCAGGTTCCCAGACATTTGCTCAAGCCCAGACTGTCACAACTGAGGCAATTAATGTGGTAATGAGAATCTGGCATCCAAAATGTTATTTCCTGCAGGACTTGTCATTTTTTCAGAATGTATTAGGAGAAAAAAAAAAATATTTGTCTCTTTCCAACCTGAATTTGTTGACCCCTGAAAATCTCACACATTAGAGGCATACCAGAGAAAGACCAAAAATAGGGGCAGAGGGAAACACTTGAAGTGTCCAAGATGGAAGACAAGCTGATGAAAGTGTGGTGCTACTGAGAAAGAGGTCAAAAGAATGTTAAATATAATTGTTTCCTTTACTGCTGAAGTTTACAAGCTATTTCTTTAATGTAGATTATCTCTAAGTTTCAACACGGTCTATGGGAGACTGAATTTACTCCCGAGAATCAGAAGGTCACACCTTTTCTCTACACACGAAATTGTATCATCACATTGAAGAAGAGTGCACAGCCTGAAAACAGATCTTTGGCAAATTTCTGACACAAAATTACAGTTTTATAGGCATCTATGACTCTGCAACTGAACTTGATTTTAAGATAGAGAAGTGTTTCATTAAATTGTGAGGTGAGAAAAGTTGTGGAAGATTCACTCCTATGAAATTTCCCAAAGCAGAAGTAAAGAATAAGTCTTTCCTCTGATGGGGTTTCAGTGCCATGTGTAATAATTATCTGATGAAACAAATACAGCAAACTCATCAATGTGCTACATTGTTTAATTAGTAAATCAACTAAATATTGATGATGAAAATCAGAAAAAAATATTGGTAATGCTTTGGAGAGTTAACTGAGTTTAGGCCATTTTCATCCATTTATAGCCTTTAGAATATTTTATAATGAAACCTAGAGTATCCATGTCAGGTTTAATAGGCTAATATTCTTAAGTCACAGGTTCTCCAAAAGCAGACAGTCATTCTCGTTCACAGGTGTCTTCCCATTGTGGCCCAGTTTCAGGAAGGTACTGGTTTGTGAGTGGAGCTTCATAACTGAGATGCAATGGCTATGCAGATGGCCCATGTTCTCAAATCCGTTTCTTTTTCCCAGCTCTACAGCCTAAAAAGGCTGCCATAATGCAGCTGCTTCATACCTCCATATATTTTCACAGAGATGGAACCATGGTCTCTTATGTAAAATCTGTTTACTTTTCTGCATACCTATGGCTTAGCATAGCTCAGCATCTTTCACTGTCCACATCCCCTACTTTCTTACACAAATGGACCTACAAGGAATAAAAGTACTCCCATTTGAAAATAAATTTTCTATACTGTTCATAAAAAATTAAATTAATGAGATGTTGAAAGGAAGAGAGAAAGGGGGCAGAAATATAAGATGAGGTGACTTGAAATAGTGTTTTGGTAATCTTTGCTGTTCGGTTGCTCAGTGTGTCCAACTGTTTGAGACCCCATGGACTGCAGCACGTCAGGCTTCCCTATCCTTCACTAACTCCCAGAGGTTGCTCAAACTCATGTAATATACTGCTTCCTGAGCTCAAAATGCAGGTGTACCAAAAGAGAGAGAGAGTCAGAAGGGAACTCTAGCACAATGTATGAACTAATCTTAGAAGGCACACAGAAACTTCACCGCATTTGTTAGAAGTGAGTTTTAAGGCCAATCCATACCGGGCAGAAGATAAATGCTACAAAAAGTAGGAGGAGTTGTTAAAGAATTAGCATACTTATCTTAAAACAAAAATAAAATAAATGAAAATGAAAATGTCATTCATTTTCTATATTTAACATTAATAATCACAATAACAATATCTATAATTTTTTCAAGTGCTTAATACATGTCAGGCATACTAAGGTATCATCTGCAATATATCTTCTAAAGTAGCTAAATTATATTCCACAGTTTAAAGATGAAGACTGATATACAGGGAGGTTCTTAGTGTGCCCATGCTCTTACTACTAATAGGGCTGAGAGAGAAAAACCATAGCCTTGACTAGATGGACCTTAGCTGGCAAAGTAATGTCTCTGCTTTTGAATATGCTATCTAGGTTGGTCATAACTTTTCTTCCAAAGAACAAGCGTCTTTTAATTCCATGGCTGCAATTACCATCTGCAGTGATTTTAGAGCCTCAAAAAATAAAGTCTGACAGTGTTTCCACTGTTTTCCCATCTGTTTCCCATGAAGTGATGGGACCAGATGCCATGATCTTCACTTTCTGAATGGTGAGCTTTAAGCCAACCTTTTCACTCTCCACTTTCACTTTCATCAAGAGGCTTTTGAGTTCCTCTTCAGTTTCTGCCATAAGGGTGGTGTCATCTGCATATCTGAGGTCATTGATATGTCTCCTGGCAATCTTGATTCCAGCTTGTGTTTCTTCCAGTCCAGCGTTTCTCATGATGTACTCTGCATAGAAGTTAAATAAGCAGGGTGACAATATACAGCCTTGACGTACTATCACTTTCTGCCATAAGGGTGGTGTCATCTGCATATCTGAGGTTATTGATATTTCTCCCGGCAATCTTGATTCCAGCTTGTGTTTCTTCCAGTCCAGCGTTTCTCATGATGTACTCTGCATATAAGTTAAATAAGCAGGGTGACAATATACAGCCTTGACGTACTTCTTTTCCTATTTGGAACCAGTCTGTTGTTCCATGTCCAGTTCTAACTGTTGCTTCCTGACCTGCATACAGATTTCTCCAGAGGCAGGTCAGGTGGTCTGGTGTTCCCATCTCTTGAAGAATTTTCCAGTTTATTGTGATCCAGTCAAAGTCTTTGGCATAGTCAATAAAGCAGAAATATATGTTTTTCTGGAACTCTCTTGCTTTTTCCATGATCCAGTGAAGTTGGCAATTTGATCTCTGGTTCCTCTGCCTTTTCTAAAACCAGCTTGAGCATCAGGAAGTTCACGGTTCATGTATTGCTGAAGCCTGGCTTGGAGAATTTTGAGCATTACTTTACTACTGTGTGAGATGAGTACAATTGTGTGGTAGTTTAGGCATTCTTTGGCATTACCTTTCTTTGGGATTGGAATGAAAACTGACCTCTTCTAGTCCTGTGGCCACTGTTGAGTTTTCCAAATTTGCTGGCATATTGAGTGCAGCACTTTCACAGCATTGCCTTTCAGGATTTGAAAGAGCTCAACTGGAATTCCATCACCTCAACTAGCATTGTTTGTAGTGATGCTTTCTAAGGCCCACTTGGCTTCACATTCCAGGTTGTCTGGCTCTAGATGAGTGATCACACCATCGTGATTATCTGGGTCATAAAGATCTTTTTTGTACAGTTCTTTTGTGTATTACTGCCACCTCTTCTTAATATCTTCTGCTTCTGTTAGGATGATACCATTTCTGCCCTTTATCGAGCCCATCTTTGCATGAAATGTTCCCTTGGTATCTCTAATTTTCTTGAAGAGAACTCTAGTCTTTCCCATTCTGTTCTTTTGCTCTATTTCTTTGCATTGATTGCTGAAGAAGGCTTTCTTATCTCTTCTTGCTATTCTTTGGAACTCTGCATTCAGATGCTTATATCTTTCCTTTTCTCCTTTGTTTTTCACCTCTCTTTTCACAGCTGTTTGTAAGGCTCCCCAGACAGCTATTTTGCTTTTTTGCATTTCTTTTCCATGGAGATGGTCTTGATCCTTGTCTCTTGTACAATGTCATGAACCTCATTCCATAGTTCATCAGGCAGTCTCTCCATCAGATCTAGGCCCTTAAATCTATTTCTCACTTCCACTGTATAATCATAAGGGATTTGATTTAGATCATACATGAATGTTCTAGCAGTTTTCCCTACTTTCTTCAATTTAAGTCTGAATTTGGCAATAAGGAGTTCGTGATATGAGCCACAGTCAGCTCCTGGTCTTGTTTTTTTTTTTTTTTTTTTACTATATAGAGCTTCTCCATCTTTGGTTGCAAAGACTATAATCAATTTGATTTTGGTGTTGAACATCTGGTGATGTCCATGTGTAGAGTCTTCTCTTGTGTTGTTGGAAGAAGGTGTTTGCTATGACCAGTGCATTTTTTTGGGAAAACTCTATTAGTCTTTGACCTGCTTCCTTCTGCATTCCAAGGCCAAATTTGCCTGTTACTCCAGGTGTTTCTTGACTTCCTACTTTTGCATTCCAGTCCTCTATGATGAAAAGGACATCTTTTTTGGGTTTTAGTTCTAAAAGGTCTTGTAGTCTTCAATAGAACCGTTGAACTTCAGCTTCTTCAGCATTACTGGTTGGGGCATAGACTTGGATTACCATGATATTGAATGGTTTGCCTTGGAGACAAACAGAGATCATTCTGTCATTTTTGAGATTGCATCCAAGTACTGCATTTCGGACTCTCTTGTCGACCATGATGGCTACTCTATTTCTTCTGAGGGATTTCTGCCCACGGTTGTAGATATAATGGTCATCTGAGTTAAATTCACCCATTCCAGTCCATTCTCGTTCGCTGATTCCTAGAATGTCGATGTTCACTCTTGCCATCTCTTGTTTGACCACTTCCAATTTGCCTTGATTCATGGACTTGACATTCCAAGTTCCTGTGCAATGTTGCTCTTTATAGCATCGGACCTTGTTTCTATCATGAGTCACATCCACAGCTGGATATTTTTTTTCTTTGGCTTCATCCTTTCAGTCTTTCTGTACTTATTTCTCAACTGATCTCCAGTAGTGTGTTGGGCACCTACTGACTTGGGGAGTTCCTCTTTCAGTATCCTATCATTTTGCCTTTTCATACTGTTCATGGGGTTCTCAAGGCAAGAATACTGAAGTGGTTTGCCATTCTCTTCTCTAGTGGACCACATTCTGTCAGACCTCTCCACCACACCCACCCATCTTGAGCTGCCCCATGAGCATGGCTTAGTTTAATTGAGTTAGAAAAGGCTGTGGTCCTATTGTGATTAGATTGACTAGTTTTCTGTGAGCATGGTTTCAGTGTATCTGCCCTCTCATGCCCTCTTGCAACACTTACTATCTTACTTGGGTTTCTCTTACCTTGGGTGTGGGATATCTCTTCACTGCTGCTCCAGCAAAGCACAGCCATTTCTCCTTATCTTGGATGAAGGTTATTTCCTCACCGCTGCCCTTCCTGACCTTCAACATGGGATAGCTTCTCTAGGCCCTCCTGAGCTCTTGCAGCCACCGCTCCTTGGACATGGGGTTGCTCCTCCTGGCCGCTGCTCCTGGCCTCGGGTGCGGGGTGGCTCCTCCCGGCCACCACCCCTGACCTCGGATGCAGGGTGGCTCCTCTTGGCCACCACCTCTGGCTTCAGACGCCTGGTAGCTCCTCTTGGCCATTCCTGTGTTGTCGCAGCCTGGCACTCTCGGCCACTGCCCCTGACCTCGGACGTGGGGTAGCTCCTCTCGGCCACACTTAGTGCGCTGGTCGCAGCCACCCGCGCTTAGTTTGAGAGATGTATCACTGCTGTTTGTGAATTCATGACATGCTCTCAGAGAAAGCACTGGATAGTAAAAGAAATTAACTTGCAAAACCACTATTAATTTATGCTGACACAGAGTGAAACTGAAAATAAGGAGGTATTTGTAGCTGATAGGTAACACCTGGAAAAACTGCTGAGTGGTTCTCTCCTAATGGGAACATTCTGAAGTATTGTGTGATAGATGATGGTATGTCCACTATTATTACCTTTTCTTCAGCAGGAGTTATTAAAAAAGCCTCTAAGCCAAGTTGCTTAAATCATCAATAACATTCATGTAAACACCCACCACAGTATAACCAAATATATCACCCCGGAGAAACATGGCAACTGACTCAGAGCAGTGTATTAACAGTAGTCATGAATATATCTTGCATACTAATGTAAGAATCAAGTTTACCATATACCACTCCTAGAGGTTTGAAATTATAGGTTTGTGTATGATGATGAAGTTCATGTTAATGCACTTAAACACTAATTACAAATAATATGAAAGATCAGTCATTACAAATAATATGAAAGATCAGTCAATGTACTTAAGCAATTGTTAAGTATTCTTGATTTTTACTGGTTCATGATATTATTTCAAGCTATAGAAATTTAACAATAGTTTGTAAATCTCATAAAAAAGAACTATTCACAGTCAATTTTATCTATACTTAAAGGATTTGTTAAGGTGAATATGAAAAACATACATTACACTTTTTAGTCTAATTTTATATTAACTACGTTACCTTTCTCACATGCTCTAGTCTTTAAGTATTATCACATTCACAGTGAAATTGGAAAATTACCTGAACCTTCAATTCATTGATATTTAAAGATAAGGGTATTAGGCTTTGGTTATTAAAACACGCATTTTTAAAAATTAGATTGACTCGGCATGAATGAGGGATTTTAAGCTAAAAATTCAACGTATCTTCAATGTATAAACCAGTCTTCATTACTCAATATGTGTAATACTTAGGGCAAGTCTCTAAATCACTTAGTGGTTCAAGTTCACATTCAAATATTATACTTTTAGAGAGAGTGTTTCAAATGTACTTTTCCTTATACAGGATGTGCATGATTGTATTTGAATCCTGGAGGATGAAGAAACATTATTAGTCTGTAAGTTGGGAAATGAGACATACTCAATGCATGTGATTTATCACAGAGCTCATTAATAAAACATTTCCTGCACGTCATTCTTCCCCCACCAACAAAATGTCTGCTGACTTCAATCTGGATTTCTGTTTATTAAATCATTTCCATTAATGGAAATCAGAAGCAAAATAGCAGGAAATGTCCCTCAGCATAGCAAGATTACATGTCTTTTACTGTGTCAAATATTCCAAAAGGAAAATTAAGGATCTGTGTATTTTTGGTACCACTCTGGCAGGGGTGATATACAAGCCTCCTTTGCAGTCATTTTTCTTCCACATAAAATGAGGCAAGACAAAAGGAATTCCTTTTTTTTTTAGGCATTAGTGTTAGAATTTGTCTACTGAATTCTAATTACATGGAAGAAATGCCTTAAACTGTTCTTTATTCTTAAATACTCCACTATAAACAACCATTTACTAAACATTATAAAGCTAAGTTAGATACTCCACAAACTCAGGGTGAATACACCATTTTATCTTTTTTTTCCCCCGGATACTTCCTGTACACTAACACGTCTTACTATCATACACTTTACTTTTTGCAAGTCATACTCCTCAGTCCAAAATTTTCCATAAACTCAGAGGTTTTAGTTATTCTAATGGAAGTTAGAATTTTATGTCTTATGTCCAAATGTCTCTTTCTTCAATTTTGTCGCTGTGATTGAAACTAACATCATTTTCCTTTAAAACAGCATTCTGAATTACTCACCTGGAATTCTTCCTATCTGTTCAACACAAAGCACCCACGATGGTAGTGACGTAACATAAATCAGATCATATATCTCTGCTAAAAAGTTCCATGGCTTTTCATTGCACATATAAGAAAATTCAAACTTTAGCATGGGCACAAAGTTCTCACTTTATGACCCATGCCTGTTTGCATTTCTAACATCATTCCCTACTACTCTTTGCTGATGAGACCATGACTCAATAATAGTAAGCTTCTACCTGTTCCTCCATGTCTATATCTTTAGAACTTTTGAATTTATTGTCTATTCTTCCTATAAACTTAGATCTAGGGTGTAGCTTTATATAACTCAGTAAAATATATACACTTTCCACCCCCACAGGCCCAGTCGTTTTCCACTATATCTTTATTTTTTTATATTATTTTGACAGTTATCATTAAGGGAAATTTATTTTCCTTTCACTTATTTATGCCCTTATTGTTGTTGTTTAATCATATCTGACTCTGTAACCCCATGAACTGTAGCCTACCAGGCTTCTCTGTCCATGAGATTCCCAGGAAAGAAACTGGAGTGGGTTAGCAGGTCTTTCTACAGAAATCTTTCCAACCCAGGGATCAAAGCTGCATCTCCTGTTTGAGAGGCAAATTCTTTACCACTGAGCCACATGGTAAGCCCTTATTCCCTTTTCTCCTCTGTCTTAATTGCTAGAATCTAAGCTACTAAGAGTCAGTTTTCTAGATTGCTAAAATACAGGAAAATATCTGGCACATAGCAGGCTTTATTAAATACCAGATAAGCAAATCTTAAATGAATTTGTAAATTAATTTGAGGAATAAAGTGCCTGATAGAAATCTGCCTCCTTCACTATTCCTGTTGCTTCAAATTGTCACTAAAGTTAAATGTGGCAGACCAAACAGCTAGATCAAGGACTTCTGTTACAGGAAATGGCAAGAAAAGAACAAGAAGTCCTCAAGAATCAAGATGCTGGAGGAGCAAAAGTTAGCTTGAGGTGCTGATGTTGTAAGAAGAATTTTCTCCTCAGAACTCATTGAAAATGCAGGAAACTAATCTAACCCTGGGCTGTGAAGCTGTCAGCAGTCAGTTCAGTCACTCAGTCATATCCAACTCTTTGCTGCCTGATGGACCACTCCAGGCCTCCCTGTCCATCACCAACTCCCAGAGTTTACTGAAGCCCATGTCCATTGAGTTGGTGATGCCATTCAACCATCTCATCCTCTGTCATCCCCTTCTCCTCCTGCTGTCAATCTTTCCCAGCATCAGGGTTTTTTCAAATGAGTCAGCTCTTTGTATCAGGTGGCCAAATACTGGAGTTTCAGCTTCAACATCAGTCTTTCTAATGAACATTCAGGACTGATTTCCTTTAGGATGGACTGGTTGGAACTCCTTGCAGTCCAAGGGATTCTCAGAGTCTTCTCCAACACCACAGTTCAAAATCATCAATTCTTCTGAGCTCAGCTTTCTTCACAGTCCAACTCTCACATCCATACATGACCACTGGAAACACCATAGCCTTGACTAGACAGATATTTGTTGGCAAACTAACATCTCTGCTTTTTAATATGCTCTCTAGATTGGTCATAGCTTTTTTTCCATGGATCAAGCGTCTTTTAGATGCTTCAGTCAACATCTGCAGTGATTTTGGAGACTAAGAAAATAAAGTCTGACACTGTTTACACTTTCCCCATCTATTTGCCATGATGTGATGGGAGTGGATGCCATGATCTTAGTTTTTTTGAATATTGGGTTTTAAGCCAGTTTTTAAACTCTCCTCTTTCAATTTCATCAAGAAGTTCCTGATTTCCTCTTCACTTTCTGCCATAAGGGTGGTGTCATCTGCATATCTGAGGTTATTAATACACCTCTTCTAGCTTTGTTCATAGTGATGATTCCTAAGGCCCACTTGGCTTCAGACTCCAGGATGTCTGGCTCCAGGTGAGTGATCACACCATCATGATTTCTGGGGCATTAGATCTTTTCAGTATAGTTCTTCTGTGTATTCTTGCCACCTCTTCTTAATATCTTATGCTTCTGTTAGTTCCATACCGTTTCTCTCCTTTATTGTTCCCACCTTTTCATGAAATGTCCCTTGGTATCTCTAATTTTCTTGAAGAGATCTCTAATCTTTCCCATTCTATTGTTTTCCTCTATTTCTTTTCATTGATCATTGAAGAAGGATTTCTTATATCTCTTTGTTATTTTTTGGAATTCTGCATTCAGATGGATATATATTTCCTTTTCTCCTTTGCCTTTAGGTTTTCTTCTTTTCTCAGCTATTTGGAAAGCCTCCTCAGACAACCATTTTGTCTTTTTGCATTTCTTTGTCTTGGGGATGATCTTGATCACCAGCTCCTATACAATGTCGTAGTTCTTCAGACACTCTCTGTCCATGGTTCTTCAGGCACTCTATCAGATCTAATCCCTTGAATCATTTATCACATCTCTTGTATAATTGTAAGGGATTTGATTTAGGTTATACCTGAATGGTCTAGTGATTTTCCCTATTTTATTCAACTGAAGTGTGAATTTTGCAATAAGGAGTTCATGATCTGAGCCACATTCAGCTCCTCATCTTATTTTTGCTGATTGTGTAGAGCTTCTCCATCTTTGGATATAAAGGATATAATCAATCTACTTTTAGTATTGACCATCTCTTGACATTTACATGTAAAGTCGTCTCTTTAGTCATTGGAGGAGGGTTTTTGCAATGACCAGTGCATTCTCTTGTCAAAATCTGTTAGCCTTGGCTCTGCTTTGTTTTGTACTCCAAGGCCAAACTTGCCTGTTATTCCATGTATCTCTTGACTTCTTACTTTTTCATTCCAGTCCCCTATGATGAAAAGAACAACATTTTTTTGGTATTAGTTCTAGAAGGTCTTGTAGAACTGGTCAGCTTCAGCATCTTCTGCTTTAGTGGTTGGGGCGTAGACTTGGAATATTGTGATATTGAATGATTTGCTTGGAAACGAATGGAAATCGTTCTGTCATTTTTGAGATTGCACTCAAGTATTGCATTGAGAATTCTTTTTTTTTTATTGATTTTTAGTTTTTAGTTTGTTTTGCTTTACAACACTGTATTCGTTTTGCTATACATTGACATGAATCAGCCACGAGTGTACATGAACTCCCAATCCCGACCCCACCTCCCCCCTCCCGCCCCACACCTTCTCTCTGGATTATCCCCGTGCATCAGTCCCCAGCATCCTGCATCCTGCATCAAACCTGGACTGGCGATACGTTTCACTTATGATATTATACATGTTAGATTGCCACTCTGCCAACTCATCCCACCCTTTCCCTCTCCCACAGAGTCCAAAAGGCCGTTCAATACATCTGTGTCTCTTTTGCTGTCTTGTTTACGGGTTT
Source organism: Aepyceros melampus (assembly GCA_006408695.1). Lineage (NCBI taxonomy): Eukaryota > Metazoa > Chordata > Mammalia > Artiodactyla > Bovidae > Aepyceros > Aepyceros melampus. The sequence goes on along the minus strand of SJXQ01006243.1, from coordinate 51,446 downwards.
ATCATTACCATCTTTCTGAATTCCATATATATGTGTAAGTATACTGTATTGGTGTTTTTCTTTCTGGCTTACTTCACTCTGTATAACGGCTCCAGCGTCATCCACCTCATTAGAACTGATTCAAATGTATTTTAATAGCTGAGTAATACTCCATTGTGTATATGTACCACAGCTTTCTTATCCATTCATCTGCTGATGGACATCTAGGTTGCTTCCATGTCCTGGCTATTATAAACAGTGCCACAATGAACATTGGGGTACACGTGTCTCTTTCAATTCTGGTTTCCTTAGTGTGTATGCCCAGCAGTGGGATCGCTGGATCATAAGGCAATTCTATTTGCAATTTTTTAAGGAATCTCCACACTGTTCTCCATAGTGGCTGTACTAATTTGCATTCCCACCAACAGTGTAAGAGGGTTCCCTTTTCCCCACACCCTCTCCAGCATTTATTGCTTGTTGACTTTTGGATCGCAGCCATTCTGACTGGTGTGAATTCTTTTGTTGACTATTAGGGATACTCCTTTTCTTCTAAGGGATTCTTGCCCACAGTAGTAGATACAGTGGTCATCTGAGTTAAATTCATCCATTCCAGTCCATTTTATTTCACTGATTTCTAAAATGTCGATGTTCATTCTTGCCATCTCCTGTCTGACCACTTCCAATTTACCTTGATTCATGGAACTGACACTCCAGGTTCGTGTGCAATATTGTTCTTAGAGCATCAGACTACTCCCATCACCAGTCGCATCCACAACTGGGTGTTGTTTTTGCTCTGGCTCCATCTCATCATTCTTTCTGAAGTTATTTCTCCACTCTTCTCCAGTAGCATATTGGGTTACTAGTGACCTGGGGAGTTCATTTTTCAGTTTCATATCTTTTTGCCTTTTCATACTGTGAAACTGTATGATTGGATATTGACTATGTGTACATGCTTAACCAGAATTTTCATTTTTTTATTCTGACTAGATAAAATTTTGCCCCACAGGCTTCTTTTGACTAGCTCTCTTAGTCATATACCATTTCATGTTAATTATTCTTTAGCACTCACAGTGTGTGAGTGTGTACATTATTTTAAAGGAGATATTTTATCTTTCTGCTAAGATCTGCACAGATGTGGCTTACATCTTCAAAAGGATTCTCTTCCCTTCCTGAACATCTAGGAAATAAGCCTCATCACTTGATTTTCTGGCCAAACATCTCTGATTTCTGTGAATACAAATACAGCTCTAAGCCACAAGAAACAACACACAGCAGTAATAATAACTGCAGTTAAAAACGAGTAACACTTGTGGAGTATTTAATATATCCTTGACACTGTGTGGAACATTTAAGCATTATGAAGTGGTATTACTATCCAATATTATAAATGGATAAATTTTGCATACCAGCCAAAGTAATTTGTTTGAAAATTGGAAAACTTACCATGTAATTTTCCAGCTTAGAACTTTTAGATAGTGTTTCACTGTTCTTGGAATAAAGGGAAAACTCCCTTAGTGCAGCTCTAAAGGCCCTACAAGACCCCTCTCTCCCCCAGCCTCATCTTACACCCTGGCTCTCCCTCATTTTTTGTATTCCAGCCACATTGACCTCCTTCATATTTAGCATGTTTCCTCAAAACCAAAGGAAATTTACACAGACGCTACTTTCCTTGGAAACTTTATTCTTGTTCTCTTCTCTTAACTTTATGATGGCTTGTTTGAATGTTTGACTAACATCTGTCCCTCTCCACTTCTTCATCTTCATTATGAAAGCATTTTAAAAACACCTGGGAGTTTGGAGATAGAAGTAGAAGGACATGCCAACCTATTTCATTCTCACCCCAACCCTTGCCCCAACAGCTCCCAGTGAATCATATTTTTTACTAGTCATTGCTAGTGATGAGCATTCCCTTTGGATTCATAATCAATAATTTGTTCTGAAGTAGTACTGTCCAGTTCTGAGCCCAACATGTAAGAATGCCTGTTAACTTTTACATTTATCCTTCTATCCATTGTGAAAGCCATCCACGATGTAAGAAGTCCTAGTAACCTTAGGCCACACTTTACAAATCCAATCTAGACACATAGAGACGTTGTATGTATGAAGAAAAAGCAAAACTCTGTCTGAGTAGCCCCAGCTGCAGCAGCAGCTCTGCTAAGTCGCTTCAGTCATGTTCAACTCTGTGTGATCCCACAGAAGGCAGCCCACCAGGCTCCACTATCCCTGGGATTCTCCAGGCAAGAACACTGGAGTGGGCTGCCATTTCCTTCTCCAATGCATGAAAGTGAAAAGTGAAAGTGAAGTCGCTCAGTAAATGTCCAACTCTTCTTGACCCCATGGACTACACAGCCTACCAGCCTACTCCATCCATGGGATTTTCCAGGCAAGAGTACTGGAGTGGGTTGTCATTGCCTTCTCCAGTAGCCCCAGCAGACCTTCCATTTATCAACCAGCACAAACTTGCCAGTTGCCTGAATGAGGCCATTTGGAAAAAGGACCTTCCAGCTCCATTTGGCCCTCCTCTGCTGATGCCATGTAGAGCACAGAAAACTTGCTTCTTCCACATGATGCCCTAGTCAGAGAACTACAGGCAAATAAACATCTGTTGTTGCTCTAAGACTTTAAATTGTGGAGCAATTTGTTACATAGTAAGAGGAAAACAAAATGAAAAGCAAACATTATTAGTTGAAAGCCCAAAGCAGGATCTTAAAGCTTAAGTGGGTACTGGAGGAGTCAGAAGCTATTCTGGCCAATTTGGGAACTGAGGACTTATACTTTAGAAGTTTGTTTTGGAAAAGGAAGAGATTTTGGATCATCTGAAAAACTGGCAAGAGAAAATTGAGAGTGCAAACTTTGCACTTAAAACAAGTTTGCTGACATTAAAGTTACATAACCTTTTAAGAAAGTTTCTGAAGAGGATACAATAAAGGTTAAGTATTTTAATTATATTCTTTGGAAGTAATTTCAAGCCAAGAGTAGACAATAAAAAAGAGCTTTAGGTTAGTCTCAATAGAAATGTCTTTAGCAATGTTACATTTCTAAGGAAAAAAAAAAAAAAGGAAAAGAATGCTATAAAAAAAGATAGGCCAGAGGCGCTCCTAAGATGGTGGAGGAATAGGACGGGGAGACCACTTTCTCCCAACAAATTCATCAAAAGAACATTTCAACGCTGATAAATTCCACAAAACAACTTCTGAATCCCAGCAGAGGACATCAGGCACCCAGAAAAGCAGCCCATTCGATTCGAAAAGAGGTAGGAAAAAATATAAAAGACAAATAAAAAGACAGGAGCTCCATCCTGGGAAGGTAGTCTTAAAAAAAGAGAAGTTTCCAAACACCAGGAAACACTCTCACTGTCGAGTCTGTGGTGATCCTTGGAACCACAGAGGACAATATAACTGGAAGAAAAAGTAAATAAATAACTAAAACCCACAGATTACGTGCCCAATGGTAACTCCCCTCGGGGAGAAGCAGCACAGATGTCTGCATCTGCCACTAGCAAACGGGGGATGGGGAGGGAGGCATGAGCTGCAATGCTTAGAGTAGGACCCGGCCTGAATGCCCCAAGGGCAGTCTGAGGGAACTAACTTGGGCTAGCAAACCAGACTGTGGGATAGTCTGAAAAGCCCTAACCTAAGACACCGCCAGGCCTTCTCACAGAACAAAGGACTGACTAGAGCTACGTGAAAAGCCCTAACCTAAGACACCGTCAGGCCCGCTCACAGAACAAAGGACTGAACAGAGCTAGCCAGCTGCAAACCATCCCCCTCTGGTGACAGGCAGCCAGAGCCAGAAGGGGGCAATTGCAGCCCCAGAGAGGCATTATCTACCAAACTGCAAGCAGGCTTCTTTGCTAATTAAGACTTCTTGGGATTCTGGATGGTCAACATCCACCTGAGAAGGTGCGCTGGTTGTACATCCAGAAAACCGAGAGGCAGGGGAAGGGGAGGTGATAAGTCACAGCGACTGCACTAGCCAAACACTTGATCACCTGAGCTTCTAGGACCTGGGAAGGGCACAAAACACAGGCTCAACCTAGTCTGCGTCTCTGAGGACTGCCAGAGTGCCTGAACCTGAGCGGCTTAGACCTGGGAGGTGCATACAGCCCAGGGCTGGCCTCAGACAGTTCCCGGTGGAGCAACTTAGAGCCGGAGCAGTGTGGGCAGGGAGGGCACACGTGCTGTGAGAGGGGGCAGCCCAGTGTGGCTGAGTCACTGCAAGTACACACCAGTGTTATTTGTTTGCAGCGTCCCTCCCTCCCCACAGCATGACTGAACTGCTGCTGCTGCTGCTAAGTCGCTTCAGTCATGTCCAACTCTGTGTGACCCCATAGACGGCAGCCCACCAGGCTCCCCTGTCCCTGGGATTCTCCAGGCAAGAACACTGGAGTGGGTTGCCATTTCCTTCTCCAATGTATGAGAGTGAAAAGTGAAACTGAAGTCACTCAGTTGTGTCCGACTCTTAGTGACCCCATGGACTGCAGTCCACCAGGCTCCTCCATCCATGGGATTTTCCAGGCAAGAGTACTGGAGTAGGGGTACTCACTTGCCATAACAAGTGAGCCTAAAAATGTGTCCACTACCGCCCCCTTGTGTCAGGGCAGAAATCAGACACTGAAGAGACCAGCAAACAGAAGAAGCTAAAACAGAGGGAACCGCCTTGGAAGTGACAGGTGCAATAGATTAAAGCCCTGTAGTTAGTACTGACTACATAAGAAGGGGCCTATAGATCTTGAGAAATATAAGCCAAACCAAGGAACTATCCAAAAATGAACTGACCCCACACTGCCAACACCACCAGAGAAAGTCCTAAATATAGTTTTACTATCATTCTTTATTTTTTAATTGTTTTTTAAATTTTTAAGTTCTCTATTACTCCTTTAATTTTCATTTTTACAACCTACTATTACTTTGCAAAAAAAACCCTATTTTTAAAGCAAACTTCATATATATGTGTGTGTGTGTGTGTATATATATATATATATATATATATCCTTTATAATTTTTGTGACTTTTTTTTTCTTTTCTGTAATATTGTAGTTTTGAAAATCCAACCTCTACTCTAGATTTTTTAATCTTTGCTTTTTGGTATTTGTTATCAATTTTGTACCTTTAAGAACGCAATCTTTAGTACCCATTTTTACTTGGGAGTGAGATTACTGGCTTGACTGCTCTCTCCCCCTTTGGACTCTCCGTTTCCTCCACTAGGTCGCCTCTACTCCTCCCTCCCCCTTCTCTTCTCTACCCAACTCTGTGAATCTCTGTGTGTGTTCCATACAGTGGAGAACACTTAGGGAACTGATTACTGGCTGGATCTGTCTCTCTCCTTTTCATTCCCCCCTTTATCTTCCTGGTCACTTCTGTCTCCTTCCTCCCACTTCTCTTCTCTGTATAACTCTGAATATCTCTGAGCAGTCCAGACTAAGGAGAGCACTAAGGAGAGCACATTACTGGCTAGCTTGCTCTCTCCTCTTTTGATTCTGCCTCATCTCATTCGGGTCACCTCTATCTCTCTCCTCCCTCTTCTCTTCTCCATGTAACTCTGTAAACCTCTATGGGTGTCCCTCACTGTGGAGAAACTATTCATTTTTAACTTAAATGTTTTAAAATCAGTGCTGTATAGATGGAGAAGTCTTGAGGCTACTTAAAAATAAGATTGAAAACCAGAAGTAGGAGGCTTAAGTCCAAATCCTGAGAACACCAGAGAACTCCTGACTCCAGGGAACATTAGTCAACAGGAGCTCATCAAATGCCTCCATACCTACACTGAAACCAAGCACCACCCAAGGGCCAACAAGTTCCAGAGCAAGACATACCACGCAAATTCTCCAGCAAGACAGGAACACAGCCCTGAGCTTCAATATACAGGCTCCCCAAAGTCACTCCAAACCCGTTGACATCTCATAACTCATTACTGGAGACTTTATTGCACTCCAAAGAGAAGAAATCCAGTTCCACTCACAAGAACACCGACACAAGCTTCCCTAACCAGGAATCCTTGACAAGCCACCCATACAACCCCACCAACAGCCAGGAAACTCTACAATAAAGAGAACTCTACAAACTGCTAGAATACAGAAAGGCCACCCCAAACACAGCAATATAAACAAGATGAAGAGACAGAGGATTACCTAGCAGGTAAAGGAACAGGATAAATGCCCACCAAACCAAACAAAAGAGGTAGAAATAGGGAATCTACCTGATAAAGAATTCCAAATAACGATAGTGAAAATGATCCAAATCTTGAAATCAAAATGGAAGCACAGATAAATAGCCTGGAGACAAGCCTGGAGACAAGAGGAAATAAAAAAGAGTCAATATATAATGAATAATGCAATGAATGAGATCAAAAACACTCTGGAGGGAACAAATAGTAGGTCAAAAGAGGGAGAAGATAGGATTACTGAGACAGAATGGTAGAAATAAATGAATCAGAGAGGAAAAAAGAAAAATGAATTAAAAGAAATGAGGACAATCTCAGAGACCTCTGGGACAATGTTAAATGGCCCAACATTTGAATCATGAGTCCCAGAAGAACAAGACAAAAAGAAAGACCATAAGTGCAGGGGTTGAGCCCCACTGGATCCAGGGTAATTCAAAGGGGAGATGGCGTCAGTGACTAGGAAAGAATTATTTAGTTAGAGACATAAAGAGCGATTAGGAAAGAATAGTGTAGTGGAGAAAATAAAGGAGGAAAGAAGCTGTATTTCTTGGTTTACACAGGCAACCAATAAAGTTCCAAGACAAGGAACTTGCACCATCTATGCAGGCCAGTGGCACCCGCTTGAATAGTGGAGGGTGCCCTGCCTTGGGCTTCCTCTCACGTGGGTCTTAGAAGCCAGGGCAAATAAGTAGACACGGCAAGCCTCTGTGCTCCAGACGAGAATTAGGCTGAAAAGGAGAGAACGAGAAAAGACGACACAGGGGAAACCAGTCTTTCTAGGAACTGGTCCAACACTTTATTTTTCAGGAAAGCTTTTATACTTTAGGTTATACATAGAGATCAATGGATAATACAAAGTCATGTGGAGTCAACAGACCTGACCCTTATCAAAACCAAGCACTCTTTATGCATGCATACAAAGGTCTTAGGTGGTTTTACATCATCTTCTGGACAGGGGGCCTGCTAACATTTTATGACCCTTTCTTTGTGATGACAGTCAGTCAACCAGAAAACTTATTTTTTCCAAAGGTGATTTTTCTTAAACCAAGCACCTCCTTCTGACGGCACCAGATAAAATTGCATTCCTATAAGGCAAAGGGCAGTGGGCTATAATCAAGAAAAAAATTTACTAGCCTAAGGTTCAACGTGATTAATACAAAAGGTTATTACTTATTTTTCCCATATACCAGTTATATCAATTAATGTGTATAAGGGATAAAGGATATGGAAACAGCAGCAAATATTGGCTCAACAATAAAACCCTCCACTGGTATATTTCTGACAACCCACTAATACTACACTAATAATTTCTAACTTCTCAAAAGACTCTATATCTAAAAAGTTCAAACCATCTGGTGCCTCTCATGGTTTGGAGGCTGTGAACAATTATTTTTGGTTGTAAGAGGCTGGACAAACTTGTCAGGCAGGCTAGAGAGCCATCAGAGGAATTTTTGGACTGAAACACTCTTGTTATGCCTAGGAGACTTATTAACTTGAGCTCCAAGTTAACTCCTTTCAGAGAAAGGTGGTGGGGGACAGCCCCCCCCCGTAATGTCAGAAGAGTAGGTGGAAAGCATAACACAGTAAGCAGGTAGACTCTGGTTTGGGGGGTAGATGCTCGAGAAAGTCCAGGGGGACCCCTGAGGCCTGATCCCGCCTTTGCGTTTGTCAGGCTCCCTTCTTCATGACCTTTGCCATGGACGGGATTCCCCAAGCTGGCTTCCAGCACATGAGAAAATACTTGAGGAGATAATAGTTGAAGACTTCCCTCAAATGGGGAAGGAAATAATCACCCAAGTTCAAGAAACCCAGAGAGTCCCAAACAGGGTAAACCCAAGGTTAAACACTCCAAGACATATATAATCAAATTAACAAAGATCAAACACAAAGAACAAATATTAAAAGCAGCAGGGGAAAAACAACAAATAACACACAAGGGGATTCCCATAAGGATAACAGCTGATCTTTCAATAGAAACTCTTCAGGCCAGGAGGGAATGGCAGGACATACTTAAAGTGATGACAGAAAATAACCTACAGCCCAGATTACTGTACCCAGCAAAGAGCTCATTCAAATATGAAGGAGAAATTAAAAACTTTACAGACAAGCAAAAGCTGAGATATTCAGCGCCACCAAACCAGCTCTCCAACAAACACTAAAGGATCTTCTCTAGATAGGAAACACAAAAAAAGGTGTATAAACTCGAACCAAAGACAATAAAGTAAATGATAACGGGATCATACTTATCAATAACTACCTTAAATGTAAATGGGTTGAATGCCTCAACCAAAAAACAAAGACTGGCTGACTGGATACAAAAACAAGATCCCATATATGTTGTCTACAAGAGATCCACCTCAGAGCAAGGGACACATACAGACTGAAAGTGAAGGGATGGAAAAAGATATTACACACAAATAGAGACCAAAAGAAAGCAGGAGTAGCAATCCTCATATCAGATAAAATAGACTTTAAAAGAAAGGCTGTGAAAAGAGACAAAGAAGGACACTACATAATGATCAAAAGATCAATCCAAGAAGAAGATATAACAATTATAAATATATATGCACTCAACATAGGAGCACCACAATATGTAAGGCAAATGCTAACAGGTATGAAAGGGGAAATTAACAATTACACAATAATAGTGGGAGACTTTAATACCCCACTCACATATATGGACAGATCAACTAAAGAGAAAATTAACAAAGAAACACAAACTTTAAATGATACAATAGACCAGTTAGATCTAATTGATATCTATAGGATATTTCACCCCAAAACAATGAATTCTACCTTTTTATCAAGAGCACATGGAACCTTCTCCAGGATAGATCACATCCTGGGCCATAAATCTAGCCTTAGTAAATTCAAAAAAATTGAAATCATTCCAAGCATCTTTTCTGATCACAATGCAGTAAGATTAGATCTCAATTACAGGAGAAAAACTATTAAAAATTCCAACATATGGAAGCTGAACAACATGCTGCTGAATAACGAACAAACCACAGGAGAAATCAAAAAAGATATGAAAATATGCATAGAAATGAATGAAAATGAAAACACAACAACCCAAAACCTGTGGGACACTGTAAAAGCAGTGGTAAGGGGAAGGTTCACAGCAATACAGGCATATTTCAAGAACAAGAAAAAAGTCAAATAAATAACCTAACTCTACACCTAAAGCAACAATAAAAGGAAGAAATGAAGAAATCCAGGGTTAGTAGAAGGAAGGAAATCTTAAAAATTAGGGCAGAAATAAATGCAAAAGAAACAAAAGAGACCATAGCAAAAATCAACAAAGCCAAAACCTGTTTCTTTGAGAGGATAAATAAAATTGACAAACTATTAAACAGACTCATCAAGAAACAAAGGGATAAAAATCAAATCAGTAAAATTAGAAATGAAAATGGAGGGATAACAACAGACAACACAGAAATACAAAGGATCATAAGAGACTACTATCAGCAACTATATGCTGATAAAATGGACAACTTGGAAGAAACGGACAAATTCTTAGAAAAGTACAACTTTCCAAAACTGAGCCAGGAGAAATAGAAAATCTTAACAGATCCATCATAAGCATGAAAATTGAAACTGTAATCAGAAATCTTCCAGCAAACAAAAGCCTAGGTCTAGACAGCTTCACAGCTGAATTCTACCAAAAATTTAGAGATGAGCTAACAACTATCCTACTCAGACTCTCCCAGAAAATTACAGAGGAAGGTAAACTTCCAAACTGATTCTATGAGGCCACCATCACCTTAATACCAAAACCTGACAAAGATGCCACAATAAAAGAAAACTACAGGCCAATATCACTGATGAATATGAGTGCAAAAATCCTGAACAAAATTCTAGCAATAAGAATCCAACAACACATTAAAAAGATCATACACCATGACCAATTGGGCTTTATCCCAGGGATGCAAGGATTCTTCAATATCTGCAAATCAATCAATGTAATTCACCACATTAACAAATTGAAAAATAAAAACCATATAATTATCTCAATAGATGCAGAGAAAGCCTTTGACAAAATTCAACATCCATTTATGATAAAAACTCTTCAGAAAGCAGGAATAGAAGGAATATACTTCAACATAATAAAAGCTATATATGACAAACCCACAGCAAACATTATCCTCAATGGTGAAAAATTGAATTTCCCCTAAAGTCAGGAACAAGACAAGGGTGCCCATTCTCACCACTACTATTCAACATAGTTCTGGAAGTTTTGGCCACAGCAATCAGAGCAAAAATAGAAATAAAGGAAATCCATGTTGAAAAAGAAGAAGTAAAACTCTCACTGTTTGCAGATGACATGATTCTCTACATAGAAAACCCTAAAGACTCCACCAGAAGATTACTAGAGCTAATTAATCAATATAGTAAACTTGCAGGATATAAAATCAACACAAAAAAAATCCCTTGCATTCCTGTACATTAATAATGAGAAAATAGAAAGTGAAATTAAGGAAACAATTCCACTCACCATTGCAATGAAAAGAATAAAATATGTACTCTTGCCTGGAAAATCCCATGTATGGAGGAGCCTGGGAGGCTATAGTCCATGGGGTCGCAAAGAATCGGACACGACTGAGCGACTTCACTTCTTCTTAAAGAAACTAAAGAACTATATATAGAAGAGTATAAAACACTGGTGAAAGAAATCAAAGAGGAAACAAATAGATGGAGAAATATACTATGTTCATGGATGGGAAGAATCAATATACTGAAAGTGAGTATACTACCCAAAGCAATCTATAGATTCAGTGCAATCCCTATCAAATCACCACTGGTATTTTTTACAGATCTAGAACAAATAATTTCACAATTTGTATGGAAATACAAAATACCTAGAATAGCCAAAGCAATCTTGAGAAGGAAGAATGGAACAGGAGGAATCAACCTGCCACAGTCATCAAGACAGTATGGTACTGGCACAAAGTCAGAAATATAGATCAATGGAACAAAATAGAAAGCCCAGAGATAAATCCATGCACCTATGGACACCTTATGTTTGACAAAGGAGGCAAGAATATACACTGGAGAAAAGACAATCTCTTTAAAAAGTGGTGCTGGGAAAACTGGTCAAACACTTGTAAAAGAATGAAACTAGAATACTTTCTAACACCATACACACACACAAAAAAAAAACTCAAAATGGATTAAAGATCTAAATGTAGACCAGAAACTATAAAACTCCTAAAGAAGAACATAGGCAAAAAAACTCTCCTACATAAATCACAGCAGGATCCTCTACGACTCACCTCCCAGAATATTGGAAATAAAAGCAAGAATAAACAAATGGAATCTAATTAAAATTAAAAGCTTCTGCACATGAAAGAAATTGTCAGTTCAGTTTAGTTCAGTCACTCAGTTGTGTTTGACTCTTTGCGACCCCATGAATCGCAGCATGCCAGGCCTCCCTATCCATCACCAACTCCCGGAGTTCAATCAGATTCACGTCCATCGAGTCAGTGATGCCATCCAGCCATCTCATCCTCTGTCTTCCCTTTCTCCTCCTGCCCCCAATCCCTCCCAGCATCAAAGTCTTTTCCAATGAGTCAACTCTTCACATGAGGTGGCCAAAGTACTGGAGCTTCAGCTTTAGCATCACTCACTCCAAAGAAATTCCAGGGCTGATCTCCTTCAGAATGGACTGGCTGGATCTCTTTGCAGTCCAAGGCACGCTCAAGAGTCTTCTTCAACACCACAGTGCAAAAGCATCAATTCTTCGGCATTCAGCCTTCTTCACAGTCCAACTCTCACATCCATACATGACCACTGAAAAAACCATAGCCTTAACTAGACGGACCTTTGTTGGCAAAGTAATGTCTCTGCTATTCAATATGCTATCTAGGTTGGTCATAACTTTTCTTCCAAGGAGTAAGTGTCTTTTAATTTCATGGCTGCATTCACCATCTGCAGTGATTTTGGAGCCCCCTCCCCCTAAAAAAAATCTGACACTGTTTCCCCATCTGTTTCCCATGAAGTGATGGGACCAGATGTCATGATCTTCGTTTTCTGGATGTTGAGCTTTAAGCCAACTTTTTCACTCTCCTCTTTCACTTTTATCAAGAGGCTTTTTAGTTCCTCTTCACTTTCTGCCATAAGGGTGGTGTCATCTGCATATCTGAGATCATTGATATTTCTCCCGACAATCTTGATTCCAGCTTGTGCTTCTTCCAGCCCAGTGTTTCTCAGATGTACTCTGCATATAAGTTAAATAAGCAAGATGAAAAGACAGCCTTCAGAATGGGAAAAAATAATAGCAAATGAAGCAACTGACAAAGAACTAATCTCAAAAATATACATGCAACTCCTGCAGCTCAATTCCAAAAAAATAAATGACCCAATCAAAAAATGGGCCAAAGAACTAAATAGACATTTATCCAAAGAAGACATACAGATGGCTAACAAACACTTGAAAAGATGCTCAACATCACTCAAGGACTCTCAAGAGTCTTCTCAATTATCAGAGAAATGCAAATCACAACCACAATGAAATACCATTTCATGCCAGTCAGAATGGCTGCGATCTGAAAGTCTACAAGCAATAAATGCTGGAGAGGGTGTGGAGAAAAAGGAACCCTCTTACACTGTTGGTGAGAATGCAAACTAGTACAGCCACTATGGAGAACAGTGTGGAGATTCCTTAAAAAACTGGAAATAGAACTGCCTTATGACCCAGCGATCCCACTGCTGGGCTTACACATAAAGGAAATCAGAATTGAAAGAGACACATGTACCCCAATGTTCACTGAAGCACTGTTTATAATAGCCAGGACATGGAAGTAACCTAGATGTCCATCAGCAGATGAATGGATAAGAAAGCTGTGATAACATATGCATAATGGAGTATTACTTAGCCATTAAAAAGAATACATTTGATTCAGTTCTAATGAGGTGGATGAAACTGGAGCCTATTATGCAGAGTGAAGTCAGCCAGAAAGAAAAACACCAATACAGCATACTAACACATATATATGGAATTTAGAAAGATGGTAACAATAACCCTGTATGCAAGACAGCAAAAGGGACACAGATGTATAGAATAGTCTTTTGGACTCTGTGGGAGAGGGTGTGGGTGGGATGATTTGGGAGAATGGCATTGAGACATGTATAATATCTTATATGAGATGAATCGCTAATCCAGGTTTGATGCATGATACAGGATGCTTGGGGCTGGCGCACTGGGATGACCCAGAGGGATGGTATGGGGAGGAGGAGGGAGAGGGCTTCAGGATGGGGAACACGTGTACACCTGTGGTGGATTCATGTTGATATATGGCAAAACCAATAAAATATTGTAAAGTAATTAGCCTTCAATTAAAATAAATAAATTTATATTTAAAAAGGCAGTTATAGGACCATCATTCCATGCTGTTTATGCACACATTTCATAATGTTTTTAAAAATAATTTACTCACCTGATGCAAAGAGCTTACTCATTAGAAAAGACACTGATGCTGGAAAAGATTGAAGGCTGAAAGAGAAGGGGACGACAGAGAATTAGATGGTTGGATGGTCATTAGTTTGATGAAGCTCTGGGAGATGGTGATGTGCAGGGAAGCCTGGCATGCTGCAGTCCATGGGGTTGCAGAGTCAGACACAACTGAGCAATAACTGACACAACAACACAATTTGAAAAATTAAATTTTGAAAGTATTGGTTTAAATTAAAACATTTATGAATAGCTATGGATTTCAGATTATAAACTCAAATGTGCATAAAATGTAACTTCATTTTCTGTCTGAAATTAACTTTATGTTATGAGCCTCCTTCCTTGAGATGAGAGAATTTGAGCACTTTCAATTCAGTTTCCATTCTACCCTTTATTCTGAGTTATTCTAGGGTTCCTTAGAAAATCATATAGTCCCATAGAAAATCATAAAATCCCATTTTATGAGAATTTTAGCAGTCACTCTTGTGTTCTTCATGTGCTAAGGATGCTTCAAAGATGACTCTCAATGTTAGTATAATATATAGAGAATCTATTTAGCAAAAGCTACCTTCTTTGGAATTAATTGTCTTCAGATGCAGATTTTGCCATTTCATTAGCTGTATAACTGTGCGCGTGCATGCATGCTAAGTTGATTCCGTTGTGTCCGACTCTTTGCGAGCCCTATGGACTGTGGTTCCTCTGCCAGGTTCCTCTGCCCATGGAATTTTCCAGGCAAGAATACTGGAGTAGATGATAGCCAATTCCTTCCCCAGGGAATCTTCCAGACCCAGGGATCAAACCTAGTGTCCCACATTGAAGGCAGTTTCTTTATCATCTGAGCCACAAGGGAAGTCCCATAACTTTAAGCACATAATGCAAACTTTTTAAACTCACTGTCTTAGTGGAAAAGGGGGGTTAATCATACAGCCCTCTTCTAAGGACAGTTGAAATGATAAATATAAAATACATCTGAGAAATGTATCATATAGACATGAATAGAGTAAATTCCTCATGTGTATTAGCCATTGTGCTTCAGGAAGTTTCCATTTACAAAATATGCATACATGGATAGTGTCTCCACAGAGTTCTGCCCAGCAAGGTGAAGGGAATTAGTCTCCTCCATATCACAGTGGAATGCAGACACTTATGGTTGGAATTACTGTATGTTTCCTCTTTTTTTCTACCCTTCTGGGAGAAAAGAAAGGCACATTTCCAATTAAAGCACACCAAGAATGTTTAAGGCCAAATGTAATCATCAGAGTTGGAACTCTACCAGGAAACCTGGGAAAAAAGAAAGAAAAAATGGTAAGCTTCTATTATAAAGGGACTCTAAACAAGACACTGATTTAGTTTCAGTTCAGTTCAGTTCAGTCACTCAGTTGTGTCCAACTCTGTGCAAGCCTATGACTCACAGCACACCAGGCCTCCCTGTTCATCACCAACTCCCGGAGTTAAATCAAACTCATGTCCATCGAGTCGGTGATGCCATCCAGCCATCTCATCCTGTAGTCCCCTTCTCCTCCTGCCCCCAATCCCTCCCAGTATCAGAGTCTTTTTCAATGAGTCAACTCTTCGCATGAGATGGCCAAAGTATTGATTTAGTTTATTTAAAATCAGTTCAAAAGAATCTTTATCTATTGAATATCAACCACCTTGATATATTCTGCTGCTGGTGCTGCTGCTGCTGCTAAGTCTCTTCAGTCATGTCTGACTCTATGTGACCCCATAGACGGCAGCCCACTAGGCTCCCCCATCCCTGGGATTCTTCAGGCAAGAACATTGGAGTGGGTCGCCATTTCCTTCTCCAATGCATAAAAGTGAAAGTAAGTCGCTCAGTTGTGTCTGACTCTTCGCAACCCCATGGACTGCAGTTTACCAGGCTCCTCCATCCATGGGATTTTCCAGGCAAGAGTACTGGAGTGGAGTGCCATTGCCTTCTCCAGATAGATTCTACAATGCATAAATGATAGAATGAAACCAAGTGCAGAGTCATTGTTGTCTTTTGGGGAAATAATGCATGTTCATAAAATATATACTAATGATCTTGATAAGTAGCTACATGGAATACTTATCATGTACAAAATGCTATTTTCCTTGTTTTCTTGTATTTAAACTTCACAAAATGCCTTTGAAATGGGAAAATTGGGGCACCAAGTGCTTTAGTGATTAGTTTAGGTTTTCTGGTGGCTCAGACAGTAAATAATCTGTAGCCAATGCAGGGGACTCAGGTTTAATCCCCAAGTCAAGAAGATTCTCTGGAGAAGGGAATGACTACCCACTCCAGTATTCTTGTCTGGAGAATTCCATGGACAGAGGAGCCTGATAGGCTACAGTCCATGGGGTCGCAAAGAGTGGGCACAACTGAGCGAATAATACCTTCATTAACACTTTAGTTTCATGTACCTAGAAAGTGATAATATTGAGATTTGACTGAGAATCCTAGAGCATTCCCTTTGACAGTACACTGTGATGCTAACTTTATAATTGATCTAAACAAAACATAAAAGCAAACATATGCTATATATCTCTGTATTAAAATACAGAGAAGGAAAAGTTCTAACCCAGATGGTAATTACAAAAAAAAGGCATTGAAATATATTTCCATTTGAGGAGAGTTTGAAAGATATAAAGGCAGGTATACAGACAGGTTCAAAACATTAGTAAGAGGATTTTAGGTAAGGGAGAGAATAGATGAGCATGGTTATGGAAGAGAGAAAATATAGGGCATGTCAGGAGACAAATGAAGTTGCAACTTTAGTAAAAGTTTGAATTAAGCAGGTCATATAGAAGAGAATGATTTTACAGATAGAAAAGTGAGCCATAAAATATCTATGTCTGAAGACTTGTTTCTGTAGGTAAAGGGTGGTAGATTGCAACAGAGGATTTGTCAAATATAGAATTAAGAGAATTCCCTCAATCTTTACATTTTTTCTATTTTACCCCTATACAGAAAGACTATAAAAGGTAATGATAACACATTTTTTGAAAGATATCAGAATTCTTTCTTCACATAAACTGTCTTATAGAGATATTGTAAAGCATAGAACTACTCCCATTGAAAAGAGTAAGAAGGGGAAGGAGACATAAATCTATCCATCTGGCTAATCCTCCCTTTTTTTTTTTTTTTTTTTCCCCTCTGAACACAAACGCTCTGTGAAATGTATCTGAAAAAGTATAAAATTTAATCTGTGCCCAGGATGCCACCAAAATATCAGTTCTTTTTATATTTGCCTTTCCTTCTATTTCATCTGTTTTTGCATTCTTTTATTTTCTTTTCTTTTACTTTTGAATGGATCCCTATAGGCTATGGTCACTTAATTGCAATCATAGGCAAAAACCACTTGGGAAAGTTCTTGATCCATTAGCCCCTCAATGTTGACCATTGATGCACCATATTAAATGCTACTGTTGCTAAATTAGAAGAGATATTTTTCCTATAATCTTCTCAGTTCTTCAATGTAAAGGTGCTTTTGCAGCATAAGTATATACTGGCTTACAAGACATAGTGCCAATGATGTCAGTCAAGCCTAAAATTTCTGATTTTCCCTAGATCAGATTTGTATAGACAGAATGGTCTTGTCAGATTAAATTAGACCTTCTGGAACTGATTTAATTTGGCTACTTCATGCAAAAATGGTCTCAATAACACTTATTCATTCATTAAACCTACATTTTCTGAAGGTTCACCTTGAGTATGAATTTGTGTAAGACACCAGAGCATGATGATATGGTTTTGGTGTTCTCTGACCTCTAGAATCCTATCTTGGAAACCTTAGCTATGCTGTATACATACTAGGGAGAAAAAGACCCCAGTACTTCAAAATCAGTCAATGTTGCTAACTGAAGTAGTTTTGAATATCTGGATGAATGCACATGCTTGATATGGCAGCAGAAATTCATATCCACTTTGAAGCTAAACCATGGTAAACTACATTGACAATCTTCCCTTATCTGGTTTACTTTTCTGAGATGCATAAAGATGTGGCCTGAATACTTGTTATCTAAAAATGGTGCCATTGAAAAACAAACAAACAAAACAAAACCAAAAAGAACCCTTCAATTTCTAAACACTTCATAATGACTAAAGTTCCACATAATCTTTAAACACTATTAATATTAAATACTTTATATACAATCATTCAAAATTGCTATAAATATTTAGACACCAAAGAAAGAGTATAAAGTCAGTAAACTGACTTCTCTCATTTCTCAACCAGAAGATAATTTCCCAACCTCTGTATTATGTAGAAGAATCAAATTTAAAGAATTATAATAGTCTTTGAACCAAAATGAGTAAGTAATTAGAACATACACATTTTCTAAGGAAGAAAAGAACTAGTTCTGCACAAGGAATTTCATAATCATGTTATATTTAAGATGGATAACAGGTTCTTTTTAAATGGATTGCTGTCATTCCAAATCACCATTGAGACTAATTCAAATAAGAGCCTCCTAGTGTTGTGAAATTAAAACACAATTGAAATATATCCTCTAAGTTGCACCCACCAAGGTACATCACTGGTCAGTTCATATACAAGTGCATGTTTATTTCCATGAATAAAGTAAAAATTCTAAAATACCTGATGAATGCTCATATTGATAACCTTTTCCAATTTTCCTTATTTTCTTTTATGTATTAAATTAAAAAAAATAGGAGAACAGAGGTTTCTTATTTCCTCATATACCATTGAACTACAAAATACTATCACCAGAACTATTTAAAAAATGATTTATTTTTCCATTCAGTTATCAAGAAGTGGGCTAAATCTTATGTGTTAGGAATAAAATAAAGCACTACATGATAGTAACACAAGCAACTAAGGTAAGAGGTTATATGAAGTATTTATGAGTCAGCAGGTCACTGTGACAACTGAAACTGTTGGGTCAGCCCCAAATGGGCCATGCCATTGAGTAGATAGATTCAGTGAACATATAAGAGTACTGTTAAGTGGTCCTTTACCTCAGATGGTAGACATTCACTGCATATTATGCATGGAATTGACTTGAATAAAACATATGAGCAACCTCTTCCAGAGTAATTTAACATAAAAAAAGTACTTTATAAAACAAAAGCAGCGGTTGCCCAGAGGGCCTGTCATGTATTGCAATTTCCTTCTTGGCTTTATTACTAGAATTTCATACAGATATTTCTCATCTATTTTTTAAAGTTCTATAAAATGGTTAACATTTCAAGTGTTGTTTCAAAAAAAGCTTTAATGAAATCTATCAGTTTATTTTGCACAGAGAGATATGGATTATTGAGAATAATTTAATTCAAATTTTGATTTTGCCTTTTAAAAATTCTGGGTTATTGACAAATTAGTTACACAGAGTCTTTTGTTTTCTGTTTTCTCATGCCTTTGAACAGTAAAGGAAACAACCAATAAAGTGAAAAGGCAAACTGAGAATGGGTGAAATTATCTGAAAATCACTTATCAGGTTAATTTCCAAAATATATAAAGAACTGTTACAACTAAACAGCAAAAAAAATCAAACAAGACAAACCAAGACAGACAAAACAGGTTAATAATCCAATTTAAAAATTGGCTAAAGATTTGAATAGACATTTCTCCAACCTTTGTATTCTGTTGGTGGAAATGCAAAATAGTGCAGCTGCTATGGAAAACAGCATGGAGATTCCACAAAAAAATTAAAAATAGAACTACCATATGATCTAGCTGTTTCACTCCAGTATATTTTTGCAAAATATTTAAAATCAAGATCTCAAGGGTTATTCACACTTCACTGTTCATTACTGTGCACAGTTCACAATGGCCAAGATGCAAAAATTGTCCATCAATGGATGAACAAATAAGGAAAAATGTAAAATAGATATACAAAATGAGCAACTATTCCAATTTTTTAAAAAGAAAAAGAAAATCCTGAAATATGTGAAAATGCAGGAAATTTTGAGACACTATGCTGAGTAAAATAAACCAGTCACAGGGGGACAAATATTGATAATTCCATTTACCCACTGAAATAATCACATTCATAGAATCAGAAAGTGAAATTTTGGTTGTCAAGAGTTGTGTAGTACTGTGCTCAGTCGTGTCCTACTCTTTGTGACCCTGTGGACTGCAGCCCGCCAGGCTCCTCAGTCCATGGGAGTCTCCAGGCTAGACTACTGGAGTGGGTTTCCTCCAGAGGATCTTCCCAACCCAGGGACTGAACCCAGGTTTTTTGCATTGGAAGCAGATTCTTTACCATCTGAGCCACAAGGAAAGCCCTGTCAGGGATTAGGGGCAGGGAAAAATGAAAAATTGCTCATCAGTGGTCATAAAGTCTCAATTACATAAGATAAGAGGTCTTATGATTACATAAGTTCAGAGGTCTACTGCAAGAAATTGTGCCTATAGCTAACATACTATATCATACACTTAAATTAAAACTTTGTTGAGAGAGTAGATCTCATGTTGAGTGTTCTCATCACAATAAAACAACATTTAAACAAATAAGACATCTAAAAATGTTAATAAATCATATGTTAAATTATTTAAGAGATTTTTGAGCTAAATTAATGAAAAAAGATAAACATTTTAAAAATTGTAAAACACTAGGGAAGCTTCTGAGTTTGTATTTGGCAATGTGGCTCAGTTACCAGAAGCATGGTCTTTGGACTCATATCATAGTAAGCTGAGGTGCCAAGGTTTGCATATTAACAGAAATGTGAAAACTTAATATTGCTGAGCTTCAGTTTCTTCAACTATAAAATGGGAAAATTAATGTCTACCTCACTGAGTTATTCTGACATTTTAGTGATAATGCACACAGAGCTTTTTAGCAAAAAAGAGATGCAAAGCCCTCAAAAAATGATGATTTGGCCTATTTATTAGTCTCATCACTGTTATTTTATCATTAAGGACAAAATTAACCAGGATGATATTTCTAAAATGTCAAGTGACAAGTTAAGATAAAAAAATCCAATTCTGTTGACTTGTGTTTCTCACTAGAGAAAAAGAACATACTCTATTGTCGAGGGACATTTAAACATTTTGTCTTCAACTGAAAATCAGTTTAGCCCTGCCAGGCACCCAGCCTGAGGACCTCAGGTCAAAGACTCTATGAATATTTCAAACACATCTTACCTACATTTTCTCCTTTTTCACTTCTTTGAGTAATGTTTATTAGTGTCCAATGAACTATTTATAATGGAAGCTAGAATGATTAAAATTCTCACTTTATGTCCAGGATAGAGGAACTGACAAAAGAAGTGGTGGTGTTCTCCAGATGCTGATTGTTAAGGATGAAGCAAGTGGTACGAGAAGATGGAACACATGGAGTCAGAGCATACTAAGGGTGGGCAGATGGGGAGATGGTTGGAAATACTGGTGGAAGGGTTCCTATCTGTAGCACCCTATGAAAAGTAAAGATCACTTAGTTAAACTCCTTTGAGGACAAGTAATTGAAATTACAATTGAGGATATTTGCAGGTTTATCTTTCTGTTTGCTTACTAAAGAAGGTGAATGGTTTTATCTGACTGGGAGAAGAAATGAATGTACAAGTTGATGAAAAGATCAGCTTAACATACCCCTAAATGTAAAGACAAGAGGGTAAAACTTTATTTCCTCTTCCTCACACTTTTCCTTACCTCTCTTCTCTCCTAATCCTGCTTCAAAAGGATCCTTCAAAAGTTAGAATCACTACAGGACATCTTTGTCAATACAACTCAAGGATAAAAGAAAAGAGAAATGTCTTGAAAGAATGCATGTGAATATACATAGCAAAATGCAAATGGGAGATTGACCTTGGGCGTGGTTTTTAGAAATTCATCTCTAAGACCAGGGCAATCCTTCCTCATAGCTTCCATCCTCTAAATTCAGTCCTCATGGTATTAGTCCTCTCTACCAAGAGCCTGAATAGATGAGCCTGTACAAACCTGTGGCCAGTCCAAGAAGGAGCAGGAATTTGAGTGCAAGCAGTGAACTGTGGTGTTGGAGAAGACTCTTGAGAGTCCTTGGACTGCAAGGAGATCCAACCAGTCCATTCTGAAGGAGATCAGCCCTGGGACTTCTTTGGAAGGAATGATGCTAAAACTGAAGCTCCAGTACTTTGGCCACCTTATGCGAAGAGTTGACTCATTGGAAAAGACTCTGATGCTGGGAGGGATTGGGGGCAGGAGGAGAAGGGGACAACCGAGGATGAGATGGCTGGATGGCATCATGGACTCAATGGACGTGAGTCTGAGTGAACTCCGGGAGTTGGTGATGGACAGGGAGGCCTGGCGTGCTGCGATTCATGGGGTCGCAAAGAGTCGGACACGACTGAGCGACTGAACTGAACTGAAGTGGACTTCTCTCTGCCATCAGCAAGAGGATCTCCACCTGAGTAGAGATTCTAGAAGACCAATCTTCTATACCACTTTGAAGAACCTGGGAAAGTGAACTGAGTTTTAAAAAGCCACTATTGAATTCTGACTTCATATTTTGGATTATGTCAATTGAACCAGAAGTGTGACTAGCATACATTTGGTAGTTTTCCATATTGTTCTTGACAGCATAACAACAACAGCAATTGGTCATGATGAAGGAAATGAATAGAGTTTATGTTTAGCCTCACAAAAGTTTTCTCTTGTGGAGCTAAATTTCATGAACTATATATCCTGTATTTATGTTTAAGATGGTGAATGTTATCTGATTGTGTGTGTTAGTCAGGTAGTCATGGTCTGATTCCTTGCGACCCCATGAACTGTAGCCCACCAGGCTCCTCTGTCCATGGAATTCTCCAAGCAAGAATACTGGCGTGGGTAGCCATTTCCTTCTCCAAGGATCTTCCCGACCCAGGGATGGAACTCAAGTGTCCTGCACTTTAGATGGATTTTTTACTATCTGAGTCACCAGGGAAGCCATTATCTGATTATAATGCTCTCTAAAATTCTGCAAGTCAGGCTGAGCGCCATCATCAGCATCTCCCCGCTAAGAGGCACAGACACTTGTTGCAATTTAGTCCCTGATCAAAAAGATTTATATGACTTAAATCCAATGAGGTATTTTATTTATATTCTGACTTTTTCTATAAGAAATAACCTCTTAAGGGAAATTTTTCTGTAAAAGGAAAATTATTTATGTCAAATTCTGTAGAAAATTAGAAAGAAATATTAAGACAGCATCACTGACTCAATGGACATGAATTTGAGCAAACTGTAGAAGACAGTGGAGGGCAGAGGAGACTGGCATGCTGCAGTCCATTGGGTTGCAAAGAGTTGGACACGACTTAGCAAATGAACAACAATAACAACTATTGTAGAAAGTATATTCAGTTTATAGACCTGATCTAGTGGTTGCAAGATGCATATTAGACTGAATAAAAATTATATGAGATAAAAGATATTTAACAACATTAATACAAGGCAAAAAGAAAAAGTAGCATACACTGGATGTTTGGTTTGAGCCAGAAACCTTGCTATGCATTTTGTGACTATTCTACCTTAGACCTTTAAATGGCAGACAATATCAGCACCATGTTGTAGATACAAAAGCAGAAATGTGACAGCAAACGAATAATGAATTGTAAAGTCAGAATCCAACCTCACAACTGTCCGGCTCGAAACACATTGCTCTTTGTATTGATATTACTCTTCTAGAAAGTTAAATATGAACAAGAATACATGTAACACTGAAGTCAATAAATGCACTAAAGAATTATATCCCTTTTTTAGAAAACAATAGGTTAATTTTACTTTTGATATCTTACTGATGACAAATTTATATTTCTCCTTTACTACATGGTGATGTTATAACAGTTACCATTTCTAGTGTCTTGTTGCTAATAGGAACTATGTGACAAATATGTGACTCTGGTACTGATCTATCTAGTTCTGACTTGAAATTTCTTTGGGAAAAAAAATCTAAGTTTAGACAATATATTAAGCCAATGTGTTCA
The DNA here is from genome assembly GCA_006408695.1 of Aepyceros melampus. NCBI lineage: Eukaryota > Metazoa > Chordata > Mammalia > Artiodactyla > Bovidae > Aepyceros > Aepyceros melampus. Next base: position 27,972 of record SJXQ01006243.1, on the reverse strand, counting down.
TAGACACTTTTCTGCCTTGAGTAATTTGGCAATGCTGCTGCTGCTGCTAAGTCACTTCAGTCATGTCCAACTCTGTGCGAACCTGTAGACGGCAGCCCACCAGGCTCCCCCATCTCTGGATTCTCTAGGCAAGAATACTGGAGCGGGTTGTCATTTCCTTCCCCAATGTGTGAAAGTGAAGTCACTCAGTCGTGTCCGACTCTTTGCGACCCCATGGATTGCAGCCTACCAGTCTCCTCCATTCATGGGATTTTTCCAGGAAAGACTAATAGTAGAAAACAAATCAGAATGGCAGATTTAAGGTGGTAATGCTAAGATATTAAGACACTTCAAGTAAAGAAAAATTGTTTATGGAATGAAGAAATCTACTGAGAATATTTAGACCATATGTCAAAGATGATAATTTTGCAGAGAACTAAGCTGAAGCTTCAGTACTTTGGCCACCTCCTGCGAAGAGGTGACTCATTGGAAAAGACCCTGATGCTGGGAGGGATTGGGGGCAGGAGGAGAAGGGGATGACAGAGGATGAGACGGCTGGATGGCATCACGGACTCAGTGGACGTGAGTCTGAGTGAACTCCGGGAGTTGGTGATGGACAGGGAGGCCTGGCATGCTGCGATTCATGGGGTTGCAAAGAGTCAGACATGACTGAGCGACTGAACTGAACTGAACTGAATATTATATACTGAATTGAGAACTCAGGATGGTAAATTAACTTGTATAATATGTTCATTTATTAAAAGATTATCCATAAACTGCACTGCTATTGAACATGCCTCTTAAAAACAAATTTTATTTAACTGCATTTCTAATACTTTAAAGAGCATTATTGCATTAGTCTCTGATATCAGTACTTATTAAAACCATGCATGTTTATTACTTACTTTTTAGTTTGTTTCCCACATAGGAGCTTTCTAGTATTTTTAGAAATAGAAAGTATGCTGTTTTATTTTATTTTTTAGTATTTAAAAGTCTTTCTAAAACTATTGTGTACACATTATGTACATGAAATTTTAATAAGTGATTAAAAAGAAAATATCTCAAGCAAAATTTTAGGCATATTTGCATTTTAATTCTGGAGAATGTTTTCCAATGAGATATGTTAAACTAACCTATGACAACCGATTGAAATTAGACCAATTAACCATTATTTGAATGCTGGCTGAATTTTAGAGATTTCCTCGTATATTTTTACTTGCTCACTTAAGATTTAAAAGCATTTATGGTGTCTACTGGATGTTAGGTACTAGAGATCACTTGGTAAGCAAATTGGCATATCTCCTCAATTTTTAGTGTTTACAGTCTAGTGATAAATAAAGACATAAACCAAATTAATAAAAAATTACTTAATTACAAGTTTTGATAAGTGTATTGGAGCTTTGAGAATGGTAAACAATGAAACATGGCAATATGGAATGTCAGAAAAATATTCTATAAAAAGTAAAAATTTTACTCAGTATTAAATGATAAGTAGGCATTTAGGAATCATTATACTTTAAATAGAACTTACATTGTGGCTATAATGGACCAAGTTATGGAGAAGCAATTATCTTTCCAAGAATAACTGGAAACATGGATTGAAATATCAAAACAAAAGAAGCAAAGGAAATTAAAAAAAAAAAAAAGAACAACATCAAAATATATTCTGAAAGTACTAGGGAGCTACAAAGACACCCAGATCTTGGGGGGCCATGATCCTACAGAGATGAGACTGTTCACTGAGGTGAAACTGATACTTGCTTTTTTATAAATAGCATGATGCCTAGAGACTGAGAGTCTTGACCAAGTTTTCTGTAGTAGAGTTTTCAGTATCACTGGTCAAAGAGTCCTGGGACACACAATTTGATTTCAGGCCTAGGATGTCAGAAGAGAACCTTGACTTGCTAACTCCTAGGAGTGGGGTATGATGGAACTAGAAAAGATCACAGTGTCCAAACAGCCCCCATCTGAGAGAGGATTAAGATACAAGGTGATCTGCCTTTATTCTAACTCTATGTCAAAAGCAAAATTACATTCTCTGTGGAGAACATACCATCGTATTGAGCATCAACAAATTCCTTATGTAGTTTAGAGCATTTAGTCAAAAATGATTGATAAACAAAACCAGGAAGAAAGAGACAATTGACATAGTCCAATGGAAGACTCAACCATCCAAGGGTTCAACACTATCTTTACACTGATGTGAATGCTCAGTTGCCAAGTCCTGTCTGACTCTTTGCAAACCTATGCACTGTAACCTGCTTGGCTCATCTGTCCATGGGATTTCCCAGGCAAGAATACTGGAGTGAATTGTCATTTCTTCCTCCAGAGGCTCTTCCTAACCCAAGGACAGAACGCACATCTCCCATGTCTCCTGCACTGGCAGGTGGATTCTTTACCACTGACCCACCTAACTGTGATTAATATCTTCAAGAAAATGGATGACAAGATAGAGAATATCACCACAGGTCAGTAATAGAAAATAATGAAATGGAAATGCTATAATCAAATGATATAAAAATTGTCACTAGGATTAGAGTAAATGAATTTAGTAATAGATTATACACTGATGTTGAAAGGATTAATAAACAGAAGATGTCAGAATAAAATATATTAAACCACAGAAATACAAATATAAATTGACAAAAGAGACACAAAAGGTGACAATTTTTCTCAAAATATATGAACATATATATGAATATATGAAGAACAGTATTAAGAGGAGCATATGTATATGAAGAATATATCCATATTAAATAATTCAAAAAAATTGGACAAAAATCAGCTGGAAGAAACATAAATATTTTCATATTTCAGAAAGAGGTTTTAAAGCAAAAAACTCCTGCAACTTGGACTAATGGATATGTCTTAAAAGTTTAAAAATAACAATAAATAGTGAAATGTAACTACTCTAGCATGTTATTTACATTTCAAAGTAGGATTAAAATCTAAAACTTTGGAAACATTGTTTGATTTATTTCCTTCTCCCAATATAAATAGACATTTACCTATGTTCCAGAAGATGAAAATCCAGGCACTTCCCGTTTTTGTTCTCAAAGAGGAAGTGTTTTTACATTAAGGTGAGGTGCTGTGTACTTTGCTAAACTGCTTCAATCATGTCTGACTCTTTGTGACCCTATGGGCTCTAGCCCACTAGGCTCCTCTGCCTATCGGATTCTCCAGGCAGGAATACAGGAGTGGGTTGATGCACTCCTGCAAGGTATCTTCCCAAACCCAGGGATTTAACCTGCAAGCTTCTGACTCCCGCACTGGCAGGCAGGTTCTCTACCACTAGTGCCACCTGGGAAGCTCCACATTAAGGAGATGAGATTCCTTTCCTCTCTCAGAAGAAGACAGTAGAAGGAAAGCATACCTATAAACTACACGAGGTTCCTAACTTCAGTGTTCCTTTCCTGTGACTTTAGAAACCCTCTTTCATCTTGAAGAGATAGTACCACTCCCATTTTCACTATCACACTATTCACAGTAGCTAACATGTGGAAACAAACGCCCATAAATAAGAGCGAGAGTAAAGTTGCTCAGTCGCGTCCGACTCTTTGGACCCCACGGACTTGTAGCCTGCCAGGCTCCTCCGCTCATGGAATTTTCCAGGCAAGAATACTGGAGTGGGTTGCCATTTCCTCTTTCAGGGAATATTCACGTAAGATGAATAACTTCCAGAGATCTGCTGCACAACATGGTACTTTTAGTCAACAATAATGTATTGTGCATTTGAAATTTGTGGAGCATACATCTTATAGTAAGTGGCCTTATTACAATAAAATTAAGAAAGCTAAATAAGCAAGCAAATAAATAAATAAATCTTTCCCTCAAGTAAAATAAATAAATAAATAAAGATAAAATAAAAGCCGTTGATGTGCAAGCGGATTTGTCTGTCTGGATTTGCACTGTTGTAGAAAAATAGGTGAATGAATATTGCTTCAGTTCTTGTTGGAAGTAATAATAATCCTTTCCTGTTCCAGAAACCTCATATTTACTTTCAGAATAGTATGAATACATGCAGATGTTAAAAAGTTACTAAAATCTTACTTCAAAAAAATTATAAAAGGGGATGTCAGTTCAGTTGCTCAGTCGTGTCCGACTCTTTACGACACCATGAATTGCAGCACGCCAGGCCTCCCTGTCCAACACCAACTCCCAGGGTTCACCCAAACTCATGTCCATCAAGTCGGTGATGCCACCCAGGCATCTCATTCTCTGTCATCCCTTCTCCTCCTGCCCCCAATCCTTCCCAGCATCAGAGTCTTTTCCAGTGAGTCAGCTCTTCATGAGGTGGCCAAAGTACTGGAGTTTCAGCTTTAGCATCATTCCTTCCAAAGAAATCCCAGGGCTGATCTCCTTCAGAATGGACTGGTTGGATCTTCTTGCAGTCCAAAGGACTCTCAAGAGTCTTCTCCAACACCACAGTTCAAAAGCATCAATTCTTCGGTGCTCAGCTTTCTTCCCAGTCCAACTCTCACATCCATACATAACCACTGGAAAAACCATAGCCTTGACTAGATGGACCTTTTTTGGCAAAGTAATGTCTCTGCTTTGGAATATGCTATCTAGGTTGGTCATAACTTTTCTTCCAAGGAGTAAGTGTCTTTTAATTTCATGGCTGCAGTCACCATCTGCAGTGATTTTGGAGCCCCTCCCCCCAAAAAAATAAAATCCTCTGATAATGTTTCCACTGTTTCCCCATCGATTTCCCATGAAGTGATGGGACCAGATGTCATGATCTTCGTTTTCTGAATGTTGAGTTTTAAGCCAACTTTTTCACTCTCCTCTTTCACTTTCATCAGGAGGCTTTTTAGTTCCTCTTCACTGTCTGCCATAAGGGTGGTGTCATCTGCATATCTGAGGTTATGGATATTTCTCCTGGCAATCTTGATTCCAGCTTGTGCTTCTTCCAGCCCAGCGTTTCTCATGATGTACTCTGCATATAAGTTAAAAAAGCAGGGTGACAATATACAGCCTTGACATACTCCTTTTCCTATTTGGAACCCGTCTGTTGTTCCATGTCCAGTTCTAACTGTTGCTTCCTGACCTGCATACAGATTTCTCAAGAGGCAGGTCAGGTGGTCTGGTATTCCCATCTCTTTCAGAATTTTCCACAATTTATTGTGATCCACACAGTACAAAGGGCTTATAAACATATGAAATGTTCTCAGCCTCCTTAAGCAATGAGGACAACCAACGTGGTGAAAGTAAAAAAAAAACTGATGACAATGGTCCTGATGAGGTTAAGAATAAATGAAATACTCAAAAATATTTGTTTGGCAGTACCTACTAAAGTATTTAGTGCAACTTAGAATGTTTGTTATAGACCTAACAAAAATGAAATAAATATACACAAACAAATGGTTATTTGTAACATCCAAAATAACCTTAGTCTAGAATACAAAACTGTAGTACCTTTACATACCAAATAAAATGCCAATAAATATGCAAGAGATGTAAATGAAAATTGATCTTGCAGCATTACTTATTTATAATCAGTCTCAAATTGTAATAACTTAAATATCCAATAAAAATACACCGGATGCATACTGGTTTTGTCATATAATTGAAAAATATATAGCAATGAAAATTGTGGACTAATACACACAGTTTTGTGCCTGTGTCTAGAAAACACAATGTTTATCAAAAGAAACAAAATGGTACCATTCACAGGGTTCTATTTGCATGAATTTCAGAAATAAGCAAAACTAATTATTGACGAAAGAAGTAAGGCAAATGCTAACCTTTGATGAGCCAACAGATACTAAGAAAGAGTGAAAAGACTGATTCTAAACCATATTTATTTACTTGATTACACTGTTTTGTTTTGTTTTGTTTTGTTTTAATTTTGTGACAGTCTATGCATATGATTTTGCCCTAATGAGTGTTAGTTATACTTCACTTTTAAAGCAGTTTATTTAGTGTAAGCATAATTTGGAATGTCCAAATCTTACATTTCAGTTAAAAATATTTTATTTGCAGCAACAAAAATGGACCAAGAGATTATTAAAGTAAGTGAAGTAAATCAAAGACACATATCATGATATAACATATATGTGGAATTAAATGAATGGTATAAACAAACTTATTTACAAACAAGAAATAGACTCACAATTATTGAAAAAAAACATATGGTTACCAAAGTGGAAAATGGGAGAGGGACAAATTAGAATTTTATGATTAACAGATACATATTATTATACATGAAATAGATAATCAAGGGCATACTTCATAGAAGAGGAAACTATATTCAATATGGTGTGATAACTAAAATGGTCCATTTTAGGTTATCACACCATATTGAATATATATTATTGTATATTATATATATTATAAAATAATATTTTAATTTATTATAATATTCATATATACAGTGTGACAGATATATGTAATATATATAAGATATAATATCATAAATAATGATATATATAAGATATAAACTGTAGCCACAGGACTGGGAAAGGTCAGTTTTCATTCCAGTCCCAAAGAAAGGCAATGCCAAAGAATGCTCAAACTACTCCACAATTGCACTCATCTCACATACTAGTAAAGTAATGCTCAAAATTCTCCAAGCCAAGCTTCAGCAATACGTGAACTGTGAACTTCCAGATGTTCAAGCTGGTTTTAGAAAAGGCAGAGGAACAGAGTTCAAATTGCCCACATCTGCTGGATCATGGAAAAATCGAGAAAGTTCCAGAAAAACATATATTTCTGCTTTGTTGACTATGCCAAGCCTTTGATTGTGTGGATCACAATAAACTGTGGAAAATTCTGAAAGAGATGGGAATACCAGACCAACTAACCTGCCTCTTGAGAAATCTGTATGCAAGTCAGGAAGCAACAGTTAGAACTGGACATGGAACAGACTGGTTCCAAATAGGAAAAGGAGTACATCAAGGCTGTATATTGTCACCCTGCTTATTCAACTTATATGTAGAGTACATCATGAGAAACGCTGGACTGGAAGAAACACAAGCTGGAATCAAGATTGCCAGGAGAAATATCCATAACCTCAGATATGCAGATGACACCACCCTTATGGCAGACAGTGAAGAGGAACTAAAAAGTCTCTTGATGAAAGTTAAAGAAGAGTGAAGAAGTTGGCTTAAAGTCAACATTCAGAAAATGAAGATCATGGCATCCGGTCCCCTCACTTCATGGGAAATCGATGGGGAAACAGTGGAAACAGTGTCAGACTTTATTTTTTTTGTCTCCAAAATCACTGCAGATGGTGACTGCAGCCATGAAGTTAAAAGATGCTTACTCCTTGGAAGAAAAGTTATGACCAACNATATATTATATAATATATATTAATGAACATATATTATAGTATAATTATTATGTATGATTGATAATATATTAAATATTATATTTGAATATTTATGAAATACATATATACATATTAATGATATATATATATACACACATTTGCTATATGCTTGAAACTAACACAACATTGGAAATGAACTATGCTTCAATTAAAAAAATAAGATTTAAATTTTATACTATTTTACCTCTTTTTTATTGGAAGGAAAATAAAGTTTTCTCCAGGTTTCTAATCTTTAATGCATTTAAACATATAAATTAAAAGTCAACACTATTGAATATTATATCCTTAAAATGAAATTCTTCTTTTGAACAGTTTTATAAATGTATTTGTAAACTGTTTATGCCAATTTAATCTTTAACTTTTGGTATGTGAATAAAATGAAGGACTTTCAAATATTTCCTAGAAGCAGAGAAAGATTCAGAAGGGCAAGTGGCTTTTGATTATGAATCTCATGATCTATTTTACACATCCTTAGGCTTTTGTTACAAAGGATGTGTGTTTTCTTGCCGATCTTCTTTTTGAGAATATACATGTATAGCCCAAATTATATTTCTTATAGGATTCTAAGTTCAAATGTTAAAAAATGGATTTCAAGACCTTTAATAGGACTGCTGAAATGAGTTCCATTTATGTGAGATAGTTCTTTAACATTGACTCAGTTAATCTGCCTCAAATCTCTCCTCTAATAAGTGTTAAAACAAGAAATCGAACACAGTTTGTCCAGCTCTGAAGTCCATACAAATATCACTGTGTTGCCTCTAAATTCATGTAATTTTCAGGATGAAACTCATCAATTCCAAATATGAAACTTTTTATCTACAAACTTTTACAACAGTGGGTCTCATTTTAGGATACATTGCAGCTCATACTTATTGTTTAGTCATTCAGTTGTGTCTGATTCTTGGTGCAACCCCATGAACTGTAGCCTGCAAAGTTCCTCTGTCCATGGGATTTCTCAGGCAAAAATAATAGAGTGAGTTGCCTTTTCCTTCTCCAGGAGATCTTCTTGACCCCGAGATTGAACCTACATGTCCTGCATTGGGAGGCAGATTCTTTATTGCTGAGCCACCAGGGAAGCCATGCACTATTTTTAGTCTGTATCAAAATAGATACGTAGAAATAGCTCCTACTACCACAACATGTAATATGATAAGAAGGACTTACACAGGGAAAACAAATGTGAAGACCTCCTGAATAGTACCCTTCCAGTCATATAACATGCCAGGAAAAAGAGTTCAGCAAACTTTTCTTGAGCAACCTAAGTGTGCTGTTCTTGCTCTAAGTAATATGCATATCCAGATAAAGGAGAATGAATAACCTAGACATTCCCTGCTTGAGGCACTTTATGTAGCTCTTTTTTGATATGTATTTCTTCCTAAATCCATTAAAGAGTAACTCTTCAACCAGGGCAAGGTTGTGATTGGTTTTCATGAAGATAAGGCAGGGTTTGTAATTAAATTTCACCAGAGAACCACCAACTTGCCCTAGGGAAAAAAATAAAAGAGCTGACATCCCTGCCTTGAGAATATAATAGAAGGGTCAGAACACAAATTCCTTCTTGATAGAATGGTATATGGAAGGTTCCTTACTGGAGCTTTGTTTAAGACATTTTCTTTTGCAGATATCACCAATCTTTTAGCAATGTCAGCTCCTGTTCCTAGGCTCCAGCTAGCCATTGAAATTTCTTATCTTACAAAAACAAGGCCAAGGATGTGGCTATTGTTTAGAATTTTTTTTTAAGGAAGTGAAAAGATATGCAAATCCCTTTGACCATATTCTTTCTTAAAGCTATGGACCTTATATTTCAGTGTAATTTTAAAAATCAAGGTGCCAGCAAGGGATGGCACTCCCAAATTTGATAGACTCTAAATCTTAAGGGAAGTGCCATGACATAGTGAAGATGGAAGACAGCTGTCTTAGTTTATTCCAGCTGCTTTCATAGATGCAGACTGAATTTTGCCACTTATAAACAATAAACATTTATTTCTTATAGTTCTGGAGGTTGGAAATTCATGGTCATGGGGTCAGTAGAATCCTGTCTGGTGAGGACTTTCTGGCTCAAGATCAGTCATCTTTTGCTGTGTCCTCACATGGCAGAAAATGGTATGTTGCAGAAACCAGTACTCAAAAAACCAAATACTACACTCGGAGAGTTGGAGAACTCAGGTTTATTACACTGGTGGGCCCAGAGGAATTAACACTTCAAGCTCTGAGCCCCGAACAAAGGGCTTACAGAGTTTTTATAGACAGACCCTGGTAAGCAACACTAAATGTTAACAGGTTGGTTTTAACTAAGGGGTTTTGTACTCCCAGGAACAGTGGTCAAGATGGGGAGGGGGATGTCTGACCTGGACAGGCACAATGAAGCACTTTGCAGGGGCTGGGCGATTGCAAAGAGCAAGACAAGGGTGAGTGAGATAAACTTCAGTTCCTAGTAATGCAAGTCCCCACCTTCTGAGACTACCTGACCTTCATGATCTAGACTTTGCAAGGGGCAAGCTGAGTTACAGAGGCAGAGGAGAAGGAGGTAATGTAAAATTTCAACTTTTTGTCTTCATTATCCCCTCTTGATGCTTCTATCACTCGTTGTAGAAAGCATCATCTCATGTTTTTGGTAGGACATTCAGAGCTCCCCATCGTTTAGGGGGCTACACTGAACTGTTACCACTTGTAAATTTATGGATTCAATCCAAGAGGTTATGAAGTGAGTAACAGCATTGAGAATACAGGGGCCAAACAAGAGCGCTGCAAAGAGCATGAAGTGGGAATCTGTTAAAGGGAGAACCCACTATGCCCAGCTCCAGATATTGTTCCAGTTACCCTAGGAATTAGCTAGTTTTTCTCTCCTTTTTATGATGTGTTCCCTTAGCTGTTGGGCCATGTCCCTGATCATTCTTGACTGGTTTACATAAAAGCAGCATTTTCATTAGAGAAGAGGCAGAGTCCTCCCTTTTCAGGTATCAGTAGGTCTAGCTCCCTCCTTTTCTGTAAAACCACCTCAGCCAGGGAGTCGAGTTGGTCCTGTAAGACCACTAAAGATTTGGCCATTCTCAGTGTCGTCTTTGAAGTCTTTGGACAGTGTATGGTAAAAGGTGGTTGATGAAGCAATTCCTCCTACTCCCATACCATCTCAGCCTTGATTCCCAGACCAACTAATAGGGGTATAAACTGGATGGCTCTTTTTGCCCACGTATGTGTTTGAGAGGTATGGTGAGAGTCTGGTTGCTAGGGAAAATATTCATCTGGGCAGTGAGGAAGGCTAAGGTGCAGATACCCATCTAATTGACAGGTTAGACATAAGTAAGCATGTGCCCCACAAAGAAAAGGCCTTGATGGGGGCAGCACCATGCATTACTGCATGGGACAGCAAAAGGCTGCACACAGCCTGCACGTAGCATATAACTGAACACTGGAAAAAGTTTTCCTCCCCAGCTTTGGGTTGTCACGGCTGTAGCAACTGAGCCTGTCATAAAGGCAGGTCAGCCATACTGTGGAGCAGTTTAGTTAGGAAGGGTAATTGCTCATAGCAATCAGGGATAGAGTCCAGGGTTGACAATGGAAATCCATTGATATTTTGATAGCCGGATCATCAAGCTTCTGCTGTGCATTGACCAGCCAGCTGCCACAGTGTGGCTGGAGCGAGGCTGAAGAATCCTCAAGCTTCTGCCATGCATGGACTAGTCAGCTTACAGAATGACTAGAGCAGGGTTCAGCATCCCTCGAGGGTGGGGATTGTTATTTTTGGAACCAGACCTTGAGGGGGTTTTAGGGGTCCTGGACTTCTTTCCAGGTGTCCTCATTACAAGAAGCTGCTGCCTTCTTGATTCTGGTGTGCTGGATCCAAGGGATGATAGCTATAACTCTAACAGCAGTAGAGGTTGCCAGGACAATAGTGTGAGGGCCTGTCCAAACTGGCTGAAATGGTTCCTTTTTCCATCTCATCTCCTGGCTGTCAGGGATGAACCCAATTGCCTGGTGGAATGGGTGTCCTTTTTCAGGTTTCCTGGGCAATACAGTGGAAGACTGTTCCAAGGGCTTGGAGGTGTTGGGACATTCAAGTTCAGCTAGTTGTTGGTGGCCTCCATTGAGCTTTTTATCACTGGGATGGTCTCCCATATAAGATCTCAAAAGGAGAATAGCCTGAGGACCCAGGGTGCATTTACAGAGGGAGGTGAGAGTCCACAGAATGATAAGGCAGCTTGTCCTAGCAGTGTCTGTGTGTTGGTTGGAGGATATTCTTGTCATACTTCTACTTGGAGAAAGAAACTTAACAAGAAAGTTAAAGATATATGGCCCAAAGATTAATAGAAGTAGGAAAGCTGCTGAGGTGCCAGCTAGGAGAACCAGGTCCAGACATTGGTTTGTGATATTAGTGCTTCTCTAGCTATGAGAAGATGCAAGAATTTGGACTCATCAAAATCTTTACCTGAAAACATCTGAAGGACTGTTTTTCTGGGTTTTCCCAGAGCACAGAGTGCCATACTTTCTGTCTCCACCTTGAACACCTTTCAAGGGAGTGTTGAAGGTCAGCATCTTATAGCGGTCATGTTCTAATCTTTGTAGAGGCAGCTGGCAAGGGCCAACTTCCAGTCAGCAGGGCCACTTCATAGTCATATTTGACCACGTTTTGGGGGCATTTCATGGTCAATGTGTCCCATGGTGCTGGGAAGGCTCGTTCCCGGGTCTAACAAAGATTCCATTGACAGGCCACTCAGTGTGTTGTCACTAGATCAGGCCTTGCAAGCAGCAAAAGTCTTACTAGCTGCTAGTAAGACTAGTGTGACTAGCCACTAATCTTACTTATCTTACTAGCCTCTTGGTCCAGGAAAATATTTTCTCTTGTTGCTTCTTCCCATATCTAGAGTTCAGTTCAGTTCAGTTCAGTCGCTCAGTCGTGTCTGACTCTTTGTGACCCCATGAATCGCAGCATGCCAGGCCTGCCTGTCCATCACCAACTTCCAGAGTTCACTCAGACTCACGTCCATTGAGTCAATGATGCCATCCAGCCATCTCATCCTCTGTCGTCCCCTTCTCCTCCTGCCTCCAATCCCTCCCAGCATCAGAGTCTTTTCCAATGAGTCAACTCTTCACATAAGGTGGCCAAAGTACTGGACCTTCATCTTTAACATCATTCCTTCCAAAGAAATCTCATAGCTGATCTCCTTCAGAATGACTGGTTGGATCTCCTTGCAGTCCAAGGGTCTCTCAAGAGTCTTCTCCAACACCACAGTTCAAATGCATCAATTCTTCGGCACTCAGCCTTCTTCACAGTCCAACTCTCACATCCGAGTTACATTATTGTAATTATTAATCTCATATGGAGCTGAATATCAGCATTTTATCACAAGTTCAGTCACACATTTGGTAATATAAGAAATAATCTTCTAAAGCAAGCTACATAGAAAATAATATAGCTAGTAGTTATTAGTATAGAAAAGGAAATGGCAATCCACTCCAATGTTCTTGCCTGGAGAAACCCAGGTACTGGAAGAGCCTGGTGGGCTGCCATCTATGGGGTCGCACAGAGTCGGACACGACTGAAGCGACTTAGCAGCAGCAGCAGCAGTTATTAGTAAGGTCACAAGCAAAAATTTAAGTCGAGAACTTTCATTGAGTATAGCCCAGTATACCCCATGTCACCTGACTCAGCTAAATGATTATAGCCAAGTGTTAATCTCCTGGTTGTACATCATGGAGCATCTGACCTTTATGCAAAGATTGGTTACTGAGATAAGCTTTAGAAACAATCTTATAGAGTGTCCTTTTTAATAACTTAATTACACCTTTTAGCAATAAAACATAACAAGGATCTCTCTCAGAGATGAGTCTTAGTAAGCACAGACCTTAATTAAAACTATAACAATATTTAGTGATACATATTTTTTCTTTTCTTTCTTTCTTTCTTTTTTTTTTTTTTGAGAATTCACTATGAGGGCATTAACACTGTAGCCAGGGAAGGCTTTAACCCATCAAATAAAAATGAGGTTCATCAGGGAGCCAGGAAAAGCCAAGCAGCCATTTTGAATCTCCCATACCCCTGACTCTTTGATTTTTAGCTGTTGTCTATTTATTTTTAATTTCTTGATTTAAGAGAAGACTATCACCATGTTTTAAGTACATCAAGATAGCAAAAGTCTAACCATAAGGGGTTATTTTTCGTAGAAGCAAAATGAGTTTTGTCTGCTGCGGTTGTGCTAAGTCACTCCAGTCACGTCCGACTCTGTGCGACCCCATCGACAGCACCCCACCAGGCTCCCTCATCCCTGAGATTCTCCAAGCAAGAACAGTAGAATGGGTTGCCATTTCCTTCTCCAATGCAGGAAAGTGAAAAGTGAAAGTGAAGTCGCAGTTGTGTCTGACTCTTCACGACCCCATGGACTGCAGCCTACCAGGCTCCTCTGTCCATGGGATTTTCCAAGCAAGAGTACTGGAGTGGGTTGCCACTGACTTCTCTGAGTTTTGTCTGCATATACCATAATCTTAAATAATGTTTATTTACTTTACCAAAGTAACAAAAATATTTTAAAAACAAATATAAATAACTTAAAGGCAAAAAAAAAAAAATAATGCTGTTGAAAGCTGCATTTTAAGAAAACTTTGTTCTCTTTAAAGAGAGAAGACCAAAGTCCAGTTTGGTACAAGTTTACTGTTAATAGCAAACTTTGTTCATCTGTTTAATCTTAGAGAGTCTTTTCCATAAGTCTTGAAGAACTAGCAGTATTCTTCTAAAGGCATGAGAGTAAAACCATAGAAGGCATGTTTAAAATCTGATTCTATTGCAATTGACAAAGAAACCTGGTCATAACACTTTAATAACTAGAATTATAATTGACCATATTTTATTAGGACATATCAGATCTATATGAATTTCACATAATTTTAGAATATCTATGTTAGTAACATCAACAATACAGTACAACCTGAAAAGATTTTTCACCCCTTTAACAGTACTTCCCATGTCATTTAACAAGTCCAATAAACTCAGGTAGCTTAATAGCTCTTTGAGATGTCTCAGGGGCCCTCTGAAGCATCCCAAAGATGGCTAGAAGTCAAGTTATTTAGGAAGTTTTGTCAATAAATATCAAAAAGATTTAGAACAGTTAAGTAGGATCATATAAATTACTGTGAAATAATAGTTATTTACTTAACCAAAGTTAACAAAAGATTTCAAAGGTAAATATAGAACAGATCAACTAAGAGGTTAAAAAAATTTTATATTAAAAGCAGTTCAACATCTGAAGAAATTATGTCTTCTTCACAGAGAGAAAGACCGAATTTAAGTTTTTGCTCCAGCTTACTTTAAACTCATTTAGGTAAAATTAATTAAATTATTTTAAACTTAGACAGTCTTAATCATGCACAAAATTTTTCAGGGTCCACCTTCCACAAACCTTTTAATCACGTTCTGTAACAGTCATCTGTAAGTCAAGCCTACTTTCTTTTCACTTTATAAAATGTAATTTTATTTTTTATATCTTCTTTATTAAAAGCATACATCCTACTTTCTTATTATATTAGCAAACAAACATTAATACTAGATATTTAATATTGAACATTTCCCAGTTCTCTTGAATCTGAAATTTGTTTAGGTTAATTTTTCTTGTATTTAGAATTGTTTGATTTGTAAGCACTTACTTTTCTTTAGGCCAATTAAATAAGAAACTCATATACAACTTCAACAATATTATCATAAAAAAGAACTCCCTGGTGGCTCAGAGGGTGAAGCCTCTGCCTGCAATGCAGGAGACTGGGCTTCAGTCCTTCAGTTGGGAAGAGCTCCTGGAGAAGGAAATGGCAATCCACTCCAGTATTCTTGCTTGGAAAATCCCATGGATGGAGGAGCCTGCTACAGTCCATGGGGTCGCAAAGAGTCAGACAAGACTGAGTGACTTCACTCACTTCACTCACTTTTCTTTCAGTTCAGTTCAGTCACTCAGTCGTGTCCAACTCCTTGCGACCCCATGAATCGCAGCACGCCAGGCCTCCCTGTCCATCACCAACTCCCGGAGTTCACTGAGACTCACGTCCATAGTGTCTGTGATTCCATCCACCCATCTCATCCTTGGTCGTAACCTTCTCCTCCTGCCCCCAATCCCTCCTAGCATCAGGATCTTTTCCAATGAGTCAACTCTTCGCATGAGGTGGCCAAAGTACTGGAGCTTCAGCTTTAGCATCAATCCTTCCAAAGAAATCCAAGGGTTGATCTCCTTCAGAATGGACTGCTTGGATCTCCTTGCGTTCAAGGGACTCTCAAGAGTCTTCTCCAACACCACAGTTCAAAAGCATCAATTCTTCGGCGCTCAGCCTTCTTCACAGTCCAACTCTCACATCCATACATGACCATAGGAAAAACCATAGCCTTGACTAGATGGACCTTAGTCGGCAAAGTAATGTCTCTCCATTTGAATATACTATCTAGGTTGGTCATAACTTTTCTTCCAAGGAGTAAGCGTCTTTTAATTTCATGGCTGCAGTCACCATCTGCAGTGATTTTCTTTAGGCCAATTAAATTAGAAACTCATTTACAACTTCAACAATATTATCATAAAAAAGACATATAGTGAGACATATAAATCCAGAGAGATTGACAGAGATCTGATAGTTTTCTGTTTGAGATTTAAAATATCTTTTGACTCCTTTTTTTTCTTCACTTGAAATTCTTATTTGCCCAAGGCTGATGTCTCAAACAAAGCTGTCTGTGTATTTCAAGGACACGGAAAGGGTTAACGTCAAGCTTTTCCGTGGACAGGTTTTTTAACAAGTTAGTTGTTTTTAATTGCATATGTGAAAAGAATTGGTTTTGTAGTTTCCAAAAAGAAAATTTTCTCTCACTCCGTTCAATCAGCAATCACACTGTCATAATCATTCAGAGACTATCAGGATGCCTGCCTTCTCCCAAGTCCCCAGGTCTCCTTAAGTATTGCTCCCTTCCTGGGAGCCTCATGGAGGTTATCATTCACTATTCCTCCCTTCTAACCGAGTCCCAGATCTCCCTATCTGAGGCTCCCTTCCTGGGAGCCCAGGAAGGGGATCAGGCTCCTCTTCTACCCGCCGGGGTAGATTCCTGCCTGGGTACTGGGCCCAGAGCCTTGTCTTATCCTGTGGCCACTCCTGGTGAGCTGGTCCATCCCTCCAATGATTCCAGTTGGGGCTCAGCCATCTGGAGAGTTGGAAACTGGTCCAAAAGAGAACCTGGAATACCGTTAGCTGGCATGCCTCCTTGTCCCTCTGTGGGTTCCTTCACTTCAGCCCGACAGAGCACCAATCTGGGGGCTCAAGGGGCTGACGTAGCTGGAATCTTGCTGGGGCCTCCAGAAATGTTGCAGAAACCAGTACTTGGGAAACCAAGCACCACACTAGGAGAGTTGGAGAACTCAGGTTTATTATGCTGGTGAGCCCAGAGGAGTTAATAATCCAAGCTCTGAGTCCTGAACAAAGGGCTTACAGAGTTTTTATAGACAGGCTGCAGTGGGCAACACTAGCTGTTAATAGGCTGGTTTTAACTAAGGGGTTTCACATGCAGGAACAGTGGTCAAGATGGAGAGGGGGATGTCTGATAGGGACAGGCATGATGAAGCAGTCTGCAGGGGCTGGCCAATTGCAAATAGCTGGACAAGGATGAGTGAGATAAACTCCAGTTCTTAGTATTGCAAGTCCCCATTTTCTGAGACCATATGACCTTTGTAAGGGGCAAGCTGAGTTACAGAGGCAGAAGGAGAAGGAGATTATGTAAAATTTTAACTTTTCCTCTTCAGTAAGACATCTTTCTGGATCCTCTAAACACACTAATCCCATTAAGGACTTCCTAGGTGGTGATCTTCACAACCAAGATAATCACGATGATGTGATCACTCACCTAGAGCCAGATATTGTGGAATGTAAAGTCAAGTGGGCCTTAGAAAACATCACTATGAACAAAGCTAGTGGAGGTGATGGAATTCCAGTTGAGCTATTTCAAATCCTGAAAGATGATGCTGTGAAAATGTTGCCCTCAACATGCCAGCAAATTTGGAAAACAGCAGTGGCCACAGGACTGGAAAAGGTCACTTTTCATTCCAGTCCCAAAGAAAGGCAATGTCAAAGAATGCTCAAACTACCGCACAATTGCACTCATCTCACACACTAGTAAAGTAATGCTCAAAATTCTCCAAGCCAGTCTTCAGCACTACGTGAACTGTGAAATTCCAGATGTTCAAGCTGGTTTTAGAAATGGCAGAAGAATCAGAGATCAAATTACCAACATCTGCTGGATCATGGAAAAAGGAAAAGAGTTCCAGAAAATATCTACTTCTTCTGCTTTATTGACTATGCCAAAGCCTTTGACTGTGTGGATCACAATAAACTGTGGAAAATTCTGAAAGACATGGGAATACAAGACCACCTGACCTGCCTCTTGAGAAATCTGTATGCAGGTCAGGAAGCAACAGTTAGAACTGGACATGGAACAACAGACAGGTTCCAAATAGGAAAAGGAGGACATCAAGGCTGTATATTGTCACCCTGCTTATTAAACTTATATGCAGAGAACATCATGAGAAATGCTGGGCTGGAAGAAGCACAAGCTGGAATCAAGATTGCTGGGAGAAATATCAATAACCTCAGATATGCCGATGACACCACCCTTATGGCAGAAAGTGAAGAGGAGCTAAAAAGCCGCTTGATGAAAGTGAAAGAGGAGAGTGAAAAAGTTGACTTAAAGCTCAACATTCAGAAAATGAAGATCATGGTATCTGGTCCCCTCACTTCATGGGAAATAGATGGGGAAACAGTGGAAACAGTGACAGACTTTATTTTTTTGGGCTCCAAAATCACTGCAGATGGTGACTGCAGCCATGAAATTAAAAAAAAAAAAACGCTTACTCCTTGGAAGAAAAGTTATGACCAACCTAGATAGCATATTCAAAAGCAGAGACATTTCTTTGCCAACAAAGGTCCTTCTAGTCAAGGCTATGGTTTTTCCAGTGGTCATGTATGGATGTGAGAGTTGGACTGTGAAGGAGGCTGAGCTCCAAAGAATTGATGCTTTTGAACTGTGGTGTTGGAGAAGACTCTTGAGAGTCCCTTGGACTGCAAGGAGATCCAAGCAGTCCATTCTGAAGGAGATCAACCCTGGGATTTCTTTGGAAAGAATGATGCTGAAGCTGAAACTCCAGTACTTTGGCCACCTCATGCGAAGAGTTGACTCATTGGAAAAGACTGTGATTCTGGGAGGGATTGAGGGCAGGAGGAGAAGGGGATGACAGAGGATGAGATGACTAAATTGCATCACCAACTCGATGGATGTAAGTTTGAGTGAATTCTGGAGTTGATGATGGACAGGGAGGCCTGGCGTGCTTGATTGTTGGGGTAGCAAAGAGTTGGACACGACTGAGTGACTGAACTGAACTGAGGTGGTGCAGTGGTAAAGAATCTGCCTGCCGGTGTTGGAGACACAACTTCAATCCCTGGGTCAGGAAGATACTCAGGAGCAAGAAATGGCAACCCTCCTCAGTATTTTTGCTTGGAAAATTCCAGACAGAGGAGCCTGGCAGGCTACAGTCCATGGGATCCAAAAGAATTAGACACAACCGAGCAGGCATGCAACAGTCCCTTAAAGAGGATTTTGCATATTCACCGCCCAAGCCCTCACTCCCTAATGCAGTCTATTTGGAGGTTAAGAATTTCAAGAGATAAATTTGAGAGGAGATTCAAATATTCAGACCATAGCATCACATCTTCAGGTTGTTCTCAAATTGGGAAATGATTCCATGAAACAGAAGGCAGAATAGTTTTATTGTTATTGTTGAGTCACTAAATCACATCAGACTCAAACTCCCATGAACTGCAGCACATTAGGCTCCTCTGTCCTTCACTATCTCCCAGAGTTTGCTCAAATTCATGTCCATTGAGTTGGTGATGCTATCTAACCATCTCATCCTCTGCAGCCTCTTTCTCATTTTGCCTTCAATCTTTACTGCATCAGGGTCTTTTCCAATGCTCTTGGCATCAGGAGGCTAACATATTGGAGCTTCAGCTTCAGTATAGTCCTTCCAATGAATATTTAGCATTGACTTCCTTTAGAATTGACTGGTTTGATCTCCTTGCAGTCCAAGGTGCTCTCAAGAGTCTTCTCCAGCACCACAATTTGAAAGCATCAATTCTTCCACGCTCAGCGTTCTTTATAGTCCAACACTTACATCCATACAAGACTAATGGAAGAAACATATCTTTGACTCTCCATGCCTTTTTTAGCAAAGTGATGTCTCTGCTTTTTAATATGCTATCTAGGTTTGTCATAATTTTCTTACAAGGAGCAAATGTCTTTTAATTTCATAGCTGCAGTCATATCTGCAGTAATTTTGGAGTCCAGTAAGGGGATGACAGAGGATGAGATGGCTGGATGGCATCACTGACTCGATGGACGTGAGTCTGAGTGAACTCCGAGAGTTGGTGATGAACAGGGATGCCTGGTGTGCTGCGATTCATGGGGTCACAAAGAGTTGGACACGACTGAGCGACTGAACTGAACTGAATATTAAATAAAATCTGTCACTGCTTCCACATTTTCCCTTTTTATTTGCCATGAAGTGATGTGACCAGATGCCATGATTTTAGTTTTTTGAATGTTTAGTTTTTAAACAACTTTTTCACTCTCTTCCTTCACCCTCATCAAGATACAACATGAAGATACATAGCATCCGATGTGGAGTCAAGAGCCTCTTGGCTTAACACAAGAGGAGTCAAATCTTGTTGACTGAGCTTTATCCTCACAAGTGCCCCACCCCCCTCTCCAAAAATAAAAAATAAATAAAAATAAAGGTGTTGAAGTCCTAAAGACTCTTACCTATAAATATTAGCTTATTTGAAAATAGGGTCTTTGTAAATGTAATCAAGATGAGGTAGCATTCAACTAAATTTTGCCCTAATCCTATATGATTGGTGTCCTTATAAAAGAAGAAAAAGAGACACAGACACATAGAGGGGAGGTGGCAAATGTGATGATAGTGGCAGCAATGGTAAAGTGGCCAAGGAACACCAAGAATTGAAAGGCATCACTAGACAATAGCAAGAGACAGGGAAGAATTCTAACATTCTAACCATTCTCAGAGAAAATCTAGTTCTGACCAAACTGTAAGCAGGGCCATATTTCAGCCTCTAAAACTGTAAGACCAATATATTTCCATTGTTTTATCCACTCAGTTTATGGTACTTTGTTAAGGCTATCAAATAAAATCTATCTTGTACAATCCAGGTCATCAGCATAGATAGGCACCATATAAAGGGCAATCCATACAAAAGTGGTATATGAAACACATTTTATTTATTTATTTATTTTTATTTTTACTTTATTTTACTTTACAATACTGTTTGGTTTTGCCATACATTCACATGAATCCGTCTCATGTGTACATCAAGTTCCCAATCCTGAACCCCGTCCCCCCCACCTCCCACCCCATATCAACTCTCTTGATCATCCCCGTGCACCAGTCCCAAGCATCCTGTATCCTGTATCGAACATAGACTGGCAATTCATTTCTTACATGATAGTATACATGTTTCATTGCCATTCTCCCAAATCCTCCCACCCTCTCCCTCTCCCTCAGAGTCCAAAAGTCTGTTCTATTCATCTGTGTCTCTTTTGCTGTCTTGCATACAGAGTTATCATTATCATGTTTCTAAATTCCATATATATATGTTAGTATACTGTATTGGTGTTTTTCTTTCTGGCTTACTTCACTCTGTATAATTGGCTCCAGTTTCATCCATCTCATTAGAACTGATTCAAATGTATTCTTTTTAATGGCTGAGTAATACTCTATTGTGTATATGTACCACAGCTTTTTTATCCATTCATCTGCTGATGGACATCTAGGTTGTTTCCATGTCCTGACTATTATAAACAGTGCTGCAATGAACATTGGGGTACATGTGCCTCTTTCAGTTCTGGTTTCCTTGATGTGTATGCCCAGCAGTGGGATTGCTGGGTCATATGGTATTTCTATTTGCAATTTTTAAAGGAATCTCCACACTGTTTTCCATAGTGGCTGTACTAGTTTGCATTCCCACCAACAGTGTAAGAGGGTTCCCTTCTCTGGTCAACCACTTGTAAAAGAATGAAACTAGATCACTTTCTAACACTACACACAAAAATAAACTCAAAATGGATTAAAGATCTAAACATAAGAATGGAAACTATAAAACTCCTAGAGGAGAACATAGGCAAAACACTCTCCGACATAAATCACAGCAGGATCCTCTATGATCCACCTCCCAGAATACTGGAAATAAAAGCAAAAATAAACAAATGGGATCTAATTACAATTAAAAGCTTCTGCATAACAAAGGAAACTATAAGCAAGGTGACAAGACAGCCTTCTGAATGGGAGAAATAATAGCAAATGAAGCAACTGACAAACAACTAATCTCAAAAATATACAAGCAGCTTATGCAGCTCAATTCCAGAAAAATAAGTGACCCAATCAAAAGATGGGCCAAAGAGCTAAATAGATATTTCTCCAAAGAAGACATACGGATGGCTAACAAACACGTGAAAAGATGCTCAACATAACTTATGATCAGAGAAATGTAAATCAAGACCACAATGAGGTACCATTTTACACCAGTTAGAATGGCTGTGATCCAAAAGTCTGCAAGCAATAAATGAAACACATTTTAGATACTGCCATCAGCTGATACTGCAACAAAATTTCATATGGTAATAGGTCTCTGTTACAAATCAATATTTTTGGCCCAGAGGGTGTAGATCCAAAAAACACTTGAAAAAAGTGAAAGCAAAATCCAGAATGGGTATATATTCCACCACTAAGAATTTTCATATATTTCCTTCAGTAGTATAGAAAAACTAGAAATTAATATTAAATTATCATTTTCACATCATTTACAGTATACTACATGTATAAATGCCTTAGTTGCTTTTATGAAAAAGTGTATATCAGGCTTCTTTTTTAGTTATATGGGTTTAGACACTATCTAGAATAAAAGCAATATAGTTATATTACAATATGTTAAGGAACGGAAACTTTACAAGTATTAAAAATAAAAAATGTGTGCACAAATTGTGTACCCAATTTGTGTGTTGTTAAGATTTTATAGGAAATAGACGAGGAAACAGTGGAAACAGTGTCAGACTTTATTTTTTTGGGCTCCAAAATCACTGCCTGGAAAATCCCATGGACGGAGGAGCCTGGTAGGCTGCAGTCCATGGGGTTGCTACTAGTCGGACATGACTGAGCGACTTCACTTTCACTTTTCACTTTCATGCATTGGAGAAGGAAATGGCAGCCCATTCCAGTGTTCTTGCTTGGAGAATCCCAGGGACGGGGGAGCCTGGTGGGCTGCCGTCTATGGGGTTGCACAGAGTCGGACACGACTGAAGCGACTTAACAACAACACAACAAAATCACTGCAGATGGTGACTGCAGCCATGAAATTAAAAGATGCTTATTCCTTGGGAGAAATGTTATGACTAACCTAGATAGCACATTCAAAATCAGAGACATTACTTTGCCGACTAAGGTCCATCTAGTCAAGGCTATGGTTTTTCCAGTAGTCATGTATGGATATGAGAGTTGGACTGTGAAGGAGGCTGAGCTCCAAAGAATTGATGCTTTTGAACTGTGGTGTTGGAGAAGACTCTTGAGAGTCCCTTGGACTGCAAGGAGATCCAAGCAGTCCATTCTGAAGGAGATCAACCGTGGGATTTCTTTGAAAGGAATGATGCTAAAGCTGAAACTGCAGTACTTTGGCAACCTCGTGTGAAAAGTTGACTCAATGGAAAAGACTGTGATGCTGGGAAGGATTGGGGGAAGGAGGAGAAGGGGACGACAGAGGATGAGATGGCTGGATGGCATCACTGACTCCGTGAGCGTGGGTCTGGGTGAACTCTGGGAGTTGGTGATGGACAGGGAGGCCTGGGGTGCTGCGATTCATGGGATCGCAAAGAGTCTGACACGACTGAGTGACTGAACTGAACTGAACTGAAGATTTTACAGTCTATAATATGGGTGAAGTGATGTAAATAGCAGGCTGTAGGGAATATTTCTTGGCTTTTTTTTTTTTTCAGTGTTTCATATTACACTATAGCTTAGTTCTGCTTCTAGAAAATGTAAAGTCCATATTCACAAGTGCAAAATATATAAAGTTAACTCGTGGAATTAAATGGACAAAATAGAATTCTGTGTTATTCTGTACATGCAGTGAAAATTAAGACTCAGTAAATATAGAGAATTTAAAGAAATCTTCATATTTTTACATTTTCACAATTTTCTACTCAAGAATGTGAGTATACTAAGTCACTTCAGTTGTGTGTGACTCTTGGTGACTCCATGGACTCTAGCCCTCCAGGTCCTCTGTCCATAGTAATTTTCAGGCAAGAATACTGGTGTGGGTTGCAATGACCTCCGCCAGGGGATTTCCCTACCCAGAGATCAAACCAGTATCTCTTATGTCTCCTGCACTGGCAGGTGGATCTTTTCCATCTGAGAAGCCCAACTAAAGAATGACATTTGCTCAAAAAAAAAAAAAAAAGACACTTGTTAATTTAAAGTAACATTGCTCATATATTCATCAGCCTGACTAGGTCTATACCATGTAAAAGTAGGTTATGAGTAGATAGGATTACTAATCTACCACTAAGAAGAAACTGAAGAGATATTTGCCCTTCTTCTCCCTGACATATTTAATGTAGGCAAATTGTGGAAAGTAACCATATATTGTACACACAGAACTATATCAATTAATTAACTTTGAACAGTTTTTTTATTATGGTCACAGATTTCCCTGATGGCTCAGACAATGAAGAATCCACCTGCAATGCAGGATGTTCAGTTCCTGGGTCAAGAAGACTCCTTGGAGTAGGAAATGGCTACCCACTCCAGTATTCTTGCCTGGATAATTCCATGAGCAGAGAAGCATGACAAGCTACAGTCCATGGGGTTGCAAAGAATTGGACATGACTGAGCTACTAACACTTTTACTTTCCTTTCACTTTTAGTAGACAAATGTGCTCAGTGTTTTCAAAGTTAACAATGGAGTACTAAAATATGTAAGATTTTGCCATAGATTATTTTTCTTTTTTCTGGTACCCTAATCCATTTGACTCAAAAGTAAAATGATCATCAAAGAACTACTTAGTACCCTCAAGGACTTAGCAATACACTAGGTGTTTGATCATTGAAACCCAAAGAAAGCCAATGCCAAAGAATGCTCAAACTACTGCACAATTGCACTCATCTCACAGGCTAGTAAAGTAATGCTCAAAATTCTCCAAGCCAGACTTCAGCAATACGTGAACTGTGAAATCCCTGATCTTCAAGCTGGTTTTAGAAAAGGCAGAGGAACCAGAGATCAAATTTCCAACATCTGCTGGATTATGGAAAAAGCAAGAGAGTTCCAGAAAAACATCTACTTCTGCTTTATTGACTATGTCAAAGCCTTGACTGTGTGGATCACAATAAACTGTGGAAAATTCAGAAAAGATGGGAATACCGGACCACATAACCTGCCTCTTGAGAAATCTGTATGCAGGTCAGGAAGCAACAGTTAGAACTGGACATGGAACAACAGACTGCTTCCAAATAGGAAAAGTAGTGCGTCAAGGCTGTATATTTTCACCCTGCTTATTTAACTTCTATGCAGAGTACATCATGAGAAACGCTGGGCTGGAAGAAACACAAGCTGGAATCAAGATTGCCAGGAGAAATATCAATAACCTCGGATATGCAGATGACACCACCCTTATGGCAGAAAGTGAAGAGGAGCTAAAAAGCCGCTTGATGAAAGAGAAGAGTGAAAAAGTTGGCTTAAAGCTCAACATTCAGAAAATGAAGATTATGGCATCCAATCCCATCACTTCATGGGAAATAGATGGGGGAAAGTGTCAGACTTTATTTTTTTGGGCTCCAAAATCACTGCAGATGGTGACTGCAGCCATGAAATTAAAAGATGCTTACTCCTTGGAAGAAAAGTTATGACCAACCTAGAGAGTATATTCAAAAGCAGAGACATTACTTTGCCGACTAAGGTCCATCTAGTCAAGGCTATGGTTTTTCCAGAGGTCATGTATGGATGTGAGAGTTGGACTGTGAAGAAGGCTGAGTGCCAAAGAACTGATGCTTTTAAACTGCGGTGTTGGAGAAGACTCTTGAGAGTCCCTTGGACTGCAAGGAGATCCAGCCAGTCCATTCTGAAGGATATCAACCCTGGAATTTCTTTGGAAGCAATGATGCTAAAGCTGAAACTGCAGTACTTCGGCCACCTGATGCCAAGAGTTGACTCATTGGAAAAGGCTCTGATGCTGGGAGGGATTGGGGGCAGGAGGAGAAGGGGACGACCGAGGATGAGATGGCTGGATGGCATCACTGACTTGATGGACATGAGTCTGAGTGAACTCCGGGAGATGGTGATGGACAGGGAGGCCTGGCGTGCTGCGATTCATGGGGTCGCAAAGAGTCGGACAGACTGAGCGACTGAACTGAAGTGAACTTGATCATTGAAAACTGTAAAGAATATGCTTAGTTTTCATTCTTTTGAAATGTTGAGTGAGTGGTCCATAAGACAGAAACAAGTAATTCATCCATCAGAATCGTCCATGCTAAGTGATCACCCTTGACAGTTTATATGTCGAACATGAGAGCACTCGTGAAAATATATGCACTGGATGATTGGAAGCTGACTTTTCTGTTATTCCAAAAGTTTCCTCTTCAGTAAAGAGCTGTAGGTCAATCTTAAATCACTTGATGTGCTATATGTAGCATACGCTATAAATAATTCTGACCCTCACTATATCTACAGAAAGGTATCTCAAGGGTTTTGATTTATAGCATGAAGCTACTAAAGCCCTATTTAACACATGAGTAATCTGAAATTTGAGTTTTCAAAGAGGCTATAAAGACATTAGTGTTATTTACAACATTTGAAAATTCTAATTTGGATACAAATGAATAATTACATAGAAACAAATCCATAATATACACTTTACTTTATCAAATCTTATGTAACTGAAAGCAACTGAATGTTTAGTTATACTAATGAGTGAGATTTCACCTGAAAATAAAATAACTAGACTTAATGATAGCCTTCATATATCTTCCTGACTAAATTTTTCTAGTATTTATAACCCTTAAATACTAATAAATCTATACAATTAATAAAACACTTTTATAGTTATATTAAATAATTTATAATAATACAGAAGTTCCCATTTATACTTAAATTTGAATTTAAAATTCCAATTAATATTAATTCCAATTAATACAAAAATATTCCAATTCCATAAAAGTGAATGCTACATATTAAAATATAAGTAAATACTAAAAATGAATAATTTATGTTGAGTTTAGCACATTCATCACAAAGGAAACTGCTGTTGATCCTATTAACAATAGCTATTATTGTAATGAATATTTTCCTCTATATTTGAAAACACTTCAAGGACAGAGATTAGTGTGACATAGATAAATTGGGAAAGAAATATATATGTTAAAAGAGGGGAGAACAAGTTAGGGAATGAAAATGAATATAAAACCAAAACAAAGTAAAGGTCAGTTTAATGAAATAGATGAGCACTTTGTTGCATGTGATTTGAATTAAAAAAAAAAAAAGTCAGGAAAGTTTGACTTGTAGTTATTTGGGGAGATGATAATAATTCGTTGTTTTGTTTGTCTCTTCAAACAAAATCAAATATTAAATAGACTGACATTGAATTCATTTATATATCTACATATCACTGTTCTATATAAGCCTCTAATTTATGTATATTTAATATATGTTACAAAATCTCAAATTATTGTTATTAAGACCATAATTAATTGCACCTTTCAATGGCTACATAAAGAAAGGAAAATGAGTTAAATGGGGAAAACTAAAAAATGCAGTATAAAATCCTCACAGAGATCTTATGCCACTAATTAGTGATTGTCTTTATTGATTAAATATATGAAGCTACTTTAAACTATTATTTTATAAACATAAGAATCATTTCTGGAAGCACTAATTAATTTACTTATTCATTTATTCAATAAAGAAACCTACTGATTATTGAAATAGCCCAACTGGAATTCCATCACCTCCACTAGCTTTGTTCGTAGTGATGCTTTCTAAGGCCCACTTGACTTCACATTCCAAGATGTCTGGCTCTAGATTAGTCATCACATCACCATGATTATCTGGGTCGTGAAGATCTTTTTTGTACAGTTCTTCTGTGTATTCTTGCCCCCTCTTCTTAATATCGTCTGCTTCTGTTAGGTCCAGACCATTTCTGTCCTTTATCGAGCCCATTTTTGCATGAAATATTCCCTTGGTATCTCTAATTTTCTTGAAGAGATCTCTAGTCTTTCCCATTCTGTTATTTTCCTCTATTTCTTTGCACTGATTGTTAAAGAAGGCTTTCTTATCTCTTCTTATCTCTTTCTTATCTCTTTGGAACTCTGCATTCAGATGCTTATATCTTTCCTTTCCTCCTTTGCTTTTCGCCTCTCTTCTTTTCACAGCTATTTGTAAGGCTCCCCAGACAGCCATTTTGCTTTTTTAAGTTTCTTTGCCATGGGGATGGTCTTGATCCCAACCAGTCCATTCTGAAGGAGATCAGCCCTGGGATTTCTTTGGAAGGAATGATGCTGAAGCTGAAGCTCCAGTACTTTGGCCACCTCATGCGAAGAGTT
>SJXQ01006242.1:97365-114136 GCA_006408695.1 Aepyceros melampus | reverse complement strand
CCATTTCTTTTGTACTGAAATTATTTCTTGAGCTGGTTAAATCATAATCAACTGCGGTTGATTTCGGAGGAAAGGGAACATGTGAGCAGGATGATGAGAAGTAGAAAAATTCCACTACAACCAGGATATCTTTGTTTAAAGGCACAAGTTGATTAAATTCACATCCTGTGGTCGTTTGTTGAGTTTTCAGAACAATGGTAAATGTAGTTTACTGAGAAAACAGAAAAACCATTGTTCCTTTTCATTAGTTCTCTTCCTTGTCAAAAGTTTAAACACTGTCTAAAAGTCTACAGTTTATAGTCAAGATAAAAGCATGATGTTAATACATGCACATCAAAAAGCTAAACACAGATTCATACATACACATACTTACATAAGCAAATATTCAACTAATGTTAGCTTTTAAACCATGTTTGTATAGACAGTACTAAACTTCACAAGTTGTCTTTATGAAGAGAATTACCAAGTTTCATCAAAACATTAGCTCTGTCTATCTCTCACCACAATTCTGCCTTGGAACAAACTTTACAACACACAGTGGATGGCGGGAATGTCACAAGTTGGAGTTGCAATTCTTTCCTTTAGAATTCTAACAATAACGATATGATATGCGGGCACAGAGACAGGACTTTGGAGAAAAGGTGATCAGCACTGAATCTTAGTTACACAGCTCCGCTAGAGAATGACCTCACTGGGATGTAATCGGTTCCGTTTTCTCCTGAAGACTTTCTAAGTTCCTTCAAGGTCAACCCTCAAAGGGAGCTCCTCTTTATATTACCAAGATGCAGCAACGGCTGGCACACACCTGAGCTGAGCAAACACCAAATAAATAGACTGAGGATAATCCACCCACCCTCTGATCAAGTAAAAGCAGGGAGGTGTATAAATTCTGACCTTTGGCCAGCTCACATTGGCNAGGGTGGTTTGTTAAACAGCAGAAGATAACTGGCGTGTCCTTCATTCACAAGGAACTTTGACACTCTTGCAAGACCTTCTTCCCCTTCTAGATCCTTCCATCTGCTGTGTCACAAGGATGACCACTGCAACGCTCCACGCTGCCAGTTCCTGGACGTCCTCCCAGTGGCGCCATCCATATCTTAACCACCTCAGCTACCTTCTTTCAGTTGACAGAAAGAAGGGTTTCTCTGGGATTTTAATGGCTGCTTGAGAAGGTTTGGAATGAGAGACAGAGGCCTCATTTTATCACCCCTCCAAAGATCCTCTGCCCGCCCTCTGGGATTATCAACAGGACAATGAGCAGAACTGCAGGTCACAAAGTCACCATGCCAACCTCCCTGTCCATCATAAGGGTCATCACAGAGAAGTCAGTCTCCTTGGGGTGGGGGAAGGGCTACCCCCCAAGGACAACCATTTTGCCTCTTCACCCTCACGGCAGGTACTGGGGAAAGCTTCAGTGCACTATAATTAGAGGACTGGCTGTGCCAAGGTCCCTGGGTACAACTAGAGACGCTAGTGGCCCTGGCCTGAGATGGCCTGGAGGGGTTAGGATCAAGCGGGAACTCAGGGGTGGCCAGTTAAATGGACAGCAGTGGGCCCTGGACGCCCGGGCTCTGCCTCTTGCTGTCGCTGCGCCTTCCACTGCTGTGTGCAGAGAGCCTCCAGTACAGCGCCTTGGACTGGAGAAATTCCCACCAACGCCTTTGCAAGGACTGGGGAAATGTTCATTGCTTCTTCAGCCCAGATGAGATAAGCTTCCATGGCAGCAACATGCAGCACAGGAGCAAGGCGAACAAGCTGTACGACTGTGACGGCGACTTCAACCTCTATTTCATCTTGGATACGTGAGTGGCCCTCCCACCTGGCCCCGGGGGCCCCCTCAAGGCACCTCTGTCATTAGCCTTACTGATTGCAGGAAATGGTCCAAGGGGACCCCAGTCTCTGAGAAAGAAGAGGCAAGGACAGTCTTGATCAGACCCAAGGACAGACCTCTGTGACTGCCTTGTTCCTGAGGCAGAAGGAATGCTAAGTGACAGACAACGGATACAAAGTACACATACTGTACGATAGAGTTTATATGAAATGTCCAGGATAGGTAAATCCATAGCGACAGAAAATAGATGAGTGCTCACAGGGGACAGAAAGATGTAGGGGGGCGGGGAGTGGTGGCGGCGGGGGGTGGTGGTTGGGGACTGACTGCTGGTAGTGACAGCCCACTCCAGTGTTCTTGCCTGGAGAGTCCCAGGGATGGTGGAGCCTGGTGGGCTGCCATCTATGGGGTGGCACAGAGTCGGACACGACTGAAGCGACTTAGCAGCAGCAGCAGCAGTGACAGATTTGGGGAGAGTGATAGAAATTTTTTACAATTAGTGGTGATGGTTGCATGACATAGTGACTAAACTAGAAACCACTGAATTGTAGTCTTTCAAATGGTGAAAGTGGAGTCGCTCAGTCGTGTCCGACTCTTT
Source organism: Aepyceros melampus (assembly GCA_006408695.1). Classification (NCBI taxonomy): domain Eukaryota; kingdom Metazoa; phylum Chordata; class Mammalia; order Artiodactyla; family Bovidae; genus Aepyceros; species Aepyceros melampus. Next base: position 111,710 of record SJXQ01006242.1, on the reverse strand, counting down.
GCGACCCCATGGGCTATAACCTGCCAGGTTCCTCGGTCCATGGGATTTTCCAGGCAAGAATGCTAGAGTGGATTGCCGTTTCCTTCTCCATTCAAACGGTGACCTAGACGTTAAATAAATTCTGTGCTCGGTCATGTCCAACTCTTTTGTTACCCCATGAACCATAGCCTGCCAGTCTTCTCTGTCCATGGGATTTTTCAGGCAAGAACACTGGTGTGTGTTGCCATCTCCTCCTCCAGGGATCCTCCCAACCCAAGGATCGAACTCGTGTCTCCTGCATCTCCTGCATTGGCAGGAGGATTCTTTACACTGAGACACCCAACAGTGATTTCATATAAAATATACATTTTGTCTCAATTTTTTTTAAGTATTCAGAGAAAAGAGGAAGGGGAAAACATTGTAGAGTTGTGTCAGGCAGTTAAATAATAAAAGTTACAGTAATAAAATTATGTCACTTTTCTGAAAAAAAAAATGGGCAGAAGACTTGAATAGATATTTTTGCAAAGAAGACATGTTAGAATGACTATCATCAAAAAGTCTACAAAATGTTGGTGAGGATATGGGGAGGAGGAGACTCTGGTACACTGTTGCTGGTGATACAAATTGGTATAACCACCAGTAAAAACAGTATTAAGGCTCTTTACAAAACTGAAAATTGAACTACCATATAGTCCACTGCTGGGTATAAATTTGAGAAGATAGATGAACTTCATTGTTTATAAACAATATAATTTCCAGTTGACAAGGCATGGAAGCAAACCAAATGCCCATCAACAGATGACTGGATTAAGAAGACGTGTGTGTGTGTGTGTGTGTGTGTGTGTGATATATATATATATAAACATATATGAATATCACTCAGCCATAAAAAATGAAATAATGCAACTTGCAGCAACATAGATTTAGAGATTATTATACTATGTGAACTTAAGTCAAACAGAGAAAGACAGTATTGTATGGTATCAGTTACATGTGGAATCTGTCTAGATTATTATTTTTATTGTATTATTGTTTAATAATACAAAGGAATGCATATACAAGACAGAACAGACTCACAAAGAAAACAAACTTGTGGTTACCAAAGGGGAAAGGAAATGGGGGAGAGAAAATTAAGGGTATGAGATTAACAGATACAAACTACTATATATATAAAATACATAAACAACAAGAAATTACAGGGGATTATACTCATTATCTTGCAATAATTTATAATGAAATGTAGCTGCACAAATACTAAGTCACTGTACTGTACACCTGAAACACAATATTGTAAATCAACTACACTTCAGTGAAAAGATTATTATGAGCTCTTTGTCAGACAGTCCAAAGATCTCCATTTTTAACTGAAATATAATTGATTTACACTGTTGAGTTTCAGTCTACAGAAAACTGATTCAATATATACATATTCTTTCCATTATAGATTTTTCTATAATGAAATAATGGAAATAATTCAATATTACAAAATATTGAATACAATTCCCTGTGCTATACAGTAGGTCCTTGTTGTTTTTCTATTTTGTATATAGTAGTGTGTATAAGCGGAGAAGGCAATGGCACCTCACTCCAGTACTCTTGCGTGGAAAATCCCATGGACAGAGGAGCCTAGTAGGCTGTAGTCCATGGGGTTGCGGAGAGTCGGACACGACTGAAGCGACTTAGCAGCAGCAGCAGCAGCAGCAGCAGTGTGTATAAGTTAATGCCAAACTCCGGATTTATTCCCTCTTCCTCCCCTACCCTTTGGTACCGTAAATTTATTTTCTATTTCCTATGTCTAGGGCTGCTGCATTTCAAAAAGAGAACTCAACCAAAAACAGCTACCAGGTAAAGTTATGCACAATGAAGGGTTTGGAGGTGAGCTAACCCCATGATAAATGATAATAGAAATGCTGTCAATCCAGGTAGTGGAGACAGGACTGTCCATTATACATCTGTTTTCACTTTGCTATAGTTATGAAAGTTTCCATAATAAAAGGTAGGAAAAAGTGAGGTAAATGATAAAAATTAAAAAATAAAGCCATGGACACAACGAAGCAGAAGTCATGGTACATAAGGGACAAATGACAGAAAAACATCAAAACTGTGGGAAGCCGGAGGAGCAGCTGACCAGGAAAGGCTTCAGGACTGAGGCACCAGGAGATAACATCTGAAAGGGTGGTAAGCTGAAGCCTGCAAAGCTGAGGGACGTTTTTCAGGAAGCTCAGTCCCCTGACCCCTTAGCCTCTGCACCAGGTGAGCTTACAGCAGAGGCTGGTCCTTCGAGAGTCTGGTTACCCAGCTTGAGGGCCTCAGCTTCTGTGCTCAGGTGGGAAGGGAAGTGGACTGCTCAGGCTCTCGTACCCTGGGCAGAGGAGGGCCTGGAGCAGAGGCCTGGAGGCAGGGAGGACGGCAGAGGCCTCTGCTTCGCCTTGGAGTAGAGTCTCAGTCCTGAGAGGCTGAAGAAGTGACCTGGCTCATGCTCACCCCTCCAGACTTCCTCACACCCGGCCTACTGACTTATTCAGACTGACAGCTTCTACTTGTGTCAGGTCCAGCTTCCTGCCTCGAGCTTTCCTCCAGGGACAGTCACGCTTGAGACAGCGTTTGGCAAGACGATGGCAGTTGTAAAGGTTAGGGCAGGACCTCACTGGACCTCACTGGCAGAGGGTGTGCAGTGGGCACCTGTCACCCCTGCTGGGCCAGCACAGGGCATGAATGACAACAGGCACCCTCCCCTGTGGTCTGACAGGGCTGTGTGTGTCCTGGGGACACGGGCAGAGAATGGAAGCTGTCAGGCTGTTATACAGTTGGCAGCAACACCAGAGAAGCAGGGAGAGACCCTGCGTGTGTGTGTGGGTCTCTCCTCACATCTACACTTCGCACTGCAGGTCACAGGGTCAGAGACAGGAGGAGTCAGGGTCAGACATGACCTACAGTGGGTGCAGCTGAAGACGTTTTCATCCTGGGTGTTCTTTAACCATTTCCTTCCCCAACCTGGGCTCAGCATGAGAGCGGGGGCAGAGCCAGGGGTCAGTGATAGAACCCTCAGTACCAGCTCCTGTTAGCAAGGGCCACCAGCTTCCAGATGCTGTGCCAGTCACTGTGGATCCCACTGGGTCTACATCTCCCTGCAGATGCGACAGTGGACGTTTGTTATTAGACTCTTTGAAGATGAAACTGGAGCTGCCAGGTACTCAGCAACGTGCCCTGGTTCTGTGCCCGTGGGCAGCAGGTCTCGGATGTGAGCCCTGCTCTGTCTGACCACAGCCTACTATGCTGTAGTCCTGCAGTCTGGAGTACCGCAACCAGGACCAGCTTCCTGGGTCTGCATCCAGCTGCATCCAGCTGGGAGCTGTTTACCAGTGGGAGCTGGTGCTTATCCACCCTCCTCAGCTCTACAAATCCCAGTGAGGTGGATGCAGAAACCGGCACACTCAGAGCTCTCTCAGAGAGCGGGCTTCTAATAGAAACCCGACTGCGCAGGGTCCTCCCCACACCGATGCAGGGACCCTGCAGGCGAGAGAACGCATCCTCGTCAGGTTCGAGACCTCAGAGAGAGGCCATCCTCACTGAATCACTGGGTATAGTGCTGGCTGTGAGAATCTGTGTGGTTGCCTTTGTCCGACTATGGTCCTTTGATGACTTGAACTTTGTCCAATTCCTTCATTCATCCCTTGAAAAAAATCGTATTTTCTTTCTCCATTTTGCTGATGTGGTAAATTACACTGGTATTTCAAATACTGAATCAAACTTGCATCTCTGAAGTGATCCTTAATTAGTCTTGATATATTGTCCTTTTCATATATTGTTGGATTATATTTGCCCGTGTTCCATTCAGAGTTTAAAAAAAATTTATTACTTAAAATATATTTCTTATTAATCTGTGCTTTATTTTTCTTATATCTAAGTAAAACTTTTTAGTTTTGAATTTTAAAAAGGTAATTACACTAATCTTACTAGGGTAATTATTTCCCAACACAGGTATGTGAAATCGTTTGGTGCTATATACCTTCAATTTATATAGAGCTGTATGTCAAGTATATCTCAATAAAACCAGAAGAAAAGGTAATTACATCCAATATCTACACCATAATCCATGGCAGACATGACTCACACAAACACACACTTACTTACTCAACGCACAATAACATACCCGACATATTTCTGTAACAACACTCCATGCACACACACAGCACACACTGAGACACCACACACACACACACACACACACACACACACACACACAGACTTCACACTTACACCAAAGACTCACACCACACTCAGACTCAGGCACATTCACACCACGCAGACGCAAGTGTCATTTAACTCTCAAACAGTGACCCCAGCACGTACCTCCTACACAGGCATAGAAGGTGTCCCCATCCATAACTTGCTTACAGGAATTTCCCACGAGCTGGAAGAAAGTATCACAGGTGGTGGGGTCAGGAAGAGGGACACGCACGGGCATGGCGATAAGCTACCCCAACCTCCATCTCACATTGATCCCACACTCACCTATATAATAAAGACTTCCATGTCGCTGGGTTTGGGTACCTCATAGACCTGGGACTTTCCACTCACAATGTTAATCAACTACAAGGAAGAGAAGATGGCTTGGCAAACAGCCAAGGGTTGAGAACACAGCATTCTGTCCTGGGAAATAGTCTCTTGCCCTCTGCCATGTTGGACTCCAAGCCTGGCATCTGTCAGCAGCCCACCCTTAGGGCGTGGAAAGCTCTTCCACCCGCACCTCTGGTGTATAGTTTACACAACTCCTTCTGTTCATCTGCCGTGACTACCTGTCGTCCAAACACTTGGGCTGGGGTAGAGGGACATCCACTGGTTGACGCTGGGACAGCTGCCTTGGAAAGTGTTCCCCAACTGGGCTCAAGAGTGGCACCTGGTTACCTGTTCTGAATTACCCGGTTTCTCTAGACCCTTTCATACCTATGGCATATAATCAAACTGTTGGCCTAATAGAAAAAAAGACTGTGAGTAAAAATACACAGCTAGACGGGACACAAAGTTGGAAATGGTGGCCTGGACTTACTTCTCGCATAGCAGCCCACATTGTCCATTTGTCCAGTGGTCCAGCATTCAAAGCATAAACCATGCTGGCAGCCTTCTTGTCTGCAGAACAAGCAGGCTCAGGCTGCCAGGCCCACAGTGCAGCTCCCACATCTCCTCCCTGGGGAGGGGCCACCCTGACCTGACTACCCACCACCCAGAGCATCTGCAGGGAGAAGAAGCCTTAGTCTAGGACCCATGTGACAGATAAGGAGCCAGGCTCAGAGCGCTTCCTAGTGACCCTCACTAGGGGCAGGTGGGCAGCCTTTATCCTGAATGGCAACTGCAGCTACTTCCCTGGTGAGGACAAGCCTCTCAGCTGAGCTCAGGAAGGAGCAGCCAGACTGACTGCCAGAGGCTTGGGCAGCAGCCCCGCCCAGCTCCCTGCCTCTCCCAGCAGCCTGTGCTTCCTTCCTGATGAGGCTGCAGCCCTACAGTCTACATGCCAATGGTTCTGGGCCGAGCACAGCCTTTCCCACTGTTGGAAACATGGTCATAGGATGAGAGGGGAGAGGCTGAAGGGAACGGAGGCAGAGCCAGGACTGTGGTGGACAGAGTGTGGGCAGGCAGGGGACACCAAGGTCTCTGCTCCCCAAACTGAACTCCATCTGCTCACTGTCCCTGGAATTTCTCTTTTCTTTTTATGCAGCTCAACAGTAGGTCAAGCACTTGATACCTAGTAAGAACTGGAAATGTAATGCATGATCCCATGTGATAAGAACCATCCCTCGGGGAGCTTTTCATCCTCACTGTGGGGAGGAGGAACCTGCAGCCCAGAGAGGGCAAGGAACTCGCTCCAAGAGTCAGTGCTAGGAGCTGGCCGAGGAGGGTCTGCACCAGCCCTTGCTGAGGCCCGGGCCTGGCTCTGTCCCACCTGAGCACAGTGACTCAGCAGGCAACTTACTAGCAGAGAAAACTTTCTCAATCTCATCACCTGCCTGAAACAAAATAAAGGAAAGTTGGGAGAGGACAGTGAGATGACCCAATAATTCTTTAAGAACTTCACAAAGCAGAATAAAGCCTCTGAGCTACAGAGTCCATACCGTTCGCAATCCATCGTGCAACCTTCTGGTTCCTGAGGGCCTTATCCCACGAAGTCTTTGAAGACCTTTTAGTTCATTTCTGAAAACAATTCGAAAGGAGTGTAGAGGAGGAATGGGGGTTAATGGCTATAAACAGCCCCAGCTGTCCTGGGACCCTTCTGCCCTGTGCAGACCTGCCTGGACCTGAGGGGACACAAACGGCTGTCCTGACTCTTCTGCCCATGTCTCTGCCTCTGACAGGACTAGCCCCAACCCTTCTTCATTCCCGACTCAGTGAGCATGGAGGATGCTGCTTTTCTGTCCCACACGTAGGTCCTGACTTTCCATGTGCTCATCCCTGTCTCAGGCGCCCAGACCTCAGGGGACTCAAGGGCTCTGCCTTGACCATCTGTGTTGAGAGGGGAGCACCCCGGATGTGCACCTGTGGAGCTGGCACCCCTAATGTGACTGGCGTTACTGCTGGCCCCTAAGGGGTCCCTGGAGAGGGCACATGATCCTCCAACCAGCAAGGCTGCATTTGGCGAAGTCACTCTGCTGATACCCCGCCCTGTCCCTTCCTCTTCAGCCACAGACCCCTGAGGTGGACTTGGTCCCCCCAAGCCACTTCTCCCTCTGGACCAGTGCTAAAGGAAGCAGTCAAGCTTCTCTGTTAGAGTCTAGGGCTCCTGGCCTCCATCTGTTCCTGAAGAAACCGACCATAAGCTGGGAAAGCGACCTGAGGGCTGTCCATGGAAGGGGAAAGAGCAGTGACTCCAGGCTGCCGTGACAACATCATGTCATCCTCTGCGAAAGCGGCTTGCAGGGGATGGGACTGGACAGCAAGGCTGCATTTGGCGAAGTCACTCTGCTGATACCCCGCCCTGTCCCTTCCTCTTCAGCCACAGACCCCTGAGGTGGACTTGGTCCCCCCAAGCCACTTCTCCCTCTGGACCAGTGCTAAAGGAAGCAGTCAAGCTTCTCTGTTAGAGTCTAGGGCTCCTGGCCTCCATCTGTTCCTGAAGAAACCGACCATAAGCTGGGAAAGCGACCTGAGGGCTGTCCATGGAAGGGGAAAGAGCAGTGACTCCAGGCTGCCGTGACAACATCATGTCATCCTCTGCGAAAGCGGCTTGCAGGGGATGGGACTGGGATATACTAGGGCGTGGGGACAGAGGTTCAGGCTTATCCAGCTGATGGGCTGAGCTGTCACAGCAGGTCTAACGAGTACGTGGTCCCTGAAGGCTGGCTTCTCACTGCAGGCAGAGGAGATGCTCATTGCGCAGTGAAATATGAGAGCCCCAAACCTACTTAACCTGGCCCATGCGAAGAGGAGACCCGGGACCCACTGCCAGGGCAGGCCAAAGCAGGCCTTGCCTAGCTGAGCAGAAACACACGTCCTGGCACTTTCTGGAAGTTTTCAGTTTCGTCATTCACACCTCAAAATATGCTGAATCTATCAGATCTAGTCCCTTAAATCTATTTCTCACTTCCACTGTATAATCATAAGAGATTTGATTGAGGTCATACCTGAATGGTTTAGTGGTTTTCCCTACTTTCTTCAATTTAAGTCTGAATTTGGCAATAAGGAGTTCATGATCTGAGCCACAGTCAGCTCCCGGTCTTGTTTTTGCTGACTGTATAGAGCTTCTCCATCTTTGGCTGCAAAGAATATAATCAGTCTGATTTCAGTTGACCATCTGGTGATGTCCAAGTGTAGAGTCTTCCCTTGTGTTGTTGGAAGAGGATATTTGCTATGACCAGTGCATTTTCTTGGCAAAACTCTATTAGTCTTTGCTGTGCTTCATTCCGTATTCCAAGGCCAAATTTCTGGTTACTCCAGGTGTTTCTTGACTTCCTACTTTTGCATTCCAGTCCCCTATAATGAAAAGGACATCTTTTTTGGGTGTTAGTTCTAAAAGGTCTTGTAGGTCTTCACAGAACCGTTCAACTTCAGCTTCTTCAGCATTACTGGCTGGGGCACAGACTTGGATAACTGTGATATTGAATGGTTTGCCTTGGAGACAAACAGAGATCATTCTGTCATTTTTGAGATTGCATCCAAGTACTGCATTTCAGACTTTTGTTGACCATTATGGGTACTCCATTTCTTCTAAGGGATTCCTGCCTGCAGTAGTAGAGATAATAGTCATCTGAGTTAAATTCACCCATTCCAGTCCATTTTAGTTTGCTGATTCCTAGAATGTTGATGTTCACTCTTGCCATCTCCTGTCTGACCACTTCCAATTTGCCTTGATTCATGTACCCGACTTTCCAGGTTCCTATGCAATATTTCTCTTGACAGCATCGGACCTTGCTTCTATCACCAGTCACATCCACAACTGGGTATTGTTTTTGCTTTGGCTCCATCCCTTCATTCTTTCTGGAGTTATTTCTCCACTGATCTCCAGTAGCATATTGGGCACCTACCAACCTGGGGAGTTCCTCTTTCAGTATCCTATCATTTTGCCTTTTCATACTGTTCATGGGGTTCTCAAGGCAAGAATACTGAAGTGGTTTGCAATTCCCTTCTCCAGTGGACCACATTCTGTCAGACCTCTCCACCATGACCCGCCTGTCTTGGGTGGCCACACACAGCATGGCTTAGTTTCATTGAGTCAGACAAGGCTGTGGTCCTAGTGTGATTAGACTGACTAGTTTTCTGTGAGTATGGTTTCAGTGTGTCTGCCCTCTGATGCCCTCTTGCAACACTTACCATCTTACTTGGGTTTCTCTTACCTTGGATGTGGGGTTTCTCTTCATGGCTGCAAAGCAGAGTCCTAATCACTGGAATTCCAGCTAAGGGATAACTGACTTCTTATTGAATCAAACTTGGATCCACTCACTGGTCCTGCAGCAAAGTTGATTTACTGCCTCCAGGTTGTATGAGGGGAAATGACGGCATTTATTGCAGAGTATGGAGGGAGGAGATGGGGCGGCTCAATCCCAAACTGTTTTCTACAGCAACTGCCCCATTTACATTCCAACAACTTCTGATTTCCCCTCATCCTCGCCAGTGCTTGTAATTTCTGTCTTTTTGACCAATTTCTTTTGAGGAGTCATTATGGTGATGAGAATTTGGAGAACTGAGGGATGATCAAGTTTGGTGGGAGTTCATGCAGAGCAGCTTTGCCACTAAAAGCACAGTAACTGGGGCTTTCTAGTGTGATGAATATGTTCCAAAATTGATTGTGATGGTGGTTTCACAACTCAATATATGAATATTCTAAGAGCCAAGGAATTGTATACTTTGAAACAGTTATGTGAATTATACTTCAATAAAGCTACTTAAAAAAAAGATTGTGCTATTTGATTCCACTTTTTTATAAAAGTTCATCCTGGTTTTTCCATAACATCTTTGTAAAAAAATATTTTTTTTAATTAATATTATTTCTTTTTGGCCATGCTGGGTCTTCGTTACTGCTTGTGCGCTATTTCTAGTTGCCGTTCTCAGGCTCTTCATTGAAATGGCTTCTCTTGTTGCAGAGCACAGGCTCTAGGGCACAGGCTCAGTAGTTATGGCTCGTGGGCTTAGTTACTCCATGGCAGGGATTAGTTACCTCCCTGGACCAGGGATACAACCCTGACCCCTGCGTTGGCAGGCAGATTCTTAACCATTGGACCACCAAGTTCAGTTCAGTTGCTTAGTCATGTCTGAGTCTTTGTGGCCCCATGTACTGCAGCGTGCCAGGCTTCCTGTCCATCACTGACTCCCAGAGCTTACTCAAACTCATGTCCATCGAGTCAGTGATGCCATCCAACTGTTTCATCCTCTGTTGTCCCCTTCTCCTCCGCCTTCAATCTTTCCCAGCATCAGGGTCGGTCTTTTCCAATGAGTCAGTTTGTCGCATCAGGTGGCCAAAGTATTGGAGTTACAGCATCATTCCTTCCAATGAATATTCAGGACTGATTTCCTTTAGGATTGACTGGTTGGATCTCCTTGCAGTCCAAGGGACTGTCAAGAGTCTCTCTAACACCACAGTTCAAAAGCATCAATTCTTTGGCACTCAGCTTTCTGTATAGTCCAACTCTCACATCCATAGATGACTCCTGAAAAAACCATGGCTTTGACTAGGTGGACCTTTGTTGACAAAGTAATGTCTCTGCTTTTTAATACGCTATCTAGGTTGGTCATAGCTTTTCTTCCAAGGAGCAAGTGTCTTTTAATTTCATGGCTGCAGTCACCATCTGCAGTGATTTTGGAGCCCCCCAAAATAAAGTCTCTCACTGTTTCCATTGTTTTCCCATCTATTTGCCATGAAGTGATGAGACCAGTGATGGGACTCTGTCTAGTCAAGGCTATGGTTTTTCATTGGTCATGTATGGATTTGAGAGTTGGACTGTGAAGAAAGCTGAGCGCTGAAGAATTGATGCTTTTGAACTGTGGTGTTGGAGAAGACTTTTGAGAGTCCCTTGGACTGCAAGGAGATCATCCCTGGGATTTCTTTGGAAGGAATGATACTGAAGCTGAAACTCCAGTACTTTGGCCACCTCATGCGAAGAGTTGACTGATTGGATAAGACTCTGATGCTGGGAGGGATTGGGGGCAGGAGGAGAAGGATATGACAGAGGATGAGATGGCTGGATGGCATCACTGACTCGATGGACGCGAGTCTGAGTGAACTCCGGGAGTTGACGATGGACGGGGAGGCCTGTCATGCTGCAATTCATGGGGTCGCAAAGAATCGGACACGACTGAGCGACTGAACTAAACTGATGGACCAGAGCCCATGAATTTGGTTTTCTGAATGTTGAGTTTTAAGCCAACTTTTTCATTCTTATCTTTCACTTTCATCAAGAGGCTCTTTAGTTCTTTGCTTTCTGCCATACGGGTGGTGTCATCTGCATACCTGAGGTTATTGGTATTTCTCCTGGCAATCTTGATTCCAGCTTGTGCTTCATCCAGCCTGGCATTTCACCTGATGTACTCTGCATATAAGTTAAATAAGCAGGGTAACAATATACAGCGTTGACTACTCCTTTCCCAATTTGGAACCAGTCTGTTGTGCCATGTCCAGTTCTAACTGTTGCTTCTTGACCTGCATACAGGTTTCTCAGGAGGCAGGTAAGGTGTTCTGGTATTCCCATCTCTTGAAGAATTTCCCACAGTTTGTTGTGATCCACACAGTCAAAGGTTTTGGTGTAGCCGATAAAACAATAGATGTTTTTCTGGAACTCTCTTGCTTTTTCGATGATCCAACGGATGTTGGCAACTTGATCTCTGGTTCCTCTGCCTTTTCTAAAACCAGCTTGAACAACTGGAAGTTCACAGTTCACATATTGCTGAAGCCTGGCTTGGAGAATTTTAAGCATTACTTTAATAGCGTGTGAGATGAGTGTAATTGTGCAGTGCTTTGAGCATTCTTTGGCATTGCCTTTCTTTGGGATTGGAATGAAATCTGACGTTTTCCAGTCCTGTGGCCACTGCTGACTTTTCCAAATTTGCTGGCATATTGAGTGCAGCACTTTCACAGCATCATCTTTTAGGATTTGAAATAGCTCCACTGGAATTCCATCACCTCCACTAGCTTTGTTCATAGTGATTTGTCCTAAGGCCCAGTTGACTTTGCATTCCTGGATGTCTGACTCTAGGTGAGGGATCACATCATCGTGGTTATTGGGGTCATGTAGATATTTTTTGTATAGTTTTTCTGTGTATTTGTGCCACCTGTTCTTAATATCTTCTGCTTCTGTTAGGTCCAGACCATTTCTGTCCTATATTGTGCCCATCTTTGCATGAATGTTCCCTTGGTATGTCTAATTTTCTTGAAGAAATCTCTAGTCTTCCTTTCCCATTCTATTGTTTTCCTCTATTTCTTTGCATTGATTGCTGAGGAAGGCTTTCTTATCTCTCCTTGCTATTCTCTGGAACTCTTCATTCAAATGGGTATATCTTTCCTTTTCTCCTTTTCCTTTAGCTTCTCTTCTTTGCTCAGCTATTTTTAAGACATGCTCAGACAATCATTTTGCCTTTTTGCATTTCTTTTTCTTGGGGATGGTCTTGATCATTGCCTCCTGTATAGTGTCACGAACCTCCATCCATAGTTTTTCAGGAACTCTGTCTATCATATCTAGTCCCTTCAATCTGTGTCACTTCCACTGAATTATCATAAGGGATTTGATTTAGGTCATACCTGAATGGTCTAGTGGTTTTCCCTAGTTTCTTCAACTTAAGTCTGAATTTTGCAATAGGGAGTTCATGATCTGTGCCACAGGCAGCTCCCAGCAAAGAAGTCTGGAAGTTTGAATTTTACTTTTCCTGTGGGTGAGAAGGCGCCATTGGGAGTATTTAGCAGGGAAGCGGCCCGTCAGCTTTGTGTGTAGGAAGATCCCTCTGGCAGTGTGTGGAGACTGGTGCAGGGAGCCACAGGGGCTATCACACGTGGCCACACAAACCGCGAGCATGCCCGCGCGAGATGGCAGGAACTAGGTAGGCTGGGGGCAGAACAGGGAGGCTGGACGCTGGGTGATGGGGGTGAGGAGACTCTGGGCCTGGTCCTTGGAGGGCACCTCTGAGTGAGGGCGGGGCATGAGTCCCACACTCCAGAGTCAGGACCAAGGAAGCTGCCACCTGGTGATGCCAGTCCCCTTCCCTGCTTCGCAGGGTGAAGGCCAGTGCCACACATTTCCAGAGTGGAACTTAAGAATGACTCAGGAGCTAGTGGAGGTCGTGTGACTAAGATGTCTAGATATTGGCCACATGATACACTTAATTCACTGAACAGTGCCCTTTAATTGCATCCCTGATGTCATCCATCTCTCTGAAGGAAGAGGAAAGGAAGGGAAACAAACGTTTCTGAGGGCCTTCTGTGTGCTGATGACATCAGCAGTCACAATTTACATTTTTGAGTAATTCCTTTGCGCGTGGCCCTGGGCTAGGCGATTTATGTGTGTGACACCTACCGGGCTAGTACCGTTACCATCCCCACTTTATGCTACAGGAAAGCGAGGTGCAGGCTATACTGGCAGATGGTAGAACCTGCCCAGAGCCTGGGCTCTCGACTTCCTGCCATGTGCAGTGTCTTGATAGAACCCTGCCTTGGGGTTGCCCCTCTCTGGCTCTGAGATGTTGGAGGTGGGGAGGGACACCCGGGCTTTGTGATGATCAACTTGGTGAGGACCAGGTCCTTGATAGATGGAGAAAAGCCCCTGGCCACCTGGGTGGTCTTGTGCCCGGGATGGAGGTCTGGGAAAGTCCCGGTTGAGTGGCCAGCCTCTGCCCCCATCCCACCCCATTGCCTATTTCTCGGGTACTGCTAGGCCAGAGGCCTCCAGGAACAGAGCAGAGAGCTAGATATCCAGCGGAGCAGGTGGACATCAAGCATGGGATCCTGAGGCCAGGTTGCCTCCAGAAACTTCTGCAGGGGCCGTGGGAAGACATGAGGGGCAGCGCTCCCTGGACAGTGCCCTCTCCTCGGAAAAGTAGGCAGGGAAGGGCAGGTTTCAGGCCGCTCCCTGGTCCTCAGTGGCTGTCCCCAAGGGCTGATTTCTTTCTTCTCAGGGGATTCCCAACGGCCAAAATCTAGAAGTAGAAATATGAGCTCACCTTTGGCCTCCCTTGGCAAGACCCGGAGAGTGCCTCTACAGTCGGAGCCTGTGAATCCTGGGTAAGGAGCCAGCCTCTTGGGGTCTTTGTGTCCATGCCCCTGCCTCCTCCCGGCCCATCCCATGAACTCAGAGATTGACTCCTAGCGTCTTGGGGAAGTAATAAGTGATGCATCTTTCCCTGGCCACCTCTTCTGTCTCGTCCCTTCTTCTGGGAGGCTGTCCATGTGTCTAAGCACCCCTCCAGTGAGGTGTGGGCTGTGGGGTAGCTTGCCATCCTTCATTCACTGTTTATGAGTTAGTTCTGCAGACACTGAGGGCCCAGACCTTCTGGGCCCAGCCATGTTACATGCTGGGCTCTCGGTGAAGGGAATCCAGGTCATTGTTCTGTCATTTTCATCTTTGCAAAGCATTTTTTTTTTTTACCTCTCTCCTTGTTCTTCTGAACCCCACTTTGAGTCATCTGTGTCATGGCCAAAGGGGTCCAGAGAGGTTGAGTGACATGCCTGGGGTCCTGCAGCCATTTCAGAGCGGAGCTAGGGCTGGGTTCCTGGGCGTGGGGACTCTTGTGGTCCTCTCCCCAAGGCTCTGCCCTTCAGCTGCTGCCCGTCTGTCTCCGTCGGGAGGAGTCAGATACCCTGACGCCTGTGCCTGGGCTCACGCCCAGGCCAGGATGGGGTTTGGGGGTGGATGTCCTCACAAGGCATCTTCTTTAGGCTTGGTGGGGGGCGGACC
>SJXQ01006242.1:4831-79413 GCA_006408695.1 Aepyceros melampus | reverse complement strand
TATACACATCTTCATGGCTGGGGTGGTGGCTGGGGTGGGGGGCGGGAATGTGATGGCGAAGTCCAGGGGCTGACTTGGCTCAGGCCAGTTTCAGGAACTCCTGCAGTGTGTTTTGTTCCACAGCCTCCACGAAGAGCTCGTAGTCCTAGGGGAGGGGAAGAGAAGCGGTCACCAGAGTGCTGGTGGTGTGTCTCAGGTCTGACTCCGGCTGGTATCCTCCTGTAACGCTTCCTCCACCCCCAGCCCCGAGGCCCATACCCCACAATACTGGTCCCCGTTGACAATCTGGGGTGGGGTGGCCTTGGGGTTGCCGGCCAAGGCTCGCATCTCGTCCCGCAGGGCGTTGTCTTGGGAGATGTCCACTAGCTGGTACTGGATGCGCTTCCCATCCAGGATGCGGGTCACCTCACTCTGCTGGGACTTGATCTGGGGGCAGAGGGCGGTTAGGGGTTAGCGAGCAGCCTGGAAGGTTGAGGGGGAGAACCCTGGGCAGAGACAAAGGGGCTGTGGTCAGGAGCTTTGGTCCCTCCTGTACCCCTACACACCCTAGGGGAGAGTTCTGGACACAGGGAGTTGGGAGGATGAGTCAGGCTTGTGGTGTGGGAGAAGAGAGGGACCACCAACCATGAGGAGGGGAATCAGGGTGAAGGTGAGAGAAATTCAGGGTGGGGAGAGCCAGGAGCTCAGCAAGGGGAAAGCAGGGCAGGCCTGGGTGGAGGCTGGTAAGCGGCCACCCCCGCCCCAAGTACAGACAGTGGAGAGAGGAAGGGCCAGATAAGGACAGGGTCAAGGATCGGCCTCGTAGTGGGGGTGCGGAGGACCCAGGATGCCCTCAGTAAATGTTCAAGGTTCAGGATGGGGCTGTAGAACCTGCCCCCAGCCCAACTCCCGGAGGCCATGCCCAGCACCTCGGCGCCCCCGCCCTGGGGGCGGGTCCCAGGCGTCGGGTCCAGAGCCCCGGAACCGCCACCCGCGCTCTAGCCCAGGGCGCACACTCACTTCGCGGGAGCCGGTGACCGACGGCTGTAGACGCGCAGGCCACTCATGCTGCGGGTGGACTGACGGGAGGACAGGCAGACACACGGCGGTGGCAGCAGCTGCACGGCCTAGAGACGAGGCCGCCGCGCTCGGGAGCGGTTTCCTTCCTGCTCAGCCCGCGAGTCACCGCTCTCGGGACCAATGGGCGGCGCGGACAGGCGCGCGGCCGGGGCGGGGCCTGCGCGACCCCGCCCCGCGCACCGCCGAGGGCGGGGGGCCTCCCCTCCCCCTTGGGGACTGGGCGCGCCGGGGACCCGCGTCCCACGCAGGGCCGCCCGTTTCAGCCCTCCTCTGCCTGCGGCTCACAGTGTGAGGCCAGGGAGCGATCTGACGGAAAGGGCGGGGGCGGGGGCTTGGCAGAGGCCGCCTCAGCCTCGCCCAGGTTTGCTGCACCCAACTGGTTGCCCTCCCCCGGGTGCCACGACGCCGCTGCTCAGCTCCGGGCTTTGAAGGCTGGGGCTGTTCAGTTCCCCGCCTAGGGAACCTGGCTCCAGTCGAGCATTGTCCTGGGGGCCACCCACACATAGCTAACCCCGCGGGGCACGCCACGTCAGTGACAACCCCTCGCTGCAAGTTTTCCCCAGAGCTCCTCTCCGCTCACAGGCAGGTTCAGACAAGGGTGGTGGCCGGAGACAGGGCCACGCCCTCAAAGAGCCAAATGGGGGCCAAGGTGAGAAAGGCTTCTAGCTCTGGACCTGGTGCAGGCAGAGGCTGGCAGTGGGGTTCCTGAGTCTGGCTGGGCCCTTGTTAAAAACCCACAGCTGGTCTTGGGGTGGCCCCAGCCCCACCCTGACTTCATGCTGCAGATGACCCTCCAAAAACCTACTCCCAGCCAAATGCAGGGAGTACAGTACGAGGCAGCAACCAGCCCAACTTTGGAGACTCAGCTATCTGTCTGGAGTGGGACATGACACTCCTCACAAGTCTCCCCAGGTCCAGGGCCCCAAGAATAACCCAGGAAGACAAGCCTAGCTCCTGGAGGCAAACACTGTGCCCTGCCTTGCTCGGGGAAGCCACTTCCCTGTAGCAACCTACAGGCAGCAGACTTCCTTGTCAGGATTACTGAAACTCCTGACAAACTTGCTCTATGACTCAGGGCAGCATCACACAATAGAAAGTGCTGTGGGAAGAGATCTTATCTGTCTCCACAGACAGAGGAGCAGAAGTGGTAGAGATACAAACAGGAGGCTGGACCTGCCAAAGTTCCCTCTTTACTGCTATTTGGAGAACTTGGCTAAACACCCAGGCTTTGGTTCCAGCAAGCCAAAATGACGGGTGGAGTATGAGATGATGGCGATGGAAGGCAATGGAAAACTGAGGAGTCTGTTAAATTTTTATTTTGTAAACAAAATAGGCAATACAAACCAGTTGACATAACAAGGATTCATATAAATAACTGCTTATAAACTTTATGAGGAAAAATACCCGTGAGCATGGTGGCTGGGCTCCCAATTCAGGGTGGAGACCAACCGGGCAGCTCTGCTTTTAACAGGCAGGAGCCCAGAGGCTGAGGGGACAGCTGGGTGGGGATGCTTTGAATGGAGGCTTAAGTCACTCCATAAATAAAACACCAACTTGTAAAAACACTTAAGGAGTCTCATTCAGGCCTGGGAGTGAGGTCCAGAATGCTGCCCTGCTAGCCCAAAGCTTAGCAACCACCTCCCAGTGACTGGTTCTGGACTCCCCCCTCACACAGCCCTGGCTCCAGATCCAGAGGAAACCTTGAGCTGGCCAAGGACCAGACACAAACGACTACAAGATGTTCTCTCAACAAAGAGGCAAGAGAAACCAGAAAGCAGAGCTCCGTAGGCCCCAGAGAAACAACTAAAAACACAAACGCTATACCTTGAAGCTGACCTGTACTGGCAACTCTCAACTCTCAAGGAGCCTAGAGCAGGAAAGGGAAAGGACCCCCATGCCCATGCCCAAACACAAAAGAGGCACAAATCAGAAGGCCAGGCACTGGCCCCAGCCTTGGGGGAAGGGGGTGAGCAGCTTGACAGTGCCTTGTGGTATCAACCTGGAACCTAGAGAAAAGTCTGCACTCAAAGCCCAAGAAGGGGCTACCTGGCCAGCCTGAGAACAAAGGACAAAGGGGCTGTGCTAACTACATGATCAGAGCCCCAAGGGCACCGGGCAGCTCGAGTGGGTCTCCTGTAAATAGGCATGATAGCACAGATAAAGGAGCCCTGGGTATAATCCCCAGGCCCTCAATCCTAGCAAATACTTTGCTAATGAGCAGATCACCCTGAGGCATCAGTGAGAACTAGAGCCCTGAGGAAGGAGGAGTGGGCCTGGGCTTAGGAAAGTCAAGAGTCACCTCAGGTCCCAGGAAGGCTGGCACAGAGGGCCGGAGGATTCTCAAATGGCTACTGTGACTGGTACTCAGCCTTTCCCGGCCCTTCTAAGGAACTTTGGGCATCAGCACGACCAAGGTACAGAGTGGGAATGAATGTGGATCCATCCCAAAGGATGCAGAAGGGAGTTAAGCAGCCTGTCTGTTTGCCTTTGACATCAGTTTGTTACTGGGAATAGTCTGTGAGGATTTACCTGCAAGTTAATTAGTAACTCACCCTAAAAGAGTGAATTAGGATGACAGGATAAATGCAACCCAACAAGGCAAAGTCAGAGTTGGGCAGGACAAACAAAATTCTCTCATCGGCCCTTGGCCCTATATGCAGGCTCACACCTCCTCCCTCCCACCCCTTCTCTCTGGGGATAGCAGCAGATAGGAGGCAAGAGATTGTCAGGGCAGGACCTGCTGGACGGTGCTCTCAGCAGACCAGATTCTCCCTGGGGGAACACAGCTTGTCCACCCCCAGCATTCCTCATTGTGTGACACAGTTTTCTCCCATGTCCTGGGCATATCTATCTGACATGGTGGTCCTTAAGTCCTCGATGTCACGGCGTAGCTGCTGAACCTCTTCCAGTTTTTTCCTGATCACATCTGGCTTCTGAAAATCTAGTTGAGTCCCTGGGTGCTGTGCAGCTGGGAAGGAGAAGAACATTTTGACAGAATATTAGTAAGTCAGTCAGAAGACACTTTCATGGAAGGGGGCAGTGTGGACAGGCAGTACCCTAAGGCCTGTGGTCTTGGAACATGGCACTTTTTACAAAACTGCTAGGGATAATGGGCTAAAAGTCTTGCTGCCTAAGGGCCACTTTTTTTTTTGTTTGTCCTACACCCAGGTACCCACAAGGATGCCTGCTTCCAAAACAGTTTTACTGAACATTTAACTTGGAAAAGTAGATAGGGGTGAGAGGAGAATGAAAGCCACTCTCTCCTAGGTACCAGATTGGCCTAAGGACTCACAGTGAATGCCCAGGAGCAGCGAGAGATTGGGGTCGTGGCCCTGGGCCCTCTGGGTCACAATGCTACAGACAGCCTGCAGATCTTGAAGACAACTGGCCAATTCCTGGTGCAGCTCAAATGCCAGCTGAGCTGTGTCTGATGAAGATGGGGACCCTGACTGGGCCTGTCGCAGGTGTTCTTGGAGCGTCAGATTCTTCTCAATGAGGTCCTGGTTCTGTACTGAAAGCTGAGCAGATAGATAGGTGAGCATGTTAACTGAGGCCTAGGGAGAAGCAGAGTAACTGCACATGAATGTGGATATACGTATATGGTGTGTCGAGGGGAAGCTATGAGACAAAGGCAATGTTCCCCACTCCCCACTCCTACCAACAGGCTTTGCGTTGCCCCCTCCCCATCAGTGTCAGGCTGTTTCTCCTGCAGGTAGGTTGGGCCCACAGGACCGCAGCACTGGAGAGGAAACTGCACCCCAGCAGACTGAGTCAGCAGCCTCCAGGTTTCTGTTCAGGAACTAGAGAAGATACTCCCGCTCCTCGGAACTCTATCTGAAGCCAGTCCCTCAGCCAACTCTGTTAGCTAGGCTATTAGAGAAGGCTTAACGTGAACTGTGAAATCTGAGGAGACACTGGTTTCAATCTCTCCCTGCCACCCTGACAAAAGTGGCCACCAGCCAGCTTGATCCGTGTGTGTCAGAGGAATAAAGTGGGCAAGAAAGACAACGTGACAGCTAGTAGCCACTGGGCAGGTGAAGGCTAGGGGCTAAGAAGCTGCTGACCTGGAGGACACAGTGCTGAAGAGTGTCCTGCCTTTTCAGTCTTTCACCTCGGTGGAGTCAGGCTTCACTACAGAGACCGGCTCATTCACGTATATCTGTGTCTCTTTCTCTCCCTTTCCCACAACAGCTTTAATACACTCTCCTTCCCTTCCTACCACTATTTTGTTTTAAAGACAAGGAATAGAGTTCCTCCACTAGTCCCAGCCCTTCAGCCACACTGGGCCGTATGACCATCTTTGCTCTCGGAGACTCCTTCCTAGGCACTTGGCCAGTGACCTTGACCGCCCCCTGCTGACAGCTCTGTTTACTCCAAGAGGATCACGAAACCTTCAGTCTTCTTGAACCCTTCATCCCCAACCCCACAAACCTGTGGCTGCAAGAAGACAAAATGAGAATGATTTTCCATATCCAAAAAGCATTACTGGATAATTACAGCCAAAGATAGGCTTAGGACCTTTAATATAAAGGATGATGCATGTTCCTTCTTACTCCTCCAAAAAAGCTTAGTAAGAGCTCTCAAAATGTGGGGGAGTCTTGTGGGAGTAGGAATGGGTAGAGTACACAGAGAAATTATGTTTGTAAAGACAATGCCAAAAGGCCTAGCTGGTGCTGCTCACCTCTTTCACAGCTGTGCGCAGCTGCTGCAGGGCTGTCTCCCTCCTTTGGGCCTCCTCTTTCAGGGCCTGGCTTGTTCCTTCTTCTTGAGCCACTTCCTGCTCTAGGCTCTGAATCCCATGACAAAGAGGGTGGCAGAACACATCAGAGGTAACAAGTCTGGCTTAGACCACATCCCCTCTGGTCTGGACTACATAATAGTAAAGCCCCACCCTGCCCACACACTGCTGCTAAGAGATTATTTTAGAACAACCCTGATCTGTGACTTCCCAACAAAACCCTTCTCGAGCCCCTGACCATGTACCAACCAAGGTCAGGCTCCTCAGAAGAGCATTCTAGTAACAGGTCAGCCTGGCATTTACCTACTTCTCTATCTTTACCTCTCTTTACCCGCACATCGCCTCCACTCTAGTCACACAGACTGGCCTTTATCCCCAAAGCTTCCAGCGCCAATACTGCTGCTCACTTTTCTTTGCTTTTGCCCAGAATGCCCCTCTGCTCTGCCAGTCATCTGGGAAACTTCCCACCTCAACCTTCCTTCATCTGCAAATCAGATTCAATTAATCCCAACCTTGCCCTGCTACTAATACTCATGGCTTATGAGTATATTTGTTGGCTGTGCGCTTGATTCCTCTATTAGACCATAACTTTCTCGAGGGCAAGGAATGTCGTTTCAGTTGAGTTCAATTATTGATTGAGCACTCACTACTGACAGGCACTAGGGACACAGAAAATAATACCAGACATTCCTGTCTTTGAGGAGCTCACAGCCAAATGCCCTTGACAACTGTTGTTTAGTCACCAAGATGTGTCCCACTCTTTTGCCAGCCCATGGACTGCAGTCTGCCAGGCTCCTCTGTCCATGAGATTTCCCAGGCAAGAATATTGGAGTGGGTTGCTGTTTCCTTCTCCAGGGGATATTCCCAAACCAGGGATCGAACCTGCGTCTCCCTCACTGGCAGGCGGATTCTCTAACACTGAGCCGCCAGGAAGGCATTGTATATTAAATGCTTTTGACAGAAAGGGACACAACTGAAGCGACTTAGCAGCAGCAGCAGAGGGCACTCTGTCACCTAATCTAGTTATGTGTATGTGTGTGTATGTGTTTAGGGGTGGTCAGTGTCAGGAGAGGGAGGTATAGACTTGTTATCTTTTGCCTCTCATTCTGTTCATTCCAATTTCCCTCTGGTTTTGAAACTGATTTGGACAAATAAAGTCTAAATAATATTTCTGAGCTTTTCCATTTTGTTTTAATAAAAAATTAAATAGCCAAGGAGAACATCTCACCACCACGAAAGACCCAAAATGACCACCTAATTCCGCCAAATTCACCTGACATTTTAATTTGTCTTAGAAGTCTCATCATGGGTAAATAAACATTTAAAATATTGTAGAGGGCTTCCCTGGTAGTCCAGTGTTAAGAATACACCTTGCAATGCAGGGGACACCGGTTCAATCCCTGGTCCAGGAAGATCCCACATGCCCTGGGGCAGGTGAGCAAGCCCCTGTGCCACAACTACTGAAGCCTGCGCACCCTAGAGCCTGTGCTCTGCAACAAGAGGGGCCACTGCAATGAGAAGCCTGCACACTGCAGCGAGAGAGCAGCAACCAGTTGCTCCGACTAGGGAAGGCCCTCTCAAAGCAACCAAGACCTAGCACAGCCAAAAATAAATAGATATTTTAAAAATAAATAAATAAAATGTTGTCAAGAGTTCCCAGGAACATACTTTGAGATCCATTAAAAACTACTAAAATCTTGGGATTTTAAATGGATGTAGGGAATTCCCTGACTGTCCAGTGGTTAGGACATCCTGCTTTCACTGCCAAGGGCCCACGTTCAATCTCCAACACAGAATTAAGATCCTGCAAGCTGCACAGTGAGATCCAAAATAATAACAGTCATAAAATAAATGGATGTAAACATTCACTAGGCTTGACTATCTCTTTAGAGGACTTGAAACCTGTGAACTAAACAGACCCACATGATGGCAAAGGTAGGACTGAGCTTTCAGCTGTTCCTCGGTGGAAGTGCATTTCACCTGTTTTGGTGTGAAAACCTCTTTTAGAATCCAAAGAGAACCTGTACCTAGAATTTCTTGGAGAACCCAATTAAGGACACTCCCACTCTGGCCCAAAATAGAAACCAGGAGTTGTCTTTAATTTCTGCAATAGACCTGCCCTCCAGCCTTGCTTCTCTCCAACTGCCAATCTTCTTCCACACTCAAGTCTGAGCTGCAAACCTGACTACATCACACCCCAAAGAAATGCTACAGTAGATTCCCATCAACTACCTAAAGAATAAAAGCTAACTTCACTGGACAGTCCAAGCCCTCCCATAGCCCACTTCTCCATCTGCCACCTTACTCAACACTAGCAAACGACTTGCAGCTCCATGCATAAACCCTGCTGTCACATGCCTTCGTGTTCCCACCCACGCTTTCCTTCTATCAGAATCTCAATACCATCCTATGCTAGCCTCCTCATTGCCTGGCTAACTCCTCCTCCTTCTTCAAGCCTCATGGTCTCCAGAAACCCTTCCTTGATCTCCCCTACTTTCAATGACTCTTTTATGCTCCCCCAGGGTAATACGGATGCTCTCACTGCACTGTGCTGAATGAAACCCCTTCCCAACAAGACTGTAGGCCACAAGTACTGATTTGGTCTCATGCTTGTACCCCTGGATGCATGCTAAGTCACTTCAATTGTGTCTGACTCTGCAATTCTGTGGACCACCTGCCAGGCTCCTCTGTCCATGTGACTCTCCAGACAAGAAGACTAGAGTTCTGTGCTGCCATGCCCTCCTCCAAGGGATCTTCCTCACCCAGAGATCGAACCTGTGTCTCTTACATCTCCTGCCCTGGCAGGCAGGTTCTTTACCACTAGCACCACCTGAGAAGCCCTAAGCTGGTACTCTTAACACCGAGCAAATCACAGGGCAAAGAATAGGGTTGGTTGAATTCTAGAAATTTGATCAAGTCCTGCCCATCATGTCCCAAGGATTCCAGCTCACCTGTACTTGTGAGTGCAACTGATCAATCTTCTGCTGTTGCCTCTCCACAATCTGAAAGGCAAAGTTATCAAGGACGATTGCAAGCACGTGCTAATAGTGGGGCCAGATGGCAAGAGGCTGCACTAAGATCTGCAGTTTGACTATTATCTCAACTGGCTACAGCCAATTAACAGTGAGAACAGAGTGAAACAAGAAATATAAACCAGACTCCCTATCCTGGCTACTTAGCTTCACAGTCCTGTGCTCCAGGCACAGAGGTTTAAATAAAGAGAAACGCAATGCGGAAGACCTATGACTACCATGGGGAAGTCAGGTGGAGAGAGACACCTTCACCCTGATGACTGTCGGCCAGGAGAATCAACTTCATATACAGCCAGTGTACCTTCTGGTTCTTTGGTAAAGGACACAACTGAAAATTCAGTTTAACGAAGCCAGTCCTGTTCAGGGCTGGACAAGTTTTTCCATTTATAGCTTTGGTCCCACTGTTTAAGGATGGAACCTAAACAGGTCCAGTGTCCTGTTCTATGAGATCCCAGGTACTCTCTGAATCGTTTCTGGGTCTTTTTTGCTGACCTTCAAACAAGTCTCTCTGGTAGGTCCTGGGCTCCTTGTTCTATGCTGAATTAGGGCCACCTCACTGGCTAAAACTCTGCTCAATGCAAGAGGTTTTGTAGACGACCTGAGCCATGAAGGAAGTGCACCAAGCTTCAGTGTCCCATTTTGGTACATCTAAGTTTGGATATTCAGAGGCATGCCCTTCCCTAACTTTGCTTGCCAGTACTAAGGATGGCTATCTAAAATGTGAATTTATTATGCAGGGATGGCTTCTAGGAAAAGAAGAAAAACTCTGGGTAACAGATCCTAGGGGGTTTGGGGCCAGAAATTCATGGTTCCCTACCAAAACCCAATCTTCTGCTTCCTCTAAGCCTACCCCCTTATGGCCTGGACGCCCTCAGTCACCTTTCGAAGGGAATCACATTTCTTCTGCCAAGACTCCATTTCCACTTGGGGACCTTGTCCTTGTTGAGCTGGACCTTCTCCACTGGCATCTTCCACACACTGCTTATCTTGCAGGCTGAAAGAAAGTAGCCTCTTCAAGAATTCTAAATCAGAGAGATGTGACTTTGATTCCTGATACTGCTATTTACTGGGCAAGACAAGTAGGCCCTTCCAAGCCATAGATGGGGATAATTGCTTAGGTCTGTTTAAAGTAGGGAATGCCACACAGAAGCTGCTTGCTCAGTCTATGTTAGTTCCCTTCCCTAGAGGTCAGCATCTATACAATGTGTCAGCAATTCTTTACCTACCCAAGGCTTCTTTATTCTTTGTTTTGATATTTAAAAGTAAACATTCATCACATGTATTTAAATTACAGAAGTCACACATATAGGATAGAGAAATTTTAGAAAATACAAAAAACCCCCCAAAAGTCCTTTTTTCTTTGCACACCCAGTCTGGGACAGATTCAACTTGTCCCCTAACCACAATCACTTTCATCATGGGCCATATGCTGAGATAAACAACAGGGTTACTGTGGTTGAATGTGGGATGAGAAATCCAATCCATCCCATTAAAAACTGGATTTGGTCCAAGAGGCTGTTGAAACACAGTCATGACATTTTCAGAAACTGCTATTAATATGGAAGAAGTTCCCAAGACACCCTGAGAGTACATTATAGCATCTTGTTTTGTTCTCAGAGCCTGCTGTGGCAATTGAGAGCAATCCCTAGGGCTAAGGAGAAGTAACAGATGCTCCTGGTAGCCTTCACAAAATTCACCATGTGGATAACCAACAGTCATCAGCACCAGGATCTACTTCTGCAAATATAGATACTCACTTTCCAGTTGATAAAATGCTCCCATTCATTCAACACATACATATTCAAGAATTATTGCCCAATACTATTATGATGCCAGGCACTGGGTTGGATCTTTCCAAAGGACAGTGGAAAACCCCACTGCACCACTATACCACTCACCCTCCATCTCAAAGACACATACCCTGCTCATAAACAGTTTTCCTATTACTTACAATCCAAAGAAAACAAAGCTCAGAGAAGTAAAGTGTGTTGCCCAAAGTTAAACAAGCAGTGAGTAGGGTAGCCAGGACCAGAACCTAGCTCTCTGCTTCTTTCTAAACCCCTCAGGGATATTTGGAGAGGACAATGGCAACCCACTCCAGTACTCTTGCGTGGAAAATCTCATGGGTGGAGGAGCCTGGTAGGCTGCAGTCCAGGGGGTCGGGAAGAGTTGGACACAACTGAGTGACTTCACTTTCACGCACTGGAGAAGGACATGGCAACCCACTCCAGTGTTCTTGCCTGGAGAATCTCAGGGACGTGGGAGCCTGGTGGGCTGCCGTCTATGGGGTCGTACAGAGTCGGCCACAACTGAAGTGACTTAGCAGCAGCTGCAGGGATATTTACCTATGTCGGGTGGAGGAGAAGTCAGCTTCCCTCTGTCTCAGGCTTTCCAGTTGAACCTCCTTTTCTCTCAGGCTGCCTGGGTCTCCTCCAGCAAACTCTCCAGCTCAGTCACTCTCTCCTGCAGCTCTGTGCTCTTCAACTCAGAATCCTTAAGCTAAGAGACAGGATTCCATGCTTAGGTCAACAAGCAGGGAAGACTTTGGGTATATTTTAAAAACTTTCCAATTCAGTTGTGATGTGAGTCTGGACATGACTCCTTTGGGACTTTCCTTTCAGGATACCACAAGGTCACTGCATGCAGCAGAGGTTGAGAAAGCCCCCACCACCACCCCCAACTTGCCCCAGGTATGCTTGGTCATTGTTGCTACCTGCTGGCTCTGTTTCTGATGGTCTTCCAGAGTGGGCAAGTCAGCCAGGTAGCGCTCCAACGTCTCAATACGCTGCTGCTTCTCCCGGTTCTGCTCGGATTCCTTCTGACATTTCTTTTTCAAATTATTAATATGTTTATCACGACCTTTGACCTATTGGAAAGAAATGTTAAGAATCCTTCTCCACTACCCCTCTACCATCTTGAATGTTAACAATTTTTTTGAAGTGAACACTGTCTTTGACCTTAGGACTATAACTGTTTTCTACTACCATGAAGGCAGGAAGTTGAACAAATTTTGCCATTGGAGATTAGGATATAAAATGCAGAGTTATCACACCAGAACTTTCCATTCAAGGGCAAGGAAGAGGGGATTCGTGGGCAGTTTTCAAAACCTGGTAGCTCTACTGTATAATAAAAGAATTTCTCTGGTCTTTGTTCAAGTTCCTGGAGGTAACTTCTAAATTCTTAGAATATCCCAAATAATAAATGTGTCTTTTGTTATGCACAGTGGACCAGATCAGTTCAGTCACAAAGAGTCGGTCCGACTCTTTGCGACCCCATGAAACGCAGCATGCCAGGCCTCCATGTCGATCACCAACTCCCAGAGTTCACCCAAACTCATGTCCATTGAGTCGGTGATGTCATCCAACCATCTCATCCTCTGTTGTCCCCTTCTCCTCCTGCCCCCAATCCCTCCCAGCATCAGGGTCTTTTCAAATGGTCAGCTCTTCGCATCAGGTGGCCAAAGGATTGGACCTTCAGCTTCAACATCAGTCCTTCCAATGAACACCCAGGACTGATCTCCTTTAGGATGGACTGGTTGGATCTCCTTGCAGTCCAAGGGACTCTCAAGAGGCTCCAACACCACAGTTCAAAAGCATCAATTCTTCTGTGCTCAGCCTTCTTTATAGTCCAGCTCTTACATCTATACACGACCACTGGAAAAACCATAGCCTTGACTAGACGGACCTTTGTTGGCAAAGTAATGTCTCTCCTTAATATGTTATCTAGGTTGGTCATAACTTTCCTCCCAAGGAGTAAGCATCTTTTAATTTCATGGCTGCAGTCACCATCTGCAGTGATTTTGGAGCACCAAAAATAAAGTCAGCCACTGTTTCCCCATCTACTTGCCACGAAGTGATGGGACTGGATGTCATGATCTTAGTTTTCTGAATGTTCAGCTTTAAGCCAACTTTTTCACTCTCCTCTTTCACTTTCATCAAGAGACTCTTTAGTTCTTTGCTTTCTGCCGTAAGGGTGGTGTCATCTGCATATCTGAGGTTATTGACATCTCTCCTGGCAATCTTGATTCCAGCTTGTGCTTCCTCCAGCCCTGCATTTCTCATGATGTACTCTGCATAGAAGTTAAATAAGCAAGGTGACCAGATACAGCCTTGACGTACTCGTTTTCCTATTTGGAACCAGTCTGTTGTTCCATGTCCAGTTCTAACTGTTGCTTCCTGACCTGCAACAGGTTTCTCCAGAGGCAGGTCAAGTGTTCTGGTATTCCCATCTCTTTCAGAATTTTCCAGTTTCTTGTGATCCACACAGTCAAAGGCATTGGCATAGTCAGAAATAGATGTTTTCCTGGAACTCTCTTGCTTTTTCCATGATCCAGCGGATGTTGGCAATTTGATCTTTGGTTCCTCTGCCTTTTCTAAAAGCAGCTTGAACATCTGGAAGTTCACGGTTCACGTATTGCTGAAGCCTGGCTTGGAGAATTTTGAGCATTACTTTACTAAGTGTGAGATGAGTGCAACTGTGTGGTATTTTGAGCATTCTTTGGCATTACCTTTCTTTGGCATTGGAATGAAAACTGACCTTTTCCAGTCCTGTGGCCACTGCTGAGTTTTCCAAATTTGCTGGCATATTGAGTGCAGCACTTTCACAGCATCATCTTTCAGGATTTGAAAATAGCTCCACTGGAATCCCATCACTTCCACTAGCTTTGTTCGTAGTGATGCTTTCTAAGGCCCACATGACTTCACATTCCAGGATGTCTGGCTCTAGGTGAGTGATCACATCATCATGATTAACTGGATCATGAAGATCTTTTTTGTACAGTTCTTCCGTGTATTCTTGACACCTCTTCTTAGTATCCTCTGCTTCTGTTAGGTCCATACCATTTCTGTCCTTTATGAAATGTTCCCTTGGTGTCTCTAATTTTCTTGAAGAGATCTCTAATCTTTCCCATTCTGTTCTTTTCCTCTATTTCTTTGCACTGATCACTGAGGAAGGCTTTATCTCTCCTTGCTATTCTTTGGAACCCTGCTTTCAAATGGGTATATCTTTCCTTTTCTCCTTTGCTTTTAGCTTCTCTTCTTTTCACAGCTATTTGTAAAGCCTCCTCAGACAGCCATTTTGCTTTTTTGCATTCCTTTCCCATGGGGATGGTCTTGATCCTTGTCTCCTGTACAATGTCACGAACCTCCATCAGGTACTCTATCAGATCTAGTACCTTAAATCTATTTCTCACTTCCACTGTATAATCATTAGCCCTTTTATCATAAGGGCTAATGAGACTGTAAACTCCTTGAGAGGAGGGGCTGTGTTCCATTTTGCTTTTATCAAAGAGATTTTGCTTTTATCATAAGGGATTTGATTTAGGTCATACCTGAATGGTTTGGTGGTTTTCCCCACTTTCTTCAATTTAAGTATGAATTTGGCAATAAGGAGTTCATGATCTGAGCCACAGTCAGCTCCCGGTCTTGTTTTTGCTGACTGTATAGAGCTTCTCCATCTTTGGCTGCAAAGAATATAATCATCTGATTTCGGTGTTGGTCATCTGGTGATATCCATGTGTAGAGTCTTCTCTTGTGTTTTTGGAAGAGGGGTGTTTGCTATGACCAGTGCATTCTCTTGACAAAACTTTATTAGCCTTTGCCCTGCTTCATTTGTACTCCAAGGCCAAATTTGCCCGTTACTCCAGGTGTTTCTTGACTTTCTACTTTTGCATTCCAGTCCCCTATAATGAAAAGGACATCTTTTTTGGGTGTTCTAAAAAGTCTTGTAGGTCTTCATAGTACTGTTCAACTTCAGCTTCTTCAGTGTTACTGGTCGGGCATAGGCTTGGATTACAATATTGAATGGTTTGCCTTGGAAACGAAGAGATCATTCTGTCATTTTTGAGACTGCATCCAAGTACTGCATTTGGACTCTTCTGTTGACCATGATGGCTACTCCATTTCTTCTAAGGGATTCCTGCCCAGAGTAGTAGATATAATAGTCATCTGAGTTAAATTCACCCATTCCAGTCCATTTTAGTTTGCCGATTCCTAAAATGTCAACATTCACTCTTGCCATCTCCTGTTTGACCACTTCAAGTTTGCCTTAATTCATGTACCTAACATTCCAGGTTCCTATGCAGCAATATTGCTCAATGGACCAGAGCGCACCATAAATGCATTTATGATAATTAGATGACTCAGAACAGGAACTGATCACTACAAAAACCAATGGAGTTGAACCCAACTTCCTGTGAAAAGGGGACAAAGACAGGAAATTTGAGAAGCTCTATACAGTCAACAAAAACAAGACCAGGAGCTGACTGTGGCTCAGATCATGAACTCCTTATTACCAAATTCAGACTGAAATTGAAGAAAGCAGGGAAAACCGCTAGACCATTCAGGTATGACCTAAATCAAATCCCTCATGATTATACAGTGGAAGTGAGAAATAGTTTTAAGGGCCTAGATCTGATAGATAGAGTGCCTAATGAACTATGGACAGAGGTTCGTGACATTGTACAGGAGACAGGGATCAAGACCATCTCCATGGAAAAGAAATCGAAAAAGCAAAATAGCTGTCTGGGGAAGCCTTACAAATAGCTGTGAGAAGAACAGAAGTGAAAAGCAAAGGAGATAAGGAAAGATATAAGCATCTGAATGCAGAGTTCCAAAGAATAGCAAGAAGAGATAACAAAGCCGTCCTCAGCAATCAATGCAAAGAAATAGAGGAAAGGAACAGAATGGGAAAGACTAGAGATCTCTTCAAGAAAATTAGAGATACCAAGGGAACATTTCATGCAAAACTGGGCTCTATAAAGGACAGAAATGGTATGGACCTAACAGAAGCAGAAGATATTAAGAAGAGGTGGCAAGAATACACATAAGAACTGTACAAAAAAGATCTCCACGACCCAGATAATCACGATGGTGTGATCACTCATCTAGACCCAGACATCCTGGAATGTGAAGTCAAGTGGGCCTTAGAAAGCATCACTACGAACAAAGCTAGTGGAAGGTGATGGAATTCCCGTTGAGCTGTTTCAAATCCTGAAAGATGATGCTGTGAAAGTGCTGCACTCAATATGCCAGCAAATCTGGAAAACTCAGCAGTGGCCACAGGACTGGAAAAGGTCAGTTTGCATTCCAATGCCAAAGAAAGGTAATGCCAAAGAATGCTCAAAATACCGCACAACTGCACTCATCTCACACACTAGTAAAGTAATGCTCAAAATTCTCCAAGCCAGGCTTCAGCAATACATGAACCGTGAACTTCCAGATGTTCAAGCTGCTTTTAGAAAAGGCAGAGGAACCAAAGATCAAATTGCCAACATCTGCTGGGTCATCAATAAAGCAAGAGGTTCCAGGAAAACATCTATTTCTGCTTTATTGATTATGCCAAAGCCTTTGACTGTGTGGATCACAAGAAACTGTGGAAAATTCTGAAAGAGATGCGAATACCAGACAACCTGACCTGCCTCTTGAGAAACCTGTATGCAGGCCAGGAAGCAACAGTTAGAACTGGACATGGAACAACAGACTGGTTCCAAATAGGAAAAGGAATATGTCAAGGCTGTATATTGTCACCCTGCTTATTTAACTTCTATGCAGAGTACATCATGAGAAACGCTGGACTGGAAGAAACACAAGCTGGAATCAAGATTGCCGGGAGAAATATCAATAACCTCAGATATGCAGATGACACCACCCTTATGGCAGAAAGTGAAGAGGAGCTAAAAAGCCTCTTGATGAAAGTGAAAGAGGAGAGTGAAAAAGTTGGCTTAAAGCTCAACATTCAGAAAACGAAGATCATGGCATCCGGTCCCATCACTTCATGGGAAATAGATGGGGAAACAGTGGAAACAGTGTCAGACTTTATTTTTGGGGGCTCCAAAATCACTGCAGATGGTGACTGCAGCCATGAAATTAAAAGATGCTTACTCCTTGGAAGAAAAGTTATGACCAACCTAGATAGTATATTCAAAAGCAGAGACATTACTTTGCCAACTAAGGTCCATCTAGTCAAGGCTATGGTTTTTCCTGTGGTCATGTATGGATGTGAGAGTTGGACTGTGAAGAAGGCTGAGCGCCGAAGAACTGATGCTTTTGAGCTGTGGTATTGGAGAAGACTCTTGAGAGTCCCTTGGACTGCAAGGAGATCCAACCAGTCCATTCTGAAGGAGATCAGCCCTGGGATTTCTTTGGAAGGAATGATGCTAAAGCTGAAGCTCCAGAACTTTGGTCACCTCATGTGAAGAGTTGACTCATTGGAAAAGACTGTGATGCTGGGAGGGATTGGGGGCAGGAGGAGAAGGGGAAGACAGAGGATGAGATGGCTGGATGGCATCACTGACTCGATGGATGCGAGTCTGAGTGAACTCCGGGAGTTGGTGATGGACAGGGAGGCCTGGTGTGCTGCAATTCATGGGGGTGCAGAGTCGGACATGACTGAGCGACTGAACTGAACTGATGCCTACAAGATAAAAATCCCAATTAAAAATTCTGGACACCAAAGCTCAATGGAACTTCCTGGTTGATGAACACATGCATGTGCTGGGAGGATGACAGGTTCTAATTCCAAGAGGGAAAAGGTATGGAAGCCCTGCTTTTAGGACTTCCCCAGACCTCATGATTATCATGGCTTATCATGATTCATATAACAAAACTGTAATCTGTGGAATTACTGAACCTGAAGTTATCATGGGAACCCCTGGATTTATAGCCAGTTAGTCAGAAATATAGGCAATCTAGGGAACCCAAAAGCTGCAGTTGGCATCTGAAATAATAAATAAGCATAGTCCTTTGGGGGACTGTGTCCTTTAAACTTGTGGGGTCTGATGCTAACTCTGAGTGGTTTGCATCACAACTTAACTGCAAAAGTATATATAACCGTACAGGTAGCATACATACCGGAGAAGGCAATGGCACCCCACTCCAGTACTCTTGCCTGGAAAATCCCATGGATGGAGGAGCCTGGTAGGCTGCAGTCCATGGGGTCAATAAGAGTCAGACACGACTGAGTGACTTCACTTTCACTTTTCACTTTCATGCACTGGAGAAGGAAATGGCAACCCACTCCAGTGTTCTTGCCTGGAGAATCCCAGGGACGGAGGAGCCTGGTGGGCTACCGCAATGGGGTAGCACAGAGTCAGACAAAACTGAAGCGACTTAGCAGCAGCAGCATACATACAGCCCACCTGGTCTATTCTGATGAGACAGGTAATGCATTCTTCTCTA
Source organism: Aepyceros melampus (assembly GCA_006408695.1). NCBI lineage: Eukaryota > Metazoa > Chordata > Mammalia > Artiodactyla > Bovidae > Aepyceros > Aepyceros melampus. The sequence goes on along the minus strand of SJXQ01006242.1, from coordinate 61,408 downwards.
AACATTTCATATGATATAAAGCTAAGCAATCATCTGGAAGGGCTAATGAGACTGTAAACTCCTTGAGAGGAGGGACTGTGTCCATTTTGCTTTTATCAAATCCCCAACACACAGCATAATGCTTGGCATTAAGCAGGCAATCAATTAAGATTTGTTGAATGGAAACTTTTCTTACTATTACGGCTTTTTCTTTGGCTTATGAAACAGGAAGCTGGAGATAAAGCAGAGAAAAAGGCAGATTTATTGATGCCAAAGAGGCTCAGGCCTAATCTGATCCAAAGACAGCACAGTACTAAGAAGGATCCCTGAAAATCAGTTAAAAGTTTTACCCCAGGTACAATCTGTACCGTTCAAGCTCCATGTCATTCTCCAGATTCTCACATCTTAATATGCATCAGAATCATGTGGGAAGCTTATTGAAAATGCTGATGGCCAACTCTTAATTATAGAAATGGTAGGCCAGTCAGAGATGTTTATTTTTTCTCCCTTCCAAAATATTTCTAGAATGACAGGCATAAAATAAAATACCAATTTTTAAAAGGCAACAGAGGAGACAAAAGTATACAAGATAGGGTCTTCCATGATGGTTCAGTGGCAAACAATCTGCCTGCCAATGGAAGAGACTTGGGTTTGATCCCTGGTCTGGAAGATCCCACGAGCTGTGGAGCAACTAAGCCCCAGGGCCACAACTACTGAACCCATGCTCTAGAGTCCCAGAGCCACAACTACGGAAGCCTGCATGCTCTGGAGGCCATGCTTCACAACAAGAGAAGACAATGAGGAGTCACACTACAGCTAGAGGGCAGCTCCCGCTCACCACAACTAGAGAAAGGCCCATGCAGCAGCAAAGATGCAGCACAGCCCCGCAAAGACAAATAAAAAAGTATATAAGGTAGTTCAAGAGGTTTTCAGAATCGAAAGGGAATGGGAGGGACAAATGATTTGGAACAGAGGAGTTATATTTTGCAGGAGTCACAGACAACTTGGAAGACAATGTGCCCTTCACAACCCACAAGAATCCCTCTACTTTAAACACGAGATACCTGCGGCAGGTAGGTATCAGCCATAAACCTGAAAAATAGGGGAATTCACTGGAAGTCTATATTCAGGTTAGCTGGATATCGTTGTCACCCTAGGTTTTCCCAAAAGGAGACTGGAGATTTATTCTTTACGGAGAAATCAAATCAGAGAAAGCCCAGCTCAGGGGTATCAGTCATGGCAGAGAGAGACAGAGAATGAAGCACTGGGTTGAAAATAAGCATAAATAACAATCTATGTGTAGAACTATGGGACTTTAAATCTAATTTCCTTCTCAGTGTTGAGAACCCAAAGGCCAAAAGCATTCCTGTCCCCAGCTTCCTCACCAGGCAGCAGGCTGAAGATTCTTTTCTAGAGAGAGTAAGATGAGACCTCAGATATTGACAGTTAAGGGTTCCCAAGTGAAAAGGGAAGATTAAGTTTGATCATCCAATAGGGAAGCCCACCAGGCAACTTCCATGAACCCAGAGCTTCCATGCAATTTAAAAATACTATATTCTTAAATACGAGCACTCTTTCATTCAAGGATCATCAATCCTCTAACGTGGAAGACACAGAAACAAAATAAGACCTGAAAGAAACACTATAGCAGATGCAGCTATCCCAAAAGGCATAATCAATATCATCAGAGAAAAGATTGCATTCATGAAACAAAAACAGCAAAAAAATGCAGTAAGTAAGACAATACTATTCAGAAATACAGATGTATATGTCAGGAGTAAGAAAAGAGTTGAGGACAGCTAATTCTGTAGAGGGGGGCTGATACTGATACTGATATTTGATAATATGTTGGTTATTTAACTTAGACACGTGTATTATTTTGATTAAAAGTTGTTTTTTCTTTTTTTTTCAAACAAGCCTCTAAGTCCATGCTGTACTAATGGCACCAATATCACCTGTAAGATTGTTAGAAATGCAAAATCCCAGGGCTGCCTCCCCTTCCAAAACTACTGAATCTGGATCTGTATTTTCATCAAGATCTCCAAATGACTCTTAAACACATTAAAGTTTAAGAAGCACTGCTTTAGCTGACTTTGATGCAAGTGGTCCAGAGCTAAACATTATTAAACTGGTCCCCCAAGAATATCTATATTAGAGCAATCCGTGAACAGAACCAGAAGATTTAGCTCCTTCTATGAAAACCAATCTCAACCTGAGGCAATTCTAAGAGCACTGGCAAAAATGTAAAAACTCCCAAAATAGCTGCATATGTGGGATTCGTCACCTACTTTTTGGGTAGAAGTGAGAAGAAGAAATGCTGAATGATGTACCACAGGTACATCTTGCAACAGTACCATTTGGTATGACTGGTCAGACTGGTTTTTCACCTAGGTCAGCTGGATCCCCATCACAACCTGGGACAGTGAGAGATTATACACTGTCTGTGATAGTTTTGTGGAGATGAAGCAGATATGAAAGGTTCCATTTCAAACAAGCCAGTCCTGCATGAGAAGTCAATGTAGGGTGTTTCACCCAATTGTCTCCTCCAGGTTCCAAGAATAGTTTGGCAGGAAAGGGCTGACTGCCAATTCTTTTGTGAATTAGAAAGCTATCAGCTCCTTAGCTCACCCTTTCTTCCTGTTTCTTCCCTTCCTCCGAATGCTTCTGCAGTGCCACTCTGAGTGACTCTCTGATGAGCTGGACTTCAACTTCTGAAGCCGAGAGTTTCTTTTCAAGCTCGATCTTTTCTTTGCTCAAGGCTTCTGTCTTCTGTGCAAACTGTGCACGTAAGAAAGTATTCTCTCGCTGCAATTCCTGCAGAAAGATTCACAATATGTAACTGTTCCTTACCCCGAGAGTCCCATGTACTTTACTTATAACTAGCATACTTTGTGGTCGAATATCCATTTTCTCTAAGAATTTCTACAAGCAGTGCTTCTCAAAGCATGGTCCTAGGACTAACAGGTGCTTCCTTGATAGTCAGTTGGTAAAGAATCCACCTGCAATGTGGGAGACCTGGGTTCAATCCCTGGGCTGGGAAGATCCCCTGGAGAAGGGAAAGGCTACTGACTGACTCCAGTATTCTGGCCTGGAGAACTTCATGGACTGTGTATAGTCCATGGAGTCACAGAGTTGGATACAACTGAGCAACTTTCACTTTCAGGACTAACAGCTTCAGCATTACCTGGGAACTTGTTAGAAATGCAAATTCTTAAGTCCAACTCCCAGACCCAGTGAATCAGAAATTCTGGGGACGGATCTTAATAATCTGTGTTTTAACAAGCCCTCCAGGTGATTCAGATGCACACTCAAATTTCAGAACCACTGGCTTAAAGCAATATTCAAGGACCAGTCATGTAACAAAGGAATACAGTACAATATATCAGCAGACCTGGGCTCAAGGCCTGGTTCTCCTCCACTCATTCTTTATATGACTTAAGGCAAATTCTTCCTCCTTCTTGGGCCTCAATTTTCTCATCAGTAAATGAGAAGACTGAGATATATTTTATGTAATGGCCATTCTCACACTAACACTCTGATTCTCCAAGATGGAACATTATCTTAAGCCCACTAGGTGGCAAAGCCAGTACTATAGTCTGTCTAATACTCATCACTCAAAAGCCCAAATTGCAGAAGCTTGGCCAACATCTTTCAGAGCTACTGACCTGAGTGAAGCATAGTTTTCCCTCAGTTGCTCCTAGACATGGAAGAATAAAAATGGGAATGGCTCTAAATCCCGTGCTACCTCTGCTTCTCTCTTCATTTGGCCAGGGCCGGTAGATGACGACTTCTCAGAACATCACTCAATTCTAGGACCTTACATGAACCTTGCTCTGCCTTCCTTTTCTCCCAAGTATGTCCTGATATCAAGGCACCTGGACTTCTACTTGATTTCATCCTCAGGCCTTTTCTGCACCCTCAAGAGCAGAACAGGAGATGCTTTATAATTAGAATGTTTACTTTCTGAGGACAAGAATACCTTACTTCACTTGGTCCATTTTCACCTCCTGGATACCTACCAGTGCCAAGCACAGGGAAGATACTGAGTTATGACGAGCAAAATGCCATCCTGGCTGCCAAGGCTTACCTGCAGCCTCAGCAAGCAGACATCCCCAAAGGGGGCAGGGCGGCCTAAAAGAGCACTGTGGACTTGCAGTTCACTCTCTCGCACCTTTTGTTCCAGCTGAGAGATATGTTTCCTCTGCCTGCAAAAGTCAGAAGAGAATGAGGCCCAGGGTCCTGACACAAACCCACTTGTAATATGAGCCCCAACTTTCCTTAAATAGGTAAAAACCACACTTTGTAAACAAAGACCTTGGATTCTTGGGTAGTGCTAAAGGAAGAAATGCAAATGAGAAAACTGACTGAGGGAAAATGAAGAAAGATCAGCTTCAAAGACCCAGCTGCCTCCTCTAGGCATTCCCCACAGCCCCTGCAGAGATATGCAACAAACCTATCACATTATTCACACACAGGACTAGGCTACTTATTATGAGGCAAAGCAGGGGTCTAAATAGAGGAGGATGTACTGCTCTTGGGGAGATGTCATCAGTGGGGGCCCTATGGGCCCTCCCCCCTTACTTGTCAATAAGGAGCTCCTTTTCCTTCAGAAGGTGTTCATTACTGTTCAAGATGCTCATCCATTGTGCTGGGTCTAACGTGGGCAATGAAGGAGAAAAACCAGCAGGATGGTGGCAGACGGCTCCATTCTGAAGCTGGAAGACAAGCAGGCCCAGTGGGACTTAATATTAGCCTACAGGCACCTGAAAGCACCTACGAAGCGCCCAGCTGTGTCTGCAGTCAAGATTCACTTTGCCTCAGTTGGAGAAGGCCCACTGTTGATGAAATAATTTTAGCTCTGATGCATGACTGGAAAGAACCTGCCTGACAGACTTCTGCCAACTGGACACTCCTTGCTCAGAAAGGCTCTAGTTTCTAAGAAAAGGTCAGTTTATCTTTATCTGGAATAAAAGCAAATCAGGAGCTAAGATGCCCTCATCAACCAGGAAAGGAGAATGTGTCCTCTTTCTTTCTCCCCATTCTTAGTAAGTACAAGAACTTTCAAAAAACAAAACAAGACCAAAAAACAAACACAAAAGTAGTTCAGTGGAAAGAATATGGGACTAAGAGATAGTTTTTGAACCTTTGAGCTCTGCCACTTAAACCAGCTCTGTGTCTCTGGACAGATTAGTTATTCTAAGAACCTGGTAAATTCCTACATTTACTTCATCAGAGTGCTTTAAGGATCAAGTAAGATTCTGTATGTTAAAGTACCTAGCCTAGTGACTGTTATGTAAGTACCTCCACACACAATCAGTGTTAAGTGTCCTACTTCTGGGTTTCCCTTTGTAACCCTCTGCTTTGGAGAACCAATCTGGTGTTTAGAACCAATAGATTTGATGACATTCACAAGACTGCCTATCTACCAAAATCTTCCCTCCTTTTTACAAACACTTTCTTTGGAGTCAAAACTTATAAGAAAAAAAACCTATATAGTTCTAAGATTAGCACAGAAACTGCAAAGTCCAAGGAAAGAAAGGCCTCTACCTGCATTTGCTCCATCTGTAAACGGATCAACTCCAGCTGCTGCCGACAAGTGCTGAGCTCACAAGATCGCTCGCGGGAATGCCAAGGGTCAGGATTCGGCTGCCACACCTGAGAAGGTAGAGGCTTGGAGAGCCCAGGAGCAGGCTGGAGTCCCAGAGGAAGAACCCCACTGCTGCCAGGGTGTGGTCCATTCCTCTCACATACTGCCCCGCTGCCTGGTGCCTTCTTGGTCTCAGGCAACCCTTTGTATAGCTCCTTGTTTGTGTCGGTTCTTGGGTTGTGGAAATAGACTCGGTAGTGGGGATCTGAATAAAGTGTCTCCAGCATTGCTGACTGATTGAGGGTAGACTCCATATTGGGAACATCAAACTTTCTCGCTTCTTCTTCTCTTTCATGGCCCACTGCTGGAAACCAGGACTGCTCAACTCCATTTTCTCCAGCAGCACCACAAAGATACATGAAATCTCTAGAAAGGCCTGGAGAACGTTTCATTGAACTGGGTCTCCATTTCTTGTCATCCCCACACTTTCAGACAACCCTGACAAAGGAAGTTTGGAAGAGGGTCTGGCTGAAGAATTTGGCTTGGCAGGAGAGGTCCCCAAAGTAGAAGGTATCACATGGGCTGTTGGAATGGTTACGTGGCTTTTGATGGGCTGGAAAGAAGGACTGCTACTTGAACTGCAAAAATCTGTGGAGAAAATAGTCTTTCATAAGTCAAAATCGAAGCAGCAAGCTTTTTTTGAGTTTGGCTGCTATGCCAGACATTCTCTGCCTGAGAGCAGGCAGAGAGGGCACTGTCACAAGTATCAGACAGAAAAATATAGCAGCCTAAATGGGAGATGTGTGTTCTAGGATCTCAAATGCCATTCCCAAGGCAAACCAAAGAAAGGTAACACTGGCTTCACTTTTAATTTATACTGTTCTTTGTATTTGAATTAAAAAAATCCTGCCAGTCAACAAAGCTGAAAACTGAACTTAAGAAAAACATCACTTACTTAAGGGAACTGGATTAGGTCCTACTGTTCCAAGAGCTGGGCGACACTTAAGCTATAATCCAATCTAATAAAAATGTCTTTTCCAAGGGCTGCCAGGATCCTCTTTGATCTCCAAGAGCTCCACAGCAAAGGTGAACAATGAATCTAAACTATCCAAAGAATACGGCAAACTGGATAGTGCTGCTTTGTGTCTGGGGCAGGGAGCACCGCATCTGAATCAGGATTCTGCTCTCTCTCCCACACGCCAGACCTGACTGCCAGGATATGTCAAGTTATTCTTAGCAACTCTCAGGTTTCATTCTAGCACAGTGAGCACTCTCAACTGGTAAACACTGAAATCCTCTATTTTTTACTTTGCCTTTTATTTAGCCCCTTGTTTGTATATAATTGTGATTTTTCACTTTCCTGAGACTGGATTTATGTTTCCTTTAGCTCCTGCCTAGTCTCGGGAGACAACTCTCCGATTGGCTCTGCTGCAGAAGGTTCACATTTTTACTGTTTCCAACTTTCAAGTGCCACTGTGAAGGGACTGCAAGGTCACAGAACTAACACAGGGCCGAGGGCTACAAGCAAAGTACAGGCAGGAATATGAGGAAACATACCTATCGCCTTCAGCAGGCAGGGAACCGAGTGAGGGGGACAAGGGATAGAAACGTCTTTCTTTCTCAACTGTGTCCAAGATTCTTTCCAAACTAAGCAATATCTACTGTGGAGAAGAGTAGATCTCCGATCTGTTTCATTTTCCATCAACCAACACAGAACATACTCAGTCAATGAGGACAGATACTAACCTTTTCCAGAATTAAATGGGTATAGATCTGCTATCATCTTCTCATATGCATTTGTAAGCAGTTCTTTAAAAACAAGCAAGCCAAATTATCCCTTATAATGTATGCAGAGTATCTAATTTCCTCTACTCAGATGATTGTGGGGATATATAAAATACCATAGTAAAAACAAACAAGAAGCAAATCAACCAGTAATGATGAAATGCAACAGCTTCTCAGGATCAAGAAAGAAGGGCATTTCAAGAGTCAAAGGACACCATTTTTGATGTCCCGAAACTTAAATACATAACTAGTCAACAGGGTTAAGGTAGACTGGTGGTGATGAAGATTCTAAGACTAGAAAGCTCCCTCCTTGAAATCTTCCATAGTGACACCATAACATTCTTTCATCAAGGGTCTCCACTTTCCAAATATAATTATGGAAGAAAAGACTGTAAGATTTTGGTTATGAGGGCTGCTACTATGCTGAACCCGGCAATACCTCCTTCCACTCTCCATCCACGGCACCACTCTCTCATGAATCAACAAATTCAGTTTTGAGCCCATAATGCCCAAACGAGTAATGCCAAAACGTAAGTCAAGAAGAAAGGTACCAACTGCCCAAAAAAATATTGTTTCTCTAATTTGCTGGCGAGTATGGTCCATCTATGGATGATGAAATGAGGTCTCTCAGCACTTGTCATTTATCTACTGAGTTTATCTATTTACATTAAGGAAATTGTGTGATTCTGAGAAAGTACTATAAAATATCAACATACATAAAGTCTGGCTTCTGTTTCAGAGCATTTTGAAACAAAACAGCAACATATTTTCAAAAGGGTCATTATCTTCTATAATTTTTGAAAGCTATTCAAATTTAGCATATGAGATATGTGATTCTTTTAATATGAGCTATTTCAAATCCTGAAAGATGATGCTGTGAAAGTGCTGCACTCATTATGCCAGCAAATTTGGAAAACTCAGTAGTGGCCACAGGACTGGAAAAGGTCAGTTTGCATTCCAATCCCAAAGAAAGGCAATGCCAAAGAATGCTCAAACTACCACACAATTGCACTCATCTCACTCGCTAGTAAACTGATGCTCAAAATTCTCCAAGCCAGGCTTCAGCAATACGTGAACCGTGAACTTCCTGATGTTCAAAGCTGGTTTTAGAAAAGGCAGAGGAACCAGAGATCAAATTGCCAACATCTGCTGGGTCATCAATAAAGCAAGAAGAGTTCCAGGAAAACATCTATTTCTGCTTTATTGACTATGCCAAAGCCTTTGACTGTGTGGATCACAATCAACTGTGGAAAATTCTGAAAGAGATGGAAACACCAGAACACCTGACCTGTCTCTTGAGAAATCTATATTCAGGTCAGGAAGCAAGAGTTAGAACTGGACATGGAACAACAGACTGGCTCCAAAGAGGAAAAGAGTACGTCAAGGCTGTATATTGTCACCCTGCTTATTTAACTTATATGCAGAGTACATCATGAGAAACGCAGGGCTGGAGGAAGCACAAGCTGGAATCAAGACTGCCAGGAGATATATCAATAACCTCAGATATGCAGATGACACCACCCTTATGGCAGAAAGTGAAAAACAAAGTCAAAAAGGAGAGTGAAAAAGTTGGCCTAAAGCACAACATTCAGAAAGCTAAGATCATGGCATCCATTCCCATCAGTTCACTTCAATCACTCAGAGTGTCCGACTCTGCAACCTCATGAATCGCAGCACTTCAGGCTTCCCTGTCCATCACCAACTCCGGAGTTTATCCAAACTCATGTCCATCGAGTCGGTATACCATCCAGCCATCTAATCCTCTGTCGTCCCCTTCTCCTCCTGCCCTCAATCCCTCCCAGCATCACAGTCTTTTCCTATGAGTCAACTCTTCCCATGAGGTGGCCAAAGTACTGGAGTCTCAGTTTCAGCATCAGTCTTTCCAATGAACACCCAGAACTGATCTCCTATAGAATGGACCAGTTCAATCTCCTTGCAGTCCAAGGGACTCTCAAGATTCTTCTCCAATACCACAGCTCAAAAGCATCAATTCTTCGGTGCTCAGCTTTCTTCACAGCCCAACTCTCACATCCATACATGACCACAGGAAAAACCATAGCCTTGACTAGACGGACCTTTGTTGGCAAAGTAATGTCTCTCCTTAATATGCTATCTAGGTTGGTCATAACTTTTCTTCCAAGGAGTAAGCGCCTTTTAATTTCATGGCTGCAGTCACCATCTGCAGTGATTCTGGAGACCAAAAAATAAAGTCTGACACTGTTTCCCCATCTATTTCCCATGAAGTGATGGGACCAGATGCCATGGTCTTCATTTTCTGAATGTTGAGCTTTAAGCCAACTTTTTCACTCTCCTCTTTCACTTTCATCAAGAGGCTTCTTAGTTCCTCTTCACATTCTGCCATAAGGGTGGTGTCATCTGCATATCTGAGGTTATTGATATTTCTCCCTGCAATCTTGATTCTGGCTTGTGCTTCTTTCAGCCCAGCATTTCTCATGATGTACTCTGCATAGAAGTTAAATAAGCAGGGTGACAATATACAGCCTCGACATACTCCTTTTCCTATTTGGAACCAGTCTGTTGTTCCATGTCCACTTCTAACTCTTGCTTCCTGACTTGCATATAGGTTTCTCAAGAGGCAGGTCAAGTGTTCTGGTATTCCCATTTGTTTGAATTTTCCACAGTTCATTGTGATCCACATAGTCAAAGGCTTTGGCATAATCAATACAGAAATGGATGTTTTCCTGGAACTCTCTTGCTTTATTGATGAGCCAGCAGATGTTGGCAATTTGATCTCTGGTTCCCTGCCTTTTCCAAAACCAGCTTGAACATCAGGAAGTTCATGGTTCACATATTGCTGAAGCCTGGCTTGGAGAATTTTGAGCATCAGTTTACTAGTGTGTGAGATGAGTGCAATTGTGCGGTATTTTGAGCATTCTTTGCATTGCCTTTCTTTGGGATTGGAATGCAAACTGACCTTTTCCAGTCCTGTGGCCACTGCTGAGTTTTCCAAATTTGCTGGCATAGTGAGTGCAGCACTTTCACAGCATCATCTTTCAGAATTTGAAATAGCTCAACTGGGATTCCATCACCTCCATTAGCTTTGTTCATAGTGAGGCTTCCTAAGGCCCACTTTACTTCACATTCCAGGATGTCTGGCTCTAGGTGAGTGATCACACCATTGTGATTAACTGGGTCAGGAAGATCTTTTTTGTACAGTTCTTCTGTGTATTCTTGTCACATCTTCTTAATATCTTCTGCTTCTGTTAGGTCCATACCATTTCTGCCCTTTATCAAACCCATCCTTGCATGAAATGTTCCCTTGGTATCTCTAATTTTCTTGGAGATCTCTAGTCTTTCCCATTCCGTTGTTTTTCTCTATTTCCTTGCATTGATTGCTAAGGAAGGCTTTCTTATCTCTCTTTGCTGTTCTTTGGAACTCTGTTTTCAAACGGGTATATCTTTTCTTTCCTCCTTGGCTTTTTGCTTCTCTTCTTTTCACAGCTATTTGTAAGGCCTCCCCAGACAGCCATTTTGCTTTTTTGCTTTTCTTTTCCATGGCGATGGTCTTGATCCCTGTCTCCTGTACAGTGTCACGAACTTCCGTCCGTAGTTCATCAGACACTCTAATAGATCTAGTCCCTTAAATCTATTTCTCACTTCTACTGTATAATCATAAGGGATTTGATTTAGGTCATACCTGAATGGTAATGGTGTTCCCTACTTTCTTCAATTTAAGTCTGAATTTGGCAATAAGGAGTTCATGATCTGAGCCATAGTCAGCTCCCAGTCTTGTTTTTCCTGACTGTATAGAGCTTCTCCATCTTGGCTCAAAGAATATAATCAATCTGATTTGGGTGTTGACCATCTAGTGATGACCATGTGTAGAGTCTTCTCTTGGGTTGTTGGAAGAGGGTGTTTGCTATGACCAGTGTGTTCTCTTGGCAAAACTCTATTAGCCTTTGCCCTCCTTCATTCCATACTCCAAAGCCAAATTTGCTTGTTACTCCAGGTGTTTCTTGACTTCCTACTTTTGCATTCCAGTCCCCTATAATGAAAATGACATCTTTTGGGGTTGTTAGTTCTAAAAGGTCTTGTAGGTCTTCATAGAACCGTTCAACTTCAGCTTCTTCAGCGTTATTGGTTGGGAAATAGGCTTGGATTACCATGATATTGAATGATTTGACTTGGAAACGAACAGAGATCAATCTGTCATTTTTGAGATTGCATCCAAGTACTGCATTTCGGACTCTTCTTATGACCATGATGGCTACTCTATTTCTTCTAAGGGATTCCTGCCCACAATAGTAGATATAATGGTCATCTGAGTTAAATTCATCCATTCTAACCCATTTTAACTCAATGATTCCTAAAATGTCAATGTTCACTCTTGCCATCTCCTGTTTGACCACTTCTAATTTGCCTTGATTCATGGACCTAACATTCTAGGTTCCTATGCAATATTGCTCTTTACAGCATCGGACCTTGCTTCTATCACCAGTCACATCCACAACTGGGTATTGTTTTTGCTTTGGCTCCATCCCTTCATTCTTTCTGGAGTTATCTCTCCACTGATCTCCAGTAGCATATTGGGCACCTACCAACCTGGGGAGTTCCTCTTTCAGTATCCTATCATTTTGCCTTTTCATACTGTTCATAGGAACCTGGAATGTTAGGTCTATGAATCAAGGCAAATTGGAAGTGGTCAAACAGGAGACGGCAAGAGTGAACGTTGACATTCTAGGATTCAGTGAACCAAAATGGACTGGAATGGGTGAATTTAACTCAAATGACTATTATATCTACTGATGTAGGCAGGAATCCCTTAGAAGAAATGGAGTAGCCATCTGGTCAACAAAAGAGTCCGAAATGCAGTACTTGGATGCAATCTCAAAAACGACAGAATGATCTCTGTTCGTTTCCAAGGCAAACCATTCACTGTCACGGTAATCCAAGCCTATTTCCCAGCCAGTAACGCTGAAGAAGCTGAAGTTGAACGGTTCTATGAAGACCTACAAGACCTTTTAGAACTAACAACCCCAAAAAGATGTCCTTTTCATTATAGGGGACTGGAATGCAAAAGTAGGAAGTCAAGAAACACCTGGAGTAATGGGCAAATTTGGCCTTGGAATATGGAATGAAGCAGGGCAAAGGCTAATAGAGTTTTGCCAAGAGAACACACTGGTCATAGCAAACACCCTCTTCCAACAACACAAGAGAAGACTCTACACATGGTCATCACTAGATGGTCAACACCCAAATCAGATTGATTATATTCTTTGAGCCAAAGATGGAGAAGCTCTATACAGTCAGGAAAAACAAGACTGGGAGCTGACTATGGCTCAGATCATGAACTCCTTATTGCCAAATTCAGACTTAAATTGAAGAAAGTAGGGAACACCATTACCATTCAGGTATGACCTAAATCAAATCCCTTATGATTATACAGTAGAAGTGAGAAATAGATTTAAGGGACTAGATCTATTAGAGTGTCTGATGAACTACGGACGGAAGTTCGTGACACTGTACAGGAGACAGGGATCAAGACCATCGCCATGGAAAAGAAAAGCAAAAAAGCAAAATGGCTGTCTGGGGAGGCCTTACAAATAGCTGTGAAAAGAAGAGAAGCAAAAAGCCAAGGAGGAAAGAAAAGATATAAGCATTTGAATGCAGAGTTCCAAAGAATAGCAAGGAAAGATAAGAAAGCCTTCTTCAGCGATCAATGCAAAGAAATAGAGAAAAAGAACAGAATGGGAAAAGACTAGAGATTTCTTCAAGAAAATAAGAGATACCAAGGGAACATTTCCGGGGAACATTTCCGGAGAACACAATGGCAACCCACTCCAGTACTCTTGCCTGGGAAATCCCATGGACGGGGACCCTGGTAGGCTGCAGTCCATGGGGTGGCGAAGAGTCAGACACGACTGAATGACTTTATTTTCACTTTTCACTTTCATGCATTGGAGAAGGAAATGGGAGCCCACTCCAGTGTTCTTGCCTGGAGAATCCCAGGGATGGCGGAGCCTGGTGGGCTGCCGTCTATGGGGTCACACAGAGTCGGACACGACTGAAGCGACTTAGCAGTAACAGCAGCAAGGGAACATTTCATGCAAACAGAGGCTCGATAAAGGAGAGAAATGATATGGACCTAACAGAAGCAGAAGATATTAAGAAGAGATGGCATGAATACACATAAGAACTGTATAAAAAAGATCTTCACGACCAAGATAATCACGATGGTGTGATCACTCACCTAGAGCCAGACATCCTAGAATGTGAAGTCAAGTGGGCCTTAGAAAGCATCACTACGAACAAAGCTAGTGGAGGTGATGGAATCCTAGTTGAGCTATTTCAAATCCTGAAAGATGATGCTGTGAAAGTGCTGCACTCACTATGCCAGCAAATTTGGAAAACTCAGCAGTGGCCACAGGACTGGAAAAGGTCAGTTTGCATTCTAATCCCAAAGAAAGGCAATGCCAAAGAATGCTCAAACTACCGCACAGTTGCACTCATCTCACACGCTAGTAAACAGGCTCAAAATTCTCCAAGCCAGGCTTCAGCAATACGTGAACCATGAACTTCCTGATGTTCAAGCTGGTTTTAGAAAAGGCAGAGGAACCAGAGATCAAATTGCCAACATCTGCTGAGTCATCAAAAAAGCAAGAGTTCCAGGAAAACATCTATTTCTGCTTTATTGACTATGCCAAAGCCTTTGACTGTGTGGATCACAATCAACTGTGGAAAATTCTGAAAGAAATGGGAATACCAGACCTCCTGACCTGCCTCTTGAGAAATCTGTATGCAGGTCAGGAAGCAAGAGTTAGAACTGGACATGTATCAACAGACTGGTTCCAAATAGGAAAAGGAGTACGTCAAGGTTGTATATTGTCACCCTGCTTATTTAACTTCTATGCAGAGTAGGTAGGTAGATAGGTGAAGTCGCTCAGTCGTGTCCGACTCTTTGCGACCCCATGGACTGTAACCTACTAGGCTTCTCCGATCATGGGATTCTCCAGGCAAGAATACTGGAGTGGATTGCCATTTCCTTCTACAGGGGATCTTCCCGACCCAGGGATCAAACCCGGGTCTCCCGCATTGTACATCCCGCAGAGTACAGAGTACATCATGAGAAACGCTGGGCTGGAAGAAGCACAAGCTGGAATCAAGATTGCAGGGAGAAATATCAATAACCTCAGATATGCAGATGACACCACCCTTATGGCAGAATGTGAAGAGGAACTAAGAAGCCTCTTGATGAAAGTGAAAGAGGAGAGTGAAAAAGTTGGCATAAAATAAAGCTCAACATTCAGAAAATGAAGACCGTGGCATCTGGTCCCATCACTTCATGGGAAATAGATGGGGAAACAGTGGAAACAGTGTCAGACTTTATTTTTTGGTCTCCAAAATCACTGCAGATGGTGACTGCAGCCATGAAATTAAGAGATGCTTACTCCTTTGGAGGAACGTTATGACCAACCTAGATAGCATATTAAGGAGAGACATTACTTTGCCAACAAAGGTCCGTCTAGTCAAGGCTATGGTTTTTCCTGTGGTCATGTATGGATGTGAGAGTTGGACTGTGAAGAAAGCTGAGCGCCGAAGAATTGATGCTTTTGAGCTGTGGTATTGGAGAAGAATCTTGAGAGTCCCTTGGACTGCAAGGAGATTGAACTGGTCCATTCTATAGGAGATCAGTCTGGGCATTCACTGGAAGGACTGATGCTAAAGCTGAAACTTCAATACTTTGGCCACCTCATGCGAAGAGTTGACTCACTGGAAAAGACTGTGATGCTGGGAGGGATTGGGGGCAGGAGGAGAAGGGGATGACAGAGGTTGAGATGGCTGGATGGCATTACCAACTCAACAGACATGAGTTTGAGTGAACTCCGGGAGTTGGTGATGGACAGGGAGGCCTGGAGTACTGCGATTCACGGGGTCACAAAGAGTCGGACACGACTGAGCGGCTGAACTGAACAATTCACCACATCATTGGGTTTTTGCCACTTCATGGATATATCTCTAAATCTCTCCTTCCCTCAAACATACTTCCTGTCCCTCAAGTCCCACCCCCACCAAAAGCAATTCATTCTTTCTAGCAACCTTCCTTTCTTAGTAAGGGGTAGACTTAGCTATTGCTAAATTTTGGTCACTTCTCCTATATCCCTTACTGGTTTATGAAGTACGGTAGTCTGAAATATGCCAGTGATGATTTCAGTCTTTATCAAAAAACTGAAAGACTTCTGAGCTCTCAAGTGTCTACCTCTATCCTGTTCCTTGAGAATCTTCAAGGTAAAACACTTTGTGAAGGGTAGAATCAAAAACCTAAATGGGGAATTCTCTGGCAGTTCAATGGTTAGGACTCCAGACTTTCACTGCAGAGGCCTGGGTTCAATCCTCGGTTGGGGAACTAAGATCCCACAAGTTGCACAGAACAACCAGGAAAAGCAAAATGAAACAAAAACCCCTAAATGTCCATCAGCAAATGAACGAATAAAGATGTGGTACATATATTCAATGAAGTATTACTTATCCATAAAAAAGAAAAGAAAGAAAAATGAAATAATGCCATTTGCAGTAACATGAATGGACCTAGAGATTATCATACTAAGTCAGACAAAGACAAATATCATATGATATCACTTATATGTGGAACCTAGAGAAATGATACAAATAAACTTATTTACAAGCAGAAAATAGACTCATAGACTTAGAGAATGATTTATGGTTACCAAATGGGAAAGGTGAAGAGGAGGGAAAAATTAGGATTTGGGGATTAATATACTATTGTAATCAACAAGGACCTACTGTATAAAACAGGGATCTCTACTCAATATTTTATAATAATCTAAATGGGAAATGAATATGAAAAAGAATAGATATATGTGTATATATAACTGAATTACTTTGCCATACACCTGAAATTAACACAACACTGTAACTCAGCTGCACTCCATTATAAAATAAAAAAATTTTAAATAGAAAAAAAGAACACCTAATGAGCTATATTTTATACCAGTCACAAATGTTCTTGTCAACTGGGCTCCAAATAAACCAAGATATAGTCATGAACAAAATGAGCAAAAAATAAAGGCCACAGTATATAACGTGGCAGAAAAGAAACCTTAGATCCTTTTAAAAGAAACTTCTAGACCAATGGCTTTGGCCACCATGTCAAGACTACCATAATTTTAAAAAGATCACATGACTGGCAATTCCCTGGTGGTCCAGTGGTAAAGAGCCTGAGCTTTCACCTCTGTGGACCCAAGTTTGATCTCTGGTTGGGTAACTGAGATAAGTTATGGTAACAAGCCACACAATTAGACAAAAAAAATTAAAAATAAAAATGTACTAGGAAGGAAATATAAATATATATTTCACCAAAGATATAAAAAGCATGCAGAGTTACACACAATCTGTGTAACAATTTGACTGGATGAAATACAGCCAGTCAATTAAACAGGGGGAAAAATCTAGACAACTGTTTGATTTTTAAAAGCTCAATTATTTAGTCAAAAGGAAAAAGATCCTATGACTGCCCATGTAGACAAAACCTTAACAAGTCCTAAGTACATTGACAGTAACACTTTTGATTACACAAGTGATGGAAAGAATATTACAGGTGGGAGATCTGAATCTGATAATTAGCTGTGTGACATTAGGCAAGTTACTTAACCCTGTGTGGAATTTTTGTTACTCATTTGCAAAAATGAACTGGATTAAGTGATTTTTAAAGTCTTGTTATTAAAATCTATTATTCCATTTACTCAATATTTACTGTCACTGTGCCCATATACACATAGCTCAAATCAAATGCCAGGTGCCCAGGAGTCAGTACTAGTATTTTATTCTTCAAAATAGAAGACTTTTTCCCAAACATTAAAAAAAAAAAAAAAAAGCTTTACTGAGATATAGTTCACATACCATACAATTTTCACCCACTTGAAACACAATTCAATGTTTTTTTAGTATATTCACAGAATTATGTGACCATCACTACAATCAAGTTTAGAACATTTTCATCATCCTCAAAGAAACCTTTTTACCCTCTAGGGTCATGGTGCATTTACTCTAACTTCATAGCCTTAGGCAACCACTAAATCTCCTTTCTGTCTCTATATAAATTGACCTGTTTTGGACACTTACAAATGGAATCATATAATATGTGGTCTTTTGTGTCTGGCTTTTTTTACTCAGCATGGATTTTTTAAAGTTCATCCAGTTTGTGGGGTGTATTCATACTTCATTTCTTTTTATTGCTCCACAGTATTCCATAATATGGATATACAACATATTATTCATCTATTTGTTAACTGATACATTGGGTTGTTTCCATTTTTTGGTTATTATTATTAACCAATGCTGCTAGGAATATTTGTGTACAAGCTGTTGTGTGGATGTATGTTTTCATCTTCTCTTGAGTATATACACCCCAGGAGTAGATTTGCTGAGCCATGATGCCACTCTATGTTTAATCTTTTAAGGAACTGCCAAACAGCTTTCCAAAGCAGCTGCAACATTCTACATTCCCACCAGCAAAGAACAGGCTCCCGTTTCCCTATATTCCCACGAACACTTACTATCTTTTTGATTATAGCCATCCAAGTGGGTGTGACATCTGATAAAGTACCAAAGTAATTCATTTTGTGACTTTAATCAGCTCATTTAATCAATCTGAAATTCAGCTTTCTCATTTGTAGATTGGAAATAAAATCTCTCTTGGGACTTCCCTGTTGATTCAGTGATTAAGACTCCATGCTCCCATGCAGGGGGCCAGGGTTTGTTCTCTGGTCAAGGAGCTAGATCTCATATGTCACAACTAAAGATTTCAAATGCCAAAACTAAGACCCAGCATTTAAAAAAAAAATGCATAGAGTTCTTAATGGTATTAATGAAAAAAAATTTAGCGCAGTATTCATCATAAAGTATTTGATAAACAGTAGTTAATTATTATCACTAGATTTTCTGTCCTCCTAGGAACCCACCATCTAAATGAAAAGAAGAAAAAAAAAACAACTCTTATAAAGTACAATCTTACAGCTTTTTGCTGTTTTTTCTTTTGAATTTTTTATTGGGATATATTATTTACAAAGCAGCCTAACAGCTATTGTTGCTGCTGCTGCTGCTAAGTCGCTTCAGTCGTGTTCGACTCTGCGACCCCACAGACGGCAGCCCACCAGGCTCCGCCATCCCTGGGATTCTCCAGGCAAGAACACTGGAGTGGGTTGCCATTTCCTTCTCCAATGCATGAAAGTGAAAAGTGAAAGTGAAGTCACTGAGACGTGTCCAACTCTCAGCAAACCCATGGACTGCAGCCTACCAGGCTCCTCCGTCCATGGGAGCTTCCAGGCAAGAGTGGGTGCAAAAACAAGTGGCAGAAAAAATAAAGTATAAGATTTCAAAAAGGAAGATCAGTAATGAGAGAAAGAGACATGAAAAGTTTGGTCAAGACACTTCACTAAATCATGAAAAATAAGATTAACATAGCTGAGAGGGGCAAGAGAAGATGAGAATAGCACAAATGGGTCCAGATTAAAGAAGGAAAGAGCTCAAGTATCAAAAAAAAATAACAAAAAAAAAAACACCAGTTCTGTTCTTTCTGTGCTTTCATAGCATACTTAAGACAACATACCTGAGGACAGTAAGAGACATGTCTGGGGCTTCCCTGGTGGCTCAGTGGTAAAGAATCTACCTGCCAATGCAGCAGACAAGGATTCAATCCCTGGTCCAGCAAGATTCCACATGCCACTGAGCAACTAAGCCCATGTGCCCACAACTACTGAGCTGTGCTCTAGAGCCCTGGAGCCACAACTACTGAGGCCGCATGCTGCAGCTACTGAAGCTGGCACACCCTAGGGCCCATGCTCTCCAACAAGGGAAGATACCGCAATGAGAAGCCAATGTACCGCAACTAGAGAGCAGGTCCTGCTCTCCACAACTAGAAAAAAGCCCATGCAGCAACGAAGGCCTAGCACAGCCAAAAATAAATAAACAAAATTAAAAAAAAAAAAAAAGTGTGATTGGGACAGGGACAGATCACAGAATTGAAGTAACAGAAATTGAGTAACTCTCCAAGTAACAGAAACAGTTGAGAATTTGCAGGAAAGGGAAACTATGAAATCAGGATTTAAGATTAATCTGGCAGGAGAGGGAAAGACCTGATGCCAAGAAACTTATTAGGAAGTTGTTCAGGCAGGACAAACAGCAGAAGTTGAGAGCAAGGGACCAGTTGTGACGAGCACAGCATAGTGAAGAACCTAGGTTAAAATTTTAAGTCCCCTTTATGTTAAAACCCCGGAGGCAGGCCATGCCTCACGGAAGATAACTTTCCCCTTATCTGGTGACTCAGAGTCTCCTGGTCCCTAACAAAGCCCCATTCTATTAATTCTTAACTGATGACTTACAACCTAGTTTCCTGACCTTGCGAAGAGACCCCCTCTCAAAAAGATGTATTTTCTGTCGGACTTTTCCGGGTAATTGTTCTTCTAAGAACTGGCCAAGCGCCGCAGGGTGGTCAGTCAACTGTTTCGACTTAATTACCTGCAGACCTATCCCACCAATCAAGCGTCCTCACCCCACCTACACCTGCCTATGGCTCCCTACCACATTGTTCCCAATATCCTGACCCCACCCACACCTGCCTGTGATTTTTCAGTATAAAAGTTCCTCGCGATTAGTGTTCGAGGTTCATCTCCTCGGGTGGAGATTGAACCCCGGCGCGCCGGCCTAATAAATCCTCTTGCCTGTTGCATCGAATCCGAGTCACTGTGGTCTTTAGAGCGACAGATCCTGAGAAAAGGCCGTTAGGCTTACAATAGGAAGAATCAAGCAGACTCCGAGTAAACTGACTTATGAATATTCTGGAAATGACAATACACCTGAAATACAATTTGAAAACGACAACATATTTTGGTAATCAAATCATTAATTCAAACTTACCTTCTGCGATGTCCGAGCACGACGTGCCAATGGCTGTGTCCCCACTGTCGGCTACACTTGAACAACGACTGAAGCGGCTCCGAAAGGCCTCTGAGATAACTGGGGTCTGCCATTCAGTCCCCAGGGAACTGCCCTTCTGAATCACACTGGAACCTGAACAACCAGCATTTCCCACTGTTAATGTGAATCAGCTCATGTAATTCCATAAAACTTTTTTTTTTAAAAAGCACTTAAACCTGTGAGAGAATAGCCATACCTCACCCCTTTCTTCCTCCTGTGCCTATTTCAGCTACTCTGAATTAGTTAACTTTATTTTTTAAATGATTTTTTTAAAAATTAGGCATTCATCCATTCATTCACGGCTGCACTGGGTCTCTGTTGCGGCAGAGGGACTCTTCATTGCTGTGGGTGGGCTTTCTCCAGTTGTGGTGAGTAGGGGCTACCCTCTAGTTGTGGTGCTGGGCTTCTCCTTGCAGTGGGTTCTCTTGTTTCAGAGCACGGGCTCTAGACACTTGGGCTCAGCAGTTGTGGCACACAGGTTCAGTTGCCCCAAGGCATGTGGAATCTTAGTTCCCAAACTAGGGATCGAACCCATGTTCTCTGCATTGCAAGGCAGATTCTCAACCACTGAACCACCAGCGAAGTCCCTGAATTAGTTAAATCTAAATGGAAATAGCATAAGAGATAAGAATGTTCAAAGACACAAAAAAAGACCCACCAAGGATCCAGGAGTATTGAGACAGTTAACAGTGGCTCCATTCTTTGAAATCTAGAAGCCATGGCACTTTACAGACATGGTCTCATCTATGTACTTAGTGAAAAGTATTTTAACCCCTATTTTACAGAGGATACAGCTGAGATTTGAACCCATGTTATTCTGATTCCAATACCACATTTTTCCCTCTTGCAGGGTTTCTCAACAGGTGCTCTTGGCATTCTGGGTCTGACAATTCTTCAATGTGTACTCTACCTACTACAGGATGGTTAAGCATCCCTAGTCCTTCCCCATTCCCTAAATGCCAGTAACAGACCTCACTCCATCTCACCATCACTGTGAAACCTGAAAATATCCCCATATGTTTCTAAATGCTCCACAGGGTAACATGCAATCCAGTGTCCTTTGAAAATCACCACTTGGGAATGAATCAGGGTATCCTTCTGGGCAGAGTGAATCCAGATCAAGCCAAGTCTTACAAGTTAACCTGAAGGGTTCTGGGGGGCAATGCAGAGGAACTACTAAAATTTCTGAGCAGGTAAGATGAAACAAAGGTCCATCTAGTCAAGGCTATGGTTTTTCCAGTGGTCACGTATGGATGTGAGAGTTGGACTGTGAAGAAAGCCGAGCACTGAAGAACTGATGCTTTTGAACTGTGGTGTTGGAGAAGACTCTTGAGAGTCCCTTGGACTGCAAGGGGATCGAACCAGTCCATTCTGAAGAAGATCAGCCCTGGGTGTTCTTTGGAAGAAATGATCCTAAAGCTGAAACTCCAGTACTTTGGCCACCTCATGCAAAGAGTTGACTCATTGGAAAAGACTCTGATGCTGGGAGGGATTGGAGGCAGGAGAAAAAGGGGACGACAGAGGATGAGATGGCTGGATGGCATCATTGACTCGATGGACGTGAGTCTGAGTGAACTCAGGGAGTTGGTGATGGACAGGGAGGCCTGGCGTGCTGCGGTTCATGGGGTCACAAAGAGTCGGACACAACTGAGCGACTGAACTCAACTGAACTGAAGATGAAACAAGACTGATGAAATTTATCTGACTTTGTCAGCTTGCTGTTTGAGGCTTGGTAGATAGGAATTGTTCAATAAATACTTGATTTATAAACATATTAGCAAAGAGTTAAATTCAAATTAGTTTTTTAAAATCACTGTAATTTTTCTAAACTTTATCTGAGATGATCCATGTAACAAACAGGTAATGGCAGCTACTTATCCATTTGAAGTGTCAGAATCTGAGTGTGCAAAATATGTTTCTACACACACTATGATCTAGTGGGAAGCAAATGGTATTTGAATTTAGTACTTTTCCCACCTTCTGAACCAACGTACTTTTGCTTCTTTTTTCACTACCCTTACTTTTACTTTGTACTGAAGATATTCTCACTTTCCCCAAGAACTGCTTTTATTCTTTGGGCCTCAGGGGACTGATTTGAAAGCATCCATATATACACACAGTAATCTGTAACAATCTTTAGTAGAAAACACAGCCAAAAATTAGAGCCTCTGATCAGCATAAGATTAGCCAGTGTTACTATACTAAATTAACAAAATTCTGAAAGTGAAAGTGAAGTCATGTCCAACTCTTTGCAATGGGCTGTACCCTATCAGGCTCCTCCGTCCATGGGATTTTCCAGGTAAGAGTGCTGGAGTAGATTGCCATTTCCTTCTCCAGGGGATCTTCCCGACCCAGGAATGGAACCTGGGTCTCCCGCATTGCGGGCAGACACTTTACCGTCTGAGCCACCAGGGAAGCCTGGGGATGGGGAAGGACTAGGGATGCTTAACCATCCTGTGGTAGGTAGAGTATACAAAATTCTAGCCAAAAGCAAAGAAATTTGACTTCTTGGTGAGTCTATATGGCATTATCTCTCCAGTCAGTGTATAATTTGTCATGTTTTTTGAAACAGTGAAAATCCACTGAGGGCCTCATCCTGGAAACCACTCCCTGTTACTACTACTAATAATCTTTTTCTTCACTTCTACCATCTTCTTAGTCAGCCACTCCATATATCAATTCTAAAAGAAAGATTTGCTGAAATGAAAGCGTGCTTTGGTACAATTACAGAGACTGATTATCTGAAGTGTGTGAGTTCTGTGTTATGCCACGTGTCCTATTACCAGCTCGTGGGTCATGATCAATCAAACAAGAGACCACACGGAACAATGCACAGGAAGGCAGTGAGCTGACAGGAACTGCTGCATTCCAAAATTGCACTATACACAGCTGTCCTAAGAAACTGTACATTTAGTCCTAAGACAGCACACAGCAGATGTTCAATAAAGATTTGTTGAATGACTTTTGAATTTTTTCAAAGTGCTTACTATATGCAAGGCCATATGCCTAAAAGAAAATAACATACCTGTCAAAATGTCTGTTATAAGGCACTATAAGATTTTTAAAGTTAAAGAAAACATATCATTAGTTCCATAAATGTATTCTTTCTTCATAAATGTCCCATAATGCAAAAGTTATTTTTCTAAAATGGTAATTCCTATTTGAATATACCATATCTACTTAAATGTTGCCTATTGAGTGTGTATGACTGTAGCCTTCCAGGCTCCTCTGGCCATGGAATTTTCCAGGCTAAATATTGAAGTGGGTAGCCTTTCCCTTCTCCAGGGAATCTTCCAACCCAGGTATCGAATCCAGGTCTCCCGCATCGCAGGTGGATTCTTCACCAGCTGAGCCACATGGGAAGCCCTTCACTTAATGCTGTCTATTGAATGTGTATATAAATTTACATGTTTTAATATATATATAAAATATACATATATACTTTTAACATAATAACTTAGGATATCAACTGAGCTTTCAAAATCCTTTAAATCCATTCTAGAGATAAATTTCTGAGTTTCTAGTGACAACACAAGTGAGACTGCTGGCATCCAAGAAGAATTCCAATCTTTGTGGGCTAGCAGATGACTGACCCACCCACAGGACTACAAAGACAACACAGACCACAGTAATTTATGCCGTGTTTTTCTGATTTCAAATGGAACTATGTTCCAAAGTCGTTTTGCTCCAATCCTTTATAGGTCCCCCTCAATAATCAATCACGTGGTCTTATTAGAAGTCATGTAGCATGAGAGATAAATAGTTGTTCTCTCAGAGAGATCTATTTTTCTATTAAATGTAGCCCCATGTCATTTTTGTTCTTTTGGTACCAGCATTTCAGTGAATGCTTGTTTGTTCCAATATTTCCTTTTAAGGAAATTTCCATTATAAAATAACGACCAATGGTCAGAATTTAATCCAGAAAACTTTGACTACTCACCTGGTGAGGTGGCATGAGAGATCCTCTCACTTGGGTATTTCTCCTGCATGGCCATGAACACAGTTACTTGAGCCAGCTGTAAAATGAAGGAAGCAGTCAGATCTCTCCACTATCTTTTAATTCCCTGTAATTAATTCCCATTCAGCCGAAACTGCCAAATGCATACAAAGTATTCAAGTATTCTTCCACATGTTTTACTCCTAAGGATATTTTTAAAGCAACTCCCAATATTTCACTCTACTTCTCCCAAAGCAAGAAGAAAAAATCTAGAACCAAACAAAGATTTCCAATACTGATCCTATAAGGTCTAGAACCCTTTTGATTATTGCAAAAACTAAAAATATTATTTTAATTAAAAAGCTGCCAAATATATTCTTACCCGCTGGAACAGGATAGAAGAGTAAGGTATGAAAAAAACTAAGTAACCAAAACAACAGCAAAGTACTACAGCTTCAATCCTGATGAACATAAAATGAATTCCCCGATTCTTCCAGTAATGAAAGTTAGTCATATGATGTACAATGATGGACAGAATTCTTGGTCAAAAGCTGGGAACTCTAATCCTCAGCTGGGAACATGAGATTTTCTTCCCATTTCTCCATTACTTAAATAAAAAATTTATATTTATTCTAATGGTAGGATCTAAGAATTCAGTATAAGTCTGATTGCTAGTTGTATAAACAAAAACTTTAATTAGCTGTAACTAATAATAGCAAATAATATCTTGTGTATGTATAGTACTTGAGAGGCAGCACAGAGTAAGGAAGAGAAGTGGCTCAGAGCACTGACTCTCAATCAGACAGTTCAGGTTTGAAGTTGGACATGAGCCAATGCATTGGAATAGACCCTGATGCTGGGAAAGACTAAGGATGGGAGGAGAAGAGGGCAACAGAGGATGAGATAGCTGGATGGCAACATCAACTCAATGGATATGGGCCTGAGCAGGCTCCAGGAGACAGTCAAGGACAGGGAAGCCTGGATGCTATAGTCCATGGGGTCACAATGAGTTGAACAACAAATGAACAATGTATTAGCTGTGTAATCTTGGGCAAATTTCTTAATATCTTTGTGCCTCAGCAACTTCCTATAAAAATGAGGATAAAAACAGGACCTAATTTGTTCTCATTTAGGATTAACTTACAATGGTGTCTGACACATATTAAGTGCTTTATTAATGCTTTTATTATACTTGGCATATTAACATTTTATGTTAATAAAAACTGAAAGAATACAATTCCTAGAAGATAAATTATGAATTTAGAAACTTTGAATTTATAAGAGCCCATGGGGTTTCCCTGGAGAAGGCAATGGCACCCCACTCCAGTACTCTTGCCTGGAAAATCCCATGGACGGAGGAGCCTGGTAGGCTGCAGTCCATGGGATCGCAAAGAGTCGGACATGACTGAGCGACTTCACTTTCACTTTTCACTTTCATGCATTGGAGAAGGAAATGGCAACCCACTCCAGTGTTCTTGCCTGGAGAATCCCAGGGACAGGGGAGCCTGGTGGGCTGCCGTCTATGGGGTCGCACAGAGTCGGACACGACTGAAGCGATTTAGCAGCAGCATGGGGTTTCCCTGATAGCTCAGTTGGTGAAGAACCCGCCTGCAATACAGGAGACCATGATTCGATTTCTGGGTCAGGAAGATCCCCTGGAAAAGGGATAGGCTACTCACTCCAGTATTTTGGCATGGAGAATTCCATCGACTGTATAGTCCATGGGGTCACAAAGAGTAGGACATGACTGACTTTCAGAGTTTGGGACAAACTCTATCCACAAACTCTATCAATTCTTAGAGGTGAAATTTAACTTTGGAGGGAAAAAAAAGGCTATATGGTACTTTTTCCCTAATGTGCTTTACTGACCTCTGCAGTTTTTTCTTAGTAACAACAACAAACCCTAATTCACTGCATCTACAACAGAAATTGTACGATCCCCTGAAATCCCAGGTCTCCACATACTGGGTAAGAGAACAGTTTCCATTTATGGCTAGTATTATTAGTGTTTTACAGTGACACAGAAGGATGGTCTACCTACTAGTGATACCAGTCAATATCAAAACTCATTTTCATCCCCTTCTTCAAAATATAAAAAGGTTGGCCCATTCAATTCTGAAACCTTTCCAAATTTAGAGAAGTTGAAAATGGGATAACAAAAGAACTCTCAGTTAAACATGGATTTACCCTATGACTCAGCAGCTCCAAATGTATGTCAGCACAAAATCTTGTACATTAATCTTCATAGCAGCATTATAAAGTGGCCAAAAAGTGGAAAGAAATGTCCATTAACTGATGGATAAATAAAACATGGCCTTCCCTCACAGCTCAATTCATAAAAAATCAGTCTGCAATGCAGGAGACCCTGGTTCAATTCCTGGGTCAGGAAGATCCCCTGGAGAAGGGAAAGGCTACCCACTCCAGTATTCTGGCCTGGAGAATTCCACGGAGTCCATGGAGTCGCAAAGAGTTGGACACAACTGAGCGACTTTCACTTTCTTTTTCAAATAAAATGTGGTATATTCATACAATGGAATATTAGTAGGCAGCAAAAAAGGAATGAAGTACTGATACCTGTTACAACATGGATGAACACTGGAAATAATATATCAAGTAAAGGAGGACAAGTATAAAAGGCCATATATTGTATGAATCCATATATATAAAGTGTCCAGAACTGGCAAATCCATAAAGACAGTAGATGATGAGTGGTTGCTAGGGTATAAGAGGAGGGCAGGGAGTTTCTGACTAGCCTGAACAAAATGCTGAGATTAGATAGTGATGATGGCTGTGCAAGCTTGTGAGTACCCTAAAACCTCTGAATTGCATACACGTAAAACTGAATTTTGTGTGAATTAAATCTCAAAAAAACTCCCCTAAGGAATAATATAGTACAGAATAAGTAATTCTTAACTTCTTCCTACTTAAGTTTACAAGTAGATGGGCTACTGGTGGAAATTTTTAGAGACATTTGAAAGAAACAGACTTCTTGAGATAAAAGTGAGAGAAATGAATGCATAAGAATAAAATAGTCAATTATACAGCCAAGAGAGGTAAAAATGAATGCAGGCAGGCAGAAGAAAAGAACCCAACACTGATAATTTCTACTTTCAAAGCTGTTTAAACTACAGAACAATTCATTCAACAAATTCAACATGTATTAAGTACAAGCATACATCTTTTTTTTAATTGCACTTCACTTTACTGAGCTTCCTGACCACTCAGGGTACTCAGGGGCCAGCTTGCCTGCCAATGGACCAGACCCAGCAGCCGCAACTGGGACCCTGTTGTCCCTGGTCTCCTCCTGACGCAGGCAACTGGCCAGAGTGCCCCGACTGGTAAGGAATAAGAGACTTTATTGACATTTTTCCCCTTCCCTCTCTCTTTCCTCTCCTTAACCCTTCCTATCCTTCCCTGTTTTTCTAGTCCCCTGATCCTGGATGCAGGAATCTGGTTGAAGGGCCCTCAGCCTGAGCTGAGGATTGGAGACTGATCACCTCCTCTTGGCAGAGAACTCCAATTCTGGTTCTGGTCTGGTCTGATTTCTGCTAGGGCCGAGTTCCAGTCCTCCCTTCTCTGGAGGCCCAGAGAAAAGTCCCATAACGCCTGGGTATCTGTAGGTGGCAGGAGACATCTGTAAGGCCACCTCTTTCGTCCCCCTCTCCCGCATCCTCCCCCTTCTTCTTTCAACCTGGCTTCCTTTCCGCCCTTGAAATCTTTGACTTGGATCTTAAGTTCTAGAGACTGTATTCTTGTATTTAAGGGCTTTCCTGGCAGTGCAGAGGTTAAAGCGTCTGCCTGCAATGTGGGAGACCTGGGTTCGACCCCTGGGTCGGGAAGATCCCCTGGAGAAGGAAATGGCAAGCCACTCCAGTATTCTTGCCTGGAGAATCCCATGGACGAAGGAGCTTGGTGGGCTACAGTTCACAGGTCGCAGAGTCAGACATGACTGAGCGACTTCACTTTCACTTTACTGAGCTTCACAGATTCTATTTTTTTAAACAAACTGAAGATCTGTGGCAACCCTGGTGTTGAGCAAGTCTATGGAGTCAATTTTTTCCTGCAGCATTTGCTCACTTTGTGTGTCACATTTTGGTGATTCTTTTTTTTTTTTTTGAATGATCATGGAATTTATTGAACTGGTGAAACATAAAGTAACCAAAAGATAGTAAATTCTTAGAACTATTATGTTTTGTCCAATTTCATTGAATTATATCTTGATTTCTTTTTTATCATCTATAGTTTTTATCTTAATCAACTCAAACATATCACACAGAAATCTCAAACTGAAGGTAACCAGGTGCTTTCTTTCAGAGCTGGGTTTTCTGCCCTGGAAAGTAGTTCGCATAACTTAGATGAGATTGAGAAAGACATTGCCCAGAAGAGTCTCCCTGCCCCGACCCCAAGTGTGCTTTATGGGTTCAGAAAAATTTCAAATAATGAGCTAGAAGTTGCCCCCACAGCTCTAGTATTACTTCTACCACATGAATGTGCCTTTCTGAGTATTAACCAATTATTCAAGGAAGTGAGCCATATGTATAACTACCATTGAATGTTTAATGCTCATATAATTTTCTAGTAGTTATGATTATTTTTAGTTACTTAGGTCCCAGATACTGTTGTTTGAATCATGCTGCTGCTGCTGCTGCTGCTAAGTCACGTCAGTCGTGTCCGACTCTGTGTGACCCCATAGACAGCAGCCCACCAGGCTCCAGTCCCTGGGATTCTCCAGGCAAGCATACCGGAGTGGGTTGCCATTTCCTTCTCCACATTTTGGTGATTCTTGCAATATTCCAAGCTTTTTCAACATTATTACATCCGTTATGGTGATCTGTGATTAGTAAACTTTGATATTACTATTGTAGCTGCAGGAGTAGTAGAACTAGTAAGAGGACTAAAATTAGAAGTGGAGCCTGAAGATGTGACTGAATTACTGCAATCTCATGATAAAACTTTAAAAGATGAAGAGGTGCTTCTTATGGATGAGGAAAGCGGTTTCTTGAGATGGAACTACTTCCAGTGAAGATGCTGTTAAGACTGTCGAAATGACAACAAAGGATTTAGAATATTCATAAACTTAGTTGATATGAGTAGTAGCAGGGTTTGAGAGGACTGACTCTGGTTTTGAAAGAAGTTCCACCATGGGGAATATACCATTAAACAGCTTTGCATGTTATAGAAAAATTGTTTGTGAAAGGAAAAGTCAATCAATGCAGTAAACTTCACTGTTGTCTTATTTTAAGAAATTGCCACAGCGATCCCAACCATCACCTCATTCAGTCATCAGCCATTAACATCAAGGCAGAATCCTCTACTGGCAAATTAGCAAAGAGATTACAAATCACTGAGGGTTCAGATGATGGTTAGCATTTTTTTAGCAAAAGTATTCTTTAACTAAGTGAAGTGAAGTTGCTCAGTCGTGTCCGACTCTTTGCGACCCCGTGGACTGTAGCCCATCAGGCTCCTCCGTCCATGGGATTCTGGAGTGGGTTGCCATTTCCTTCTCCAGGCAGATGCTTTAACCTCTGAGCCACCAGGGAAGCCCCATTCTTTATATACATGCCTTAAAAATATATATATATATAAAATATTCTTTAATTAAGGCATGTATATTTTTAAAACACATACTGCTATTGCATACTTAATGGACTACAGTAAAGTGTAAATATAACATATACATACTGAGAAACCAAAAAAAATTGTGACTCGATTTATTCTGGTGGTCTGGAGCCCTACCCACAATATCTCTGAGGTATGCCAGTCCTTACTACCCATCAAGCACTGTGCTAAAGATTCTATAGTATCATGTCTTATGTTTAATACTCACATCAAACCTATGAGGTAGTTACTAAGCCACCACAAGTTGGAGTTTCTGTCTCAGACATAGCCAGAACTGCAAGTCCCAAAGCACTTAGGAGCTGGGGCAGCTCATATAATTTCTTCACTTTGCCATTGGTCACCACCCAAGCTCTATTTCCCAAGTTGCTATCCAAGAACTAGATTTTGACTGTTGTTAAGTATTCCTCCTTTGAAGAATTATAATCTTACTGTGGAATACATTTGGCAGCTGTTGAGAGAACCACATCAAGACAGAGAGGATTTGAAGGGATACACAGACAGCGGACACAGACACACTAAGAATCTCATACCATTACACTATTTCTATTGCCTTGATCATTCATTGAACCACATCTAAAGAGAAGCCAAATCCTTGCCAAGATGTTGCCTTTACAAAGGAGTCCTGAAACACACCACACCATATTATTATAGAACATACAAGGCCTAAGGGCAAAAAATGAAGCATGGTTATCTTACTCGTCCTTGTATCACCACTCCTCCCTTCCTAGCACACAGTATTCAATTCATCAACCAAAATTTACTGAGCGCCTATTTGCCTGGCTCTGTGCCATGTGGTGGAAGTAGACTGGTGCAGAGGACAAACAGGGTTCTGACCCTTCCGTTTAATGTGCTGAACACCCTCTACTGAATAAATAAGCTTCAACACACTTTATGTGCATCCAGAGAACCAGCTCCTTCCTGTCTATAGCAGGGATCCTCAATCTTGGTACTACTGACACTGGAGTCGGTAAGTCTCTGATGTAGGGCTGTCCTGCAGCTGTTCAGCAGCACCCCTGACATCTACCCATCGGATGCCAGGAACAATCCCAGAGTTGTGAGAACCCCAAACGTCTCCAGACACTTAAATAGCTTGTGGAGGGGGAAGCAAAACGGTGCCGACTCAGAAACTCCATCCTAGCGCCTTCACGAGCGCTCTCGTCCCTCCGACCTTCCTTCTCTATTCATGCTCCAAATCTTGGCTCAAACTTCGCTTCTTCGGGGAGGGCTCCCCGCCCCCTCAGACCTGTTGGTGCCTAGGGGTTCCGCGCTCCGTACTTCTCCACCCGGCACGACCACCCGGTTGACGTCTACTCTCCCAGGGCTACGCGCTCCCAGAAGGCAAGGAACTTCCCTCCCGCCGTGCCCTGGCGACCGGGACCGGGACTGTACCTCACAGAGGTCCCGCAACTGCTGTGGAATGAGGGATGGAGAGAGCGAGGCGATGAAAGCGGGGGAGGGGGCGTTATTTCAGAAAGCCGGGGCGTGAGAGACCCAAGCGGGCAGCTCAGCCGCTCTGCGCATGCTCTTCGCTCTCCCTCGGCCCCCCACGGAGGCAGGTCGACAGTGCCTGAGGCTCTGCTGGGGCTCTCCAAGGAGGGCACAGAGTTTGTCAGTCCAATGAAGGCCCGGGAGAGAGAAGGACTTACGTGGGCTTGAAAGCGGGCAGCAAAACCCCTCACTCAGGAACACCAACCGCTGCGACCGCGTCTGCCACGGACAGCGGCTCGGCCCCCTCAGCTTGCCTAACGGCCGTTAACGCACCCGCCAGGCCGCGCGCCGCGCGCTCCGCCCCGGCCCCGCCCCTTTCTGCCCATCTGCGACCAATCAGAAGTAGGGCCGCGCGGGTGTCCCGCCCCTGCACGCCGCCCTCGGCGCGGGGAACGGACGGATCTCTCTGCGCATGAGCCAGTCGCGGCTCCGTGCTGTCGCCTCAGCCCCTTTACTGATCCCGCCTCTGGGCGGAGCGCTGCCCACCGGGCCCTGAAGTGGCCTTCTTGGGCCTGTGCAGATTGAGAAACTGGGCGCAGCTCATTCCGGGATCCCAGCCTACTCCCATTCCTCACCGCCTATCAGTACTCCCACCTGAAACAGGGGGTCACATTGTGAGCAGGAGTTAGGTTGTGGCCAGGGTCACTGTCTTGTCAGGGTCAGGACTTGATCTGGTCAGTCTGTGACCAGGAGTCAGACTGAAGGGTATGGCGTCAGTTTTGCCTCCCCACTCAAACGTCCTTCCCTCTCATTTTAGTGGAGATTTTTGGCGCTAATTTCAGAGAATATTCACAATTTTCAACACAGTTTAAGTTCAATAGCTTCCTTTTAACTTTATTTTGTTTCATTCTGTTTTCTTTTTGAGATATTTAAGCATAATATAGTCAATGGTATTTTCCCCTTATACTTTAGGATATTTTCTTTTTTTGCCCCAGCCTGTGGCTTGCAGGATCTTAGTTCCAATCTTAGTTACCCTACCAGAGATTGAACTGAGCCCTCAGCAGTAGAAGCCTCAAGTCCTAGCCATTGACCACCAAGGAATTCCCTAGGATATATTTTATTTTACTTTTTAAAAAATATCTTTATTTATTTATTTGGCGGCTTAGTTGTGGCACATGGGATCTTTAGTTGCAGCATGGGACCTAGTTCCCTGACCAGGGATCAAATGTGGACTCCTGCATTGGGAGCACAGTCTTAGCCACTGGACCACGAGGGAAATCCTGACTAGGATATATTTTAAATGTGGGCAAGGGTTAATGCCTTTGTCAACAGGGCTATTTAAAAGGTCTCTCTACTCCAGACTCATAAAGTGAATATAAATTCCCAATGAAATGTAATTAATTGTACTGATTTAATGTGTGTGATTTTTATGTACATGAAAAAATAATATGGATTAATCATTGACTTAATTTTTTTCTGGAGCTGTTAAATCATTAAATAATAAGAAAAGATTTTGCAAATGAAATGTTAAAATACTTTTAATTTAGTTGCTTGTAACAACATATTTCCCCAAGAAATTAATTTCTAAAATGATTATCAGTCAGTTCAGTTCAGTTGCTCAGTCATGTCTGACTCTGCAATCCCATGAATCACAGCACGCCAGGCCTCCCTGTCCATCACCAACTCCCGGAGTTCATTCAAACTCACGTCCATCGAGTCGGTGATGCCATCTAGCCATCTCATCCTCTGTCGTCTCCTCCTCCTGCCCCCAATCCCTCCTAGCATCAGAGTCTTTTCCAATGAGTCAGCTCTTCGCATGAGGTGGCCAAAGTACTGGAGTTTCAGCTTTAGCATCTTTCCTTCCAAAGAACACCTAGGACCAATCTCCTTTAGAATAGACTGTTTGGATCTCCTTGCAGTCCAAGGGACTCTCAAGAGTCTTCTCCAACACCACAATTCAGAATGATTATAGATACAAATAAAAGCAGTATTTTAAAAATGAAAGAACAAAATAGGCATAGGGCCTTCTTGGGATTTTGTGAAAGTACCACCTCTGTCAGCCTCTAAAGCTTGTCCTGCTTTGTGGTTCACACCATGCAGTGGTGCTTTCTCCTTCAACTATCCTCTCTGCAGGGTCAAAGCCTGTGTTTTGTGTGCTGTTGAATCCCCAGTAGATTCCAACCTGTTTTTGAATGAATAAATGGTAGGTAGCACACTGTTGCCTGGATCCACCGTCTGTTAGGAAAAAGGCGTTAATGAGGCTGGAAATAATGATCAGAATAATATATTCATACCGGCTGTGCTGTGCTTAGTCATTCAGTTGTGTCTGACTCTCTGCAACCCCATGGACGGTAGCCTGCCAGTCTCCTCTGTCCATGGAATTCTTCAGGCAAGAATACTGGAGTGGGCTGCCATGCCCTCCTCCAGGGGATCATCCCAACCCAGGTCTCCCACATTGCAGGCAGATTCTTTCCCATCTGAGCCACCAGGGAAGCCCATGAATACTGGAGTGGGTATCCTATCCCTTCTCCAGGGGATCTTCCTGACCCAGGAATCAAACTGGGTTCTCCTGTATTGCAAGCAGATTCTTTACCAGTTGAGCTACCAGGGAAGCCCTGTTTTGACACATCAAATTCTGAAATTGAGTAGTTCTTGCCCATTCTTCAGAAGAAAGGAGACTTGGAACCAGTTGGCCATGGCCCAGCAACTTAGCTACAGTGAGAGTCATGGAGTCCCCATGTTGAAGCAAAGATCATCTGGTCAAATTCTTTCATCTTACAGATAGAGGAACCAAGACCCACGGAGAACAAAGTTACTTCTCACGTGTATGTACACACACACACACACACACACACACACACCATTCCTCATAAAGCCTCGAAGCTTTGTGGTCTGATAACAGAAAAGGAGTCAAAGTAGGAAAGTTCTCTGCTGTTTATTGGCCATAACCTTTGCCTACACCTTACCATATTGAGCAGTACAAACCTACCCTTGGAAGAGCTCCAGAGATGGGAAGGGAAGGTGAAATGAGGATGCATACTGCCCAAGGCTCAGTGGTCACAATCCTTATCAGACAGTTTAATAAGTCACACATGGATTCCATCTTCACCCCCAACCTGTTTGGTCCCTAACAGAGGACAGACTAGTTGCCTTCCCCCATATCTTCCTCCACCCTACCCTTGCCTCAGGCCGCTAAACTAAAGGCTAAGGACTAGAGCTTTGGGGGAGTATATGGATAGGATTTTATCCTAGCATCCAGCCTATCACTGTGAGAAGAAAGATGGCCATCCAGGATCCTGCAGGAAAGAAAGAAATGATTTTAAAGCAAAATTAAGTGGCTTTGTGAGCCTGGGAAACATTTTAGGCTTAAACACTCTACTTTGGAGATTATTTAATAAGTCATTCATGCATTCTTTCAACAAAGCTTTCCTGGGGCTCACTGTGTAGCCCTGAGTACTCAGACAGTTGCATAGCATCACTGACTCAATGGACATGAGTGTGAGCAAACTGCAGGAAATGGGGAAAGACAGGAAAGCCTGGCATACTGCAGTTCATGGGGTTACAAAGAGTTGGACATGACTTGGTGACTGAACAACAACTGTGCGGCAGTTCCACTGCTGGTCTGGGAGTGAGATGGATGGAGATACAGAATGAACTCTCCATTCAGTGTGGACTCCACTCAACCCCTCACTTGTTATTACCTTCCTGGCCTTGTATCTTGACATTTCAACCCCTACTCTAAATCATTTCTAGATAGCCTCAGGTTCTGATAAGGGATAAAACGTTATGACTACAAACAGTCCCCAAATGACAACTCTGCCATGTATAGCTGAGAAAGTTAAGACTTAGGGTAAATAACTTCTCCCTAGTCACATACTATTGAGCAGAGATAAGATCCAAGACCAGCCAGTGTGCATCCCCAGACCCTGGTGCAGCCATCAGAACTTTGTCACAGCAATCCCTGGGTACCAACCTGCCAGACTCCTGGGGCTGGAGGCACTGGACTCTGAAACCACAAAGGAAGAGAGATTAAGCTTAAACTTTTGAGGCTTAAACACTCTACTCTGGGGATTACTTAGTGTCATTTATGCATTCTTTGTGGAGAACGAAATGGCAACCCACTCCAATATTCTTGCCTGGAGAATCCCAGGGACAAGGAACCTAGTGGGCTGCCGTCTATGGGATCGTACAGAGTTGGACACAACTGAAGCGACTTAGCAGCAGCAGCATGCATTATTTGATTAAGCAAAAGGACCATTTCTCAAAGCATGGGCTCAGAAGGTTGTGAGGATGAACCTTCTGCCTCTAAAGAACGGACTTACTAAGAAGACCCTCACTTTCCTGTGAGGATCAGAGCTTTGGAAGGTTGTCACCATACAGAGAAAAGGGAGAGATGGTTTCAGACTAGCAGGAGGGTTTACAAAAGCAGACTGGCACAAGGGACAAACAGAGTGGGCGAAAATGGGTCTAGGGTGGGCAGAAAAGATGAGAATGGGAGGAGAAACATTTAGAGTGAGAAAAGGAACCAGGATGGGGTGAGAGAGGAGACCTCTTCAGAGCAAAGGAGTCGAGGAGGACATGGACTGAAATTGAGGGAAAAGTATGGTAGGAAGAGGTGAAAGGGTTGGCATCTCAGAACAGATCAGTGGGGAAATCTGGAAGAGGAGCCAAGAGGCCCCCAAATGATCCAGTTACCACTTAATCGAATGGGCCCGAACACCAGCCAACCACTGCCACTCTCCCGGCCCTCCCGGGTTGAGATCTCCCAGGCTCGATTCCTCCCAGGTGGACTGTTCTTTCGACAGCTCTGTGGGGACAAAGCAGAAGGGTAGCAAAGTCTCTCTCCGCCCTTGCCTGGTCTGGCCTTTGCCCGAGATGCCCAGGTTGCCCCAGTGAATTCACCAAAATCCTGCCCTTTAGGTCAATCTACAGGCCCCACGCCCTGGGCAGGCTAGGCCAGGCCCCAGCACCACCGTCCTCCAGGCCCCACCTTAGTCCCACCTTAGTCGGGGTGAAGGGACTGCGGGGAGCCTAGCTCCCCAGCTAGCCACCCGCAGCTGTGGCCCGTGGAGCACCTAGTCCTGCCCGCTCACCGGTGGACATGGGCGTCCCGCCTGCTTGTCACACAGGGTCACTCGGCTGTGCAGGTAGAGTGCATCACTGGGCAAGAGGTGGAAGGGTTGAAGGCCAGTTTCACCTCCAGGGAGGCCCCGTTGGCCCGCGGGCCCTCCAGCAGCCGCTTGCTGACCGGGCAGCTGTCGGGAGAGGCAGCATACCCCATGGTTAGGAGCCCAGGCAAACACTGATTCCCCCTTTTTGGCTTGTCCAGTGTGGGTGTACATGTTGGGTCTCATGATGAAAATTCACACGCATTATTTCATTGTATTCTCACATCAGTCATAGGAGGAAGACAATACTTTTGCCCCCCTCCTCTTTCTTTACTTCTTTCTCTCCCTCCTTTTCTTTCCTTCCCTCCTTGTCTCCCTCTCCTTCCCTTCATTTCTCTCTCCTTCCCTCTTTCCCTCCCTCTCTCCCCTTTTTCTTTCTTTCTCTTTCTCTCCTTCCTTTTTTTTTAAAAACGTCTTTTCTCTCCCTTTGTCTTTTCCTTTCTTCTCCTTCCTCTCTTACTTCTATTATTATTTTGATGATGTGGTGTAGTAACTTAAGGCAAGAGGACCTTTTATTTTTATGTGTGTTTTTCTAAGGCCCTCCCTTTTCAGTAAAGTGCGCTTCTTCACTGGACATAGTTTATCAGTGATCACTTATTAGCTGTTGCACATTAAAAAAAGGAAACCTCAGCTACAGGTGGCAAACTCTGATAGACACAAAGAATTATGAGCTCAGGGATTCGGAAGTAGTGGCCTGAACTGTTCATGGTGTTGTCATGGTAACTTTTTTGAGGTGACAATAACCTAAATGTAACCCCTTCACTATAACTTATAACACTGGGATAGAGTCCGTGCAGAGTCCATGGGCAGACAGTCTTACTGTGCTTAGGTTCTCTTCTTGGTGCTTGGGAGAAAGTTTACTCAGGGAACTGAGTGAATGAAACAGACCAAACCTCCTATTCTCCTGTGGGTAAGAGGAGACACACAATAAATAATTTAATAAAAAAAAAAGTAAATGAGCTCATGTAACATACTGTATAATAGGAGGTGATAAATAGAAGAAATACAGATCTAGACTGGATGAGTGGAGGTAGTTGCAATTTTAAATAGCAAGGATGGGGTAGGCTTCATTGAAATGGTGTCTTTCAAGTAAAGACTAAAAGGATGAGAATTTTCCATATAGGTATCAGGGCGTTGAGGATTCCAGAAAGAGAAAACAGCCAGTGTAAAAGCCTAAGGGAGAGCAAATTATCTTCCCACTAAATTACCTGTCCCCACAGACGCTACCTCCTATGGGCATTAGGGAATCACCTCTATGACCTCTCTCCCTTGCACTTTCTGAAGCCCATGTAATCTTTTTATACCCTGGGGTCTTTATTCCAGGACTCAAGCTTGCTTGCTTGCTCAGTTGCTTCAGTCATGTCTGACTCTTTGAGACACTATGGACTGTAGCCTGCCAGGCTCCTCTGACTATAGGATTTCCTGGGCAAGTGTACTGAAGTGAATTGCCATGCCCGCCTCCAGGGGATCTTCCTGACCCAGGGGTCTAACCTGCGTCTCTTGTGTCTCCTGCATTGGCAGGCAGGTTCTTTACCGCTAGTGCCACCTGTGAAGCCCAGTATTTTTCACTCTTGGGTCTTTATTCCTGGTGGCTCAGATGGTAAAGCGTCTGCCTGTAATGTGAGAGACCTAGTTTCGGGAAGATCCCCTGGAGAAAGAAATGGCAATCCACTCCAGTACTCTTGCCTGTAAAATTCCATGAATGGAGGAGCCTGGGAGGCTACAGTCCATGGGGTTGCAAAGAGTCAGATACGAATAAGCGACTTCACTTTCACTTTCTTTATTCCAAAACTCAAGCTTGCTGCTGCTAAGTCGCTTCAGTCGTGTCCGACCCTGTGCGACCCCATAGATAGAAGCCCACCAGGCTCCCCCGTCCCTGGGATTCTCCAGGCAAGAACACTGGAGTGGGTTGCCATTTCCTTCTCCAAGGCATAAAAGTGAAAAATGAAAGGGAAGTCGCTTAGTCGTGTCTGACTCTTAGCGACCCCATGGACTACAGCCTACCAGGTTCTTCCAGCCATAGGATTTTCCAGGCAAGAGTACTGGAGTGGGGGCCATTGCCTTCTCCGAAACTCAAGCTTACTATCAATAAAATCCATTCTAGTTCCCCCCCCTTGATGGTCCTTTTCTTCTACTTTTATCTTTGGCGGAATCATGTGGCTTGTGGGATCTCAGTGGTTGGAATGGAACCTAGCTCCAAGGCAATGAAAGCGCCAAGTCCTAACCACTGGACTGGGAATTCTGTCTTTTTCTTTAAAGATGAGGAAACTGAAGCTTAGAAAAGCTAAGTAGGTTGTCCAAGTTCCTTCAGGTAGAAATCTGAATGCAGTGCCACCCATACCCTTAATCACTAGGTTCTCTTTTCTCCAGCAAAGGAGCTTCCCTGGTGGCTCAGATGGTAAAGAATACACCTGTAATGCAGGAAACCCGGGTTCCATCCCTGGGTGGGGACGATCCCCTGGAGAAGGGCATGGCAACCCACTCCAGTATTCTTGCCTGGAGAATTCCATGGACAGAGGAGTCTGGCAGACTACAGTTCATGAGGTCACAAAAAGTCAGACATGATGGGGTCACAAAAAGTCAGACATGATTCACTTTCACTTTCTCTTTCCTCCTGACAAAAGAAGAATTGCATGGTAGAATGGATTTGGTGGTGTTTCAGAACCAGGACTCTGGAAGAATGAGTAGAACAGTACTATGTCCTTGGTCTAGTCATTAAATTCTGAATCCTCTAATCCTCTCATTTTTAAAGTGGGGGAAATAATACTTCACAGGGTTTTTTCAGGAATAAATGAGGCAATGAATGATTCACTGTGCTCTGTGAAGACTTGTTAATAATAATGAAATAAAATCAGGAGGCAGGAGACATGTCCTTCCCTTGACCATGAGCTGTTGAGGGTGAGGACTTGAACCACCACTTACGAGTTGTGTGAACTGAGCCTAAGTTTCTCCATCTATAAAATGGGAATGAAAATATAACTATCTCATACAGTGTGTTGTGAGCCTTATGTGAATTAATATACGTGCAGTGATTTGAACAATGTCTGTTCAAATGTCAAATATATTATGTAGTGTTTGTACCCTGAAATGTTACCTTTGTTTTCATTTTTTACTTTTATGACTGTAAACCCTCAGTAATTGTGTGAGGAAAGACGACAAGAATGAGTGCCGTTAATTGGCTATAATCTTGTATAGAACTTCATTTCCCATCGCCTTAATTTACTCATCTGAAACATGGAAATGATAATAATCTTTGCATTTGTTTCAACAAACATTCACCCAGCACTTACTTTCTCCTCTTGTTTATGTACTAGCAATACAGAGAAGGGTGACAGGACGTGTGCTCGTGGGTATAAAGCCAGCCAGCCCAAGCTACAGTCCCAGAGCTAGAGTAGCAGCGAAAGGAGGTTGCCAGGGCCCCACGGCCACTTACCTTTCCTTCACAAAGTGGTGGGTGGCCTTCACAGCACCAGTCCTGGAGATGCTGGTGCTGGCGAAGACCTCATTGACCACCAGGGCAAATCTATTTGGGTCACTGCTTGTCGCTCTGAGGACTACGTAGAGAGGCTTGTGAAGGGGAGCTGGTCTGTTCTCAAGTGGAGACGAGCACTGAGGGTCTGTGTAGATGCCCAGGATGACGATGGTGTCCCCAGTGCCCAAAATATGGATGGTGATATATCTGGAGAGGGATGGCAATAAGACCTTCACTACAAAACCCTAGGGGCAAGGAGTATCATTCACCCTCTGCCTTGTACCTTAGTTCACGGAGCACTGGTAGCCACAGAGAAGGAGGGGAAGGGAAGTGTTAGTTGCTCAATCATTCCAGCTCTTTGTTGACCCCATGGACTGTAGCCTGCCAGGCTCCTCTCTCCATGGAATTCTCCAGGCAAGAATACTGGTGTGGGTAGTCATGCCCTTCTCCAGGGGATCCTCCTAATCCAGGCTTCAAACCTGGGTCTCCTGCATTACAGGCAGATTCTTTATTGTCTGAGCCACCAGGGAAGCCCACGGGAAGGGAGCAGAGGGGCAAGTTTGCTAACCTCCTCCTGGACCTCCTAAAAGGTGAGGGGCCACATCATAGATCCTCAGACCCCAGGCCCTTGAAGATATCTGAGCCATCCTACCTCAAGGTAATTTACATAAACAACCCATAATGTATTACTTCATAAAAGCATCTTTTTCTTCCACTAATACTTTGAATCTCAGTCCAAGTAGTACCTATGATTGCTGGGTGGGCATGGCGGGGGGAGCCAACATCCGGAGGACGTTGACTCCTTTTGCGTAGATTATAGGTAGCAGTGGGAACTCTGCAGGGCCCAGCCAGAGAGGCAGCTGATGAAAAGGAACTCACGTGAAAGAGACCACTGGGTTGGGGTGAGTGACGTTCACCACCAGAGCATACGTGCAGCTGAGGCTGAGCATCACGGGGTCAGTTTTATTGGCAGCGTCAGGGTGAGATTTCAGAAGCGGCACCTCCAGAGAATAAAGGGCATGGCTCTTGTTGATCTGGAAAAAACAGGGAGGCGGCCATTACCCTCAGGTCTCCTGAGGAATCTCCGTCTTCCATCGTCATTTGTTGCAAGTTGTTTATTTAAACAAGAGGAATGGCCAAAGCCTGGACCTCTCTGGCAGTCCAGTGGTTAAGATGCT
Source organism: Aepyceros melampus (assembly GCA_006408695.1). Lineage (NCBI taxonomy): Eukaryota > Metazoa > Chordata > Mammalia > Artiodactyla > Bovidae > Aepyceros > Aepyceros melampus. The sequence goes on along the minus strand of SJXQ01006242.1, from coordinate 20,301 downwards.
GCACTTCCCCTGCAGGGGGTGCGGATTTGATCCCTGTTGGAAAATCCCACAGCCAAAATATAGGGGGGAAGAAAAGAGGAATGGCTAAAGTTTACTGAGCATGGGTTATATTCCAGGCACTGTGGTCTGAATGCAACTCTGTGAGGAAGGTCCATTATTAGGCCCATTTTACAGAAGGGTAAACTGAGGCTTATTTATTTGGCTGCACAGTGAGCCTGCAGGATCTTAGTTTCCCAACAGGGATTGAACCCAGGCCCTCAGCAGTGAAAGCACAGAGCTCTAACCACTAGACTACCAGGGAATTCCCCAAAGAGTAAACGGAGGGTTAGAAAGTTAAAAGATTTGCCCAAAGCAACTAACAAAGCCAGAATTCAACATCTCACTGATCCCAGAGCCCATGTTCTTAACCTCTGTGTCAGTGGTTCTCAAATTTCAACATGCATTTTAGAATCTCCTGGAAAAAAATAAAGAATCACAGTGGGACTTGTTAAAATTGCTGATGCCTGGTCCTTATCCCAGGATTCAGGTATTTTTTTGACATTTCATTGTTTTCCACAGGACTTCTTAAAAACAAATAAAATGATTTGTTTTATAGCTATAAATCAAGCAGTTTATTTTAAAAAGAACACAGAGAATTCTAGGGGCAAAACCATGGACTTATCTATTACATGTTGAAACTGTCAACTCTGTGCTATTTACTTAGGCAAAAGAACCCATCTGTGGGTGGCTGAACTAGATACTGGAGAACGACATCACCCACCTTACCCCACCATTATAACAAACTCTGGTTTTCAAACTGAGCCCAGAGAGCTCCAGAGCCTCTTTGAAGGGGCATTAAAGTCTACCTATGTGTTATGGGGAAGCTGACCCAGCAGGGGACTCTTCCTCCTGCTGCATTCAATCAGAGTTGCTCTATTTTTATATATTTCTTTTTATGTTTGGCTTTTCATAAGAGCCCTTTCCAGGAAAAGAAGTAACAGCACAGTGAGCAGTTAGGAGCACAAGCCAGCTCAGTTAATAACTAACTGTGTGACTTGGGATAATCCCTCAGCTTCTCTGAGTCTTAGATTGCTCATCTGTAAAATGGAAACTTCACAGGATTATTGTGAAGATTTTGTGAGACATTGCATACAAAAAAGATTCTGACCCACAGCACATGGTACACAGTATGTATGCGTCAATCAGTCGTGTCTGACTCTTTGTGACCCCATGGACTATAGCCATTCTCCAGGCAAGAATACTGGAGTGGGTTGCCATTCCCTTCTCTGAGGGATCTTCCTGACCCGGGGGTTGAACCCAGGTCTCTTGCATTACAGGCAGATTCTTTAACATCTGAGCTACCAGGGAAGCCCGACACACAGTAAGACATTAATAAATACTGGTTGTGGTTGTGGTGGTTATTATTTTAAAGGATCCTGTGGCTGACAAGTTTGGAAATCAATTTTCCCAATCCATCAAACATGGCACCATTTATAAGGGCATTCCTAATCTATGAGAGACAACATGGTCTCTTCCCCCAAAAGACTAGTCTGATTGATAAGACTTGACTTCATTGCAGAGAATTATCCTTCATTTGTATTGAAATAAAGTCACAACTGTTACCAATCATTCATTTCCCAGTCCCTCCCCTGAAGCACACGTACAGCCCAACTTCCTGTCAGAGGATCCCTTCGAGATTACTCACAGAGAGGTGGAGTCCGCAGGAACCCTCTTTCTTCTCCAGGGTGAAGACTTGGGCTCTGCGACCCTCCTCTGATTTGCTGACACTGGAGCATCCTGAAAAGGCGCCTTCCCCCAGGATCCAGTGGCGAGTCTTCAGGAAGCAGCTGCTCAGGACCACCTCAATTTTCTGTGGCTGGCAGTGCAGAGCCACCAATGCCCCGGATAGTTCTGTAGGGGGATAAGAGCCGGGACAGAGCTTCCCGAGGCTCCCGGGGTGCTGCCATGGGCAGGGGTACTAGTTCTAATCTGGGGGTCCAACCCATAGCCAACTCCCTTAAAGACTCTCCCTCATGGGAAGAGAGACCCCTCTGCCATGATTGCACTGGGGACCCTAATCCCTGGCCTTAGCTGATTCACTCAGAATCTCTTTCCCAGGAATTGAACCTGAAAGGAGGCAATAAAGCTTGAGAGTTGTAAGGCAGCCCTCTCCTGCCTTGTGGGCTGAGATGCAGGAACAGCCAGTGTTTGGAGAGAAGAACAAAACAGTTGCAGGTACTGAAGGGGGTGAAGCAAGACTGAGAGAGGAGAGAGGGGTGACTGGCTGGTTGCCACCACACCCATAGTTCCAAGTCCCTGGGAACCCTGGCTGGAGCCTACCTTGGGCTCCATGAGACACCCTTGTAATAAATTCTCCTATTTTCCCTTCTCCAACGCATTGGCTTCTGTTACTTGCCTGGCAAGATTATTTGAGGAGATAATAATTTGCTTTGTTCTTTGATTTCCTTCTTATTCCAACAGGTAACCTGGACCTTGGGGTTTTTGAGGGACCTAAACTGTCTGACCGGAGAAGGAATGGCACCCCACTCCAGTACTCTTGCCTGGAAAATCCCATGGATGGAGGAGCCTGGTAGGCTGCAATCCATGGGGTCTCGAAGAGTCGGACAGAGTTGGACAAGACTGAAGTGACTTAGCAGCAGCAGCAAACTGTCTGAACTCAATAGCTCTTTCTGTCTTGTAAAAGCCTAAACTCCCGAAGAGACAGCCGAGGGAGGGAGGGAGCCCCACTGAGAGTCACGTCAGAGAGGAACGCATCTTCACGTCCTCTTCAGGACTTCTTAGCTTCACAAGGCAACAAATTTTGCTTTGTTCCATGTTTTCAGTTTTTTTTAAACTAATTAATTAATTATAGTTAAGTCGATTAGCATGGGTTTTTCTGCCCCTGACACCACACATGTCAGGCACCAGGTTTGGATGATGAAGGAGAAGCTAATATTTAAGCCTTTGGTTCTGTGATTGCGCTTTCCACACTCGCTGTTGAATTTGGGATGAACCGCTCACAGTTAGTCATTAAAAATAAAATATCATGGAAATGCTAAACATTTCTGGACTTGCTTTATTACTTTGAATTTAAAGATTTTGTTCAAAAAAAAAAAGCTCCTTGATTCTATCCTAGCAGACATGTTCGGTCAGAGGCATGGGATACAATATAAGAGCTGGTGCTTTGGAAGTTCCCCGGGGGTCTAGTGGTGGAGACTCTTGTGCTTCCACTGCAGGGGGTGTGGGCTGGATCCCCGGATGGGGAATTAAGATCCCACGTGCTGCATGGCATGGCAAAAAAAAAAAAAAAGAGTAGTCTTTTTTAGAAAAATTAGAGTTTTATTAAATTGAAGTATTGGGGAGGTTAGATTTATTTCCACTGTAGGGGGCATATGTTTGGTTCCCAGGACCCAGCTTTAGCCCTGCCAGAGGCTGAGCCTGAGAGGTAGTTGCATTGCTACTCACACAGGGAGATCCCGTGACCTCCACCTTTCTATAATATCTGCTACACTTGTCTTGCCTCAACAAGACTTTTCCCCATTTCCCTGCTTAGCCCCCAGGCCTCTGCTGGGGTTTTATCTTTGGTAGTTCATCATCTACTCCCCCCAGGAAGGCTTAATCTCAGATCAGTCGTTGGAATCCTGGGGGCTGGGGGTTGATGACTTGCCCATTCTACCTCTGCTGTAGACCATATGTTTGCACCCCCCCCCCCCGCCAAATCCATATGTTAAATCCTAATATCCGATGTGACATTATTAGGATGTGAGTCCTTTGGGAGGTGATTAGGTCACGAGAAGGGAATGGCAACCCACTCCACTATTCTGGCCTGGAGAATTCCATGGACTGTATAGCCCATGGGGTAGCAGCGAGTAGGACATGACTGAGTGACTTTCACTTCACTTAAGTCACCAGGGGAAAGCCCTCATGAACAAGATTGGTGCCCTTATAAAAGGGACCCCAGAGAGCTCCCTTGCCCCTTCCATCCTGTGAAGGCACACTAAGAGGACAGCTGTCTGAACTAGGACGTGGGCCCTCACCCAATACCAAAGCTACCTGTGCCATCATCTCGGACTGTCAGCCTCCAGAAATGTAAGGAATAAGTTTCTGTTGTTCATAAGCCAACCTATGCATGGTATTTTGTTATAGCAGCCCAAACTAAGACAAATTCACATGTCTGGCTACCCTTGCTCTCACTGGAACTCATCTCTGCCCAGGTAGACTCTTTAGATGTCAATGTCTGACCAAACCTTACTAGCTCTCCCATACCCTTTGGACTTAGTTCATCTGGGCCTTCACAGAGCTGTGGAAAGTTCTTAGCTGCACTGTCAGGAGTTCCTCAGACTTACCTGAGTGGGCATAGTAGCTGTTATTGCACATACAACCTCTGCTGTCAGCTAGGTACTCATCCAAAGCACAGATTTCTGCTCCAGGACTGCTGCTCCCGGTGTATTTGGGGGACACTTGACTGACTCCAGTCCTGGCAGAGGATTTTGTTGTCCCTGGGGAGATGAGAGTAAGGGTTGTTGAATGAGCAGCTGTTGTCTCAGGTGATGGGGTCGTGGCAGTACCAGCATTGGGGCTGATTCCATTGGAGAGGAAGGTGTTTGCATGACGGTATTGTGATGTCTTTCAGACTTCATGCTCATCATGGAGGATGTTGTTAGGGTGGCGGGTGCAGCTGTAGTTACCCCTTCCTGAGCCCCAGGTATGTTTGTTCCAGGAACAGTTGTCTCCAGGGTGGTCATGGTTAGTGAAATGGTGTGAGTAAAGGCACGAGTGGTCACAGGTAAAGATTCTATCGCATCAGTGGTTTTGTCCAATGTTGCTTGGGATGTTGTAGCTGACATCTCAGAGACAGTGGTTGTTATGGATCCTGATGACGTAACGTCAATGCCTGATGTGTTTAAAGCCATTGGAGTTGTGATCGTGGCTAATTTTGAAGAGTCAGCTGCCACTGATGACTCCAGTCCATTGGCTGCAGAGCTTGATGTGAATGGGGCTGCAGCTGGAGCACTGTGGTTCTGTTTCGAGGGGTTTGCTGTTGTGGCCATGCTGGATGAGGCTGTGCTTCTGGATGTCCCTCCCTGGGCCTTCAGTGTGGAAGTCATCATGGAATTTGGCAGTGTCGTGTCCTCAGAGGTTGTGGTGATAACTGTATTTAATTTCTCCTCCTGAGTCTCATGTGTTGGGCTTGTCTGCTCAGTGGATCCAGCAGAGCTGCCGGATGGTGATGAAGTTAGAAGAGCAGCTGGTGTCGGATGTTGCTGGGACTCGGGCATTGTTGTCCTCCCGATTGTTGGTGAGGCATTAGATGAAATTGTAGGGCCATCGTCTCTCCCACTGTTGGATGGGGCTGAAGTTGTGGAGGAATACTCTGTAGTTCCCAAAGCTGCAGAGTCGTTCATGGAGGATGTTGTAATTGACCCCCGGGTTGTCATAATGCCTGTAAAACAAACAAACAAAAAGAAACGAATAGACTTGTTCCCTCCACCAGTCCAGATGTTCTCACTTTACCAAATATCTTTATTGCAAGATTCAATAAAGTAATATCAGTTCAGTTCAGTTCAGTCGCGCAGTCATGTCCGACTCTTTGCGACCCCATGAATCACAGTACGCCGGGCCTCCCTGTCCATCACCAACTCCCGGAGTTCACTCAGACTCACGTCCATTGAGTCCATGATGCCATCCAGCCATCTCATCCTCGGTCGTCCCTTTCTCCTCCTGCCCCCAATCCCTCCCAGCATCAGGGTCTTTTCAAATGAGTCAACTCTTCGCATATGGTGGCCAAAGTACTGGAGCTTCAGTTTTAGCATCATTCCTTCCAAAGAAATCCCAGGGTTGATCTCCCTCAGAATGGACTGGTTGGATCTCCTTGCAGTCCAAGGGACTCTCAAGAGTCTTCTCCAACACCACAGTTCAAAAGCATCAATTCTTCGGCGCTCAGCCTTCTTCACAGTCCAACTCTCACATCCATACATGACCACAGGAAAAACCATAGCCTTGACTAGACGGACCTTAGTCGGCAAAGTAATGTCTCTGCTTTTGAATATACTATCTAGGTTGGTCATAACTTTTCTTCCAAGGAGTAAGCGCCTTTTAATTTCATGGCTGCAGTCACCATCTGCAGTGATTTTGGAGCCCAAAAAAACAAAGTCTGACACTGTTTCTACTGTTTCCCCATCTATTTCCCATGAAGTGATGGGGCCAGATGCCATGATCTTCGTTTTCTGAATGTTGAGCTTTAAGCCAACTTTTCCACTCTCCTCTTTCACTTTCAACAAGAGGCTTTTTAGCTCCTCCTCACTTTCTGCCATAAGGGTGGTGTCATCTGCATATCTGAGATTATTGATATTTCTCCCAGCAATCTTGATTCCAGCTTGTGTTTCTTCCAGTCCAGCATTTCTCATGATGTACTCTGCATATAAGTTAAATAAGCAGGGTGACAATATACAGCCTTGACGTACTCCTTTTCCTATTTGGAACCAGTCTGTTGTTCCATGTCCAGTTCTAACTGTTGCTTCCTGACCTGCATACAGATTTCTCAAGAGGCAGGTCAGGTGGTCTGGTATTCCCATCTCTTTCAGAATTTTCCACAGTTTACTGTGATCCACACAGTCAAAGGCTTTGGCATAATCAATAAAGCAGAAATAGATGTTTTTCTGGAACTCTCTTGCTTTTTCCATGATCCAGCGGATGTTGGCAATTTGATCTCTGGTTCCTCTGCCTTTTCTAAAACCAGCTTGAACATTAGGGAGTTCACGGTTCACATATTGCTGAAGTCTGGCTTGGAGAATTTTGAGCATTACTTTACTAGCATGTGAGATGAGTGCAATTGTGCGGTAGTTTGAGCATTCTTTGGCATTGCCTTTCTTTGGAATTGGGATGAAAACTGACCTTTTCCAGTCCTGTGGCCACTGCTGAGTTTTCCAAATTTGCTGGCAAATTGAGTGCAGCACTTTCACAGCATCATATCAACACCAAGTATATTATTACTGGCTTGCACCATTTATATGCCAGCTCTGTGCTACTTTTATTTTCTTGGGCTCCAAAATCACTGCAGATGGTGACTGGAGCCATGAAATTTAAAGACACTTGCTCCTTGGAAGAAAAGCTATGACAAACCTAGACAGCATATTAAAAAGCAGAGACATCACTTTGCCAACAAAGATCTGTATTGTCAAAGCTATGTTTTTTCTAGTGGTCATGTATGGATGTGTAAGTTGGACCATAAAGAAGGTGGAGCGCCAAAGAATTGATGCTATCACATTGTGGTGCTGGAGAGGACTCTTGAGAGTCCCTTGGACAGCAAGGAGATCCAACCAGTCAATCCTAAAGGAAAGCAACTCTGAATATTCATTGGAAGGATGGATGCTGAAGCTGAAGCTCCAATACTTTGGCCACCTGATGTGAAGAGCCAGTTCATTGGAAAAGATCCTGATGCTTGGAAAGATTGAGGGCAAGAGGAGAAGGGCATGACAGAGAGTGAGGTGGTTGGATGGCAGCACTGACTCAACGGACATGAATTTGAGCAAACTCTGGGAGATAGTGAAGGACGGGAAGCCTGGCATGCTGCAGTCCATGGGGTCGCAAAGAGTCAGCCACAACTTAGTGACTGAACAGCAACTGTGCTAATAGATCTCAGCTGGTGCATGCAGGGAGAGCTAATTTAACTAATTCTGGCAACTGTGTCTTATTATACTTAAAGACTATTCCAGAGACAAGAGTCAGCAAAAGATGGAAATCTTTGATTTCTTTTTATTACGTTCATCACCTGTTTATTATTAAAGTAGCTTCTCACAGATTTTTACTTACATGCATATGTATGGGCATGATCTTTGATTTCTTAATACCTTTTTTGATGTGACTTTCATACTGCATTGAATATGATTTTAATATTTAAAGCTACACTTTTTCTTTCTTTTTTTTTTTTGCAACCTGACCCCTAATTGAAAGCCAAGTACTTCATTTACTATAATAGCAGTCAAAGATAGTTTTGACAACCTTCAGTTTTCACTTTGTCTGAGTAAGGTGCTGTTCCAATGTGCAAGCCTTGGCACACTGAATCCTCACATCCACCCTAAGGTAAGGAGTATTATTTCTATTTACCAGATGAAGAAACTGAGGCTCAGCCGGGGGAAGGCATCTGTGCAAGGTTGCACAGCCAGGAAGTGGTGGCACTGGATTTGAAACCAGATCCATCAGACTCCAAGAGCCCAGTGTCCTCTCTGCTATGCTGCACTGCTTCACAAAAACACGGCTTTATTCTCACGGCTGAGCCAGCTACCCTCTCTAGAGAAAAAGGCCCAAATCAGTTACACTAAGCTGTATGCCTTGGAAACCTTCCTCTCTCTCCTGGGCAATGGGCAGAAATAGGCCCATCACCTGATGCCCTGTTATCGTAACCTTGGCAGTTGTCAAGGGACTAATTCAGAAAAGAGGTGACCCAGCCCAGGTGATGGGCTTGTCCTTCCCACAGTTAGCTCTGAAGAGGCACTGAACCTTCTCCCCAACCCCACCCACATCTGGCATCTGCTTCTTCCCACCCTCACGTTCTACCCCTGAAGAGAGCTACAGGGTACAAAAGGACAGGAGTGCTGGCCAGGATGCATGAAAAGAAAACCTAGGCTCTGGACCTGGCTCTGTTACTAACATGCTGTGTAATATTAAGACCACACCTCTCTCAGTCCTTGCACATCCCACTAGCACAGTGAGGGACTTGGACTTAGTATCGTAAGACCTCTCTAAACCCTAGTGATCCATAGGTCTGTTTGCAGCAAAATTCCAAGCTGAAATGAAGAGAGATCCTGCTACAGGGGTCTCGAGTTTTTATTTTCAGGGACAGATATTTCCACTGGATCTGGTTTTATGTTTTTTCCATGTGGTTAACCAGTTGTCTCTGCCCACTTTGGAGAAGTCTGTCCTTTCCCCACTGGTTTGTCAGGCTACCTGTTGTTATGCATCGAGACTGATTTCCCTGCTCTTTCATTCCCTTGGTTCACTTGTCTATTGCTGCGAAACCGCATTATCTTACTGTTACTTTAGCATAAGTCTCAGTATCAGGTAGAGCGAGTCTTCCATCTTGGTCTTCAAAGTTACCTTGGCTATTTTTGGCCTTTTGTTCTCCCTCATAAGTACTAGAATCTGCATATCAGCTTTTGCAAAAAAACCCCCATTATGATTTTGATTGGAAGTGTGTTGCAATTAGAGGTTTGCTAAGAATTCACATGTATATGACATGGAGGCCTCCTGCCCATAGCTGCTCCTTTGAGAAGCAATGGAACCTGGCCTGGATTCCAAAATCAGACCTGGGACAGACTCCTAGCACTGTGATGAGCAGACAAACCACTTCATGTCTCCGAGTCTCAGTTTCCTCAACTGTAAAACAGCAGTGATAAGAGTGCCTACTTCAGGGGTGCTCATAAAGATTAAATGAGACAATACATAGGAGGCACTTGGCACAGTGCTGAGCATACAGTAGGTGCTCAATAAGCAGAACCTGCTGCTGGTAATGATTTCCCCTTCTGTTCCTCTCACCAAAACTGGTATCTGCTTCCTGGGTATTATTTTGCCAAGGAAACACCCAGTCTTGGAAAAAGTCGTGACTCGGGGGATTGATGGCACATGCAGCTCCCTGACAGCTCCCTGACAGCTCCCCACACCTTCCCCCGTGCTGCCCCATGAACTCAGGGTCCAGGGCTGCACTCCTCTGGTGGGCTCAGTGAGACATTGCGGGTGGCAGTTGGAGTAGGGCAGGGGAGGGCAGCAGGGGTCCAAGCCCCTGCAGGGGCCCTCAGTTCTAGACCAGATTAAGAGGGAACTGACCTACTGAAGCCCCTAGCTACTGGCCCAACGCAGATGGAAAGGACAGACAGAAAAGGGGAGACAGCTGAGATGACAGATGAAATGGAAGTAGACGAGGATAACATCTTGAATGAGGATGGACAGGCAAAGCCAGAAGCTTTTTGGAGGTCATCCCATCATGTTCCTGCCCTGCCCCCCAAGCTCATGGGTGCCCTAAGCCTTCAGATCATTTAGGGGTGGGTTGGAGATGGCTATGCTCACATAAGGTCTTCCTAGGGACAGACACTAACCCACCTGCTTCCCCTCCCCAGTGAGCCAGAAGACAGGCTGTGAGAGCCTCCAGAGAAGGATGGATGGAAAGGGTGTGTGTGGATACTCACCAGGAAGATGGAGGGCTCCGTCCTCAATTAATAACAGCAGCAGCAGCAAAAGCCACTGTCCGCCCATCGTTCTGCTGGTTGATAGTCCCAGAGGTCACTGGCAGGGAGTCCTGGTCCAAACCGAGGCACAGACAGCAGCTCCAAGACAGTGAGGAACTGCTGGCGCTGGTGCCACCTCCCACCTGCCTGCTGAGTGTCCCACCCCTGCCCTGGTGGTCCAGACTCCTTCCCAGCAGGCCCCAGGGGGCTTTTCAGGGCTGGCAGCCGTGCCGATGGGAGGGAATGAAGGGTGGAGTTTCCCATCAGCTGCAATCAGTGGGCCTCTGGGGATTCCCATTCCAACTGGTGACTGTCCCCGAGGCCCCTAATTGTCAGGGTACGCTGAACAGCCGGGCAGAACTCTGGGCCTTGCAGCCTTTCTTTCACTCAGGGAACCTGAGTCTCAGTCACATGGCTGATCTCATCAACTCCCAACTCCAGGGAGTTGAGCTCTGGCCATTTGATTTTAGAGCTGGCATTCAATCTTATCCTCTCCCGATTGCACCGATGGGCAAAATGAGGCCTGGTGACTTGCCCAAGAATGAGAGTCCATCAAGGCAGCTCTTCATAGTGTCCTCCACTGCCACAGCTTTGTCAGACTGCACTGCCTAGCTCAGGGACCTGCTGTGGCTCTCAGTGGTCTTACTGTGAAGGTCCCAAAGAGCTCTCACAGGTCCCAAGTTCTCTACCAGACTTCATTCACCTGACCCTCCAATTCCTCCTGCTGCCTTCCAGGAAGCTTCCACGCTCTTCTCCTCCAGAGAGCCTGCCAGGACTCACATTTCATTCTCCATTGACCCAAGAGGGAGTTTCCTGTACCTGCATGACTTGGTCAGTGGTGACCCCAGGAGACTAGAGCTCTCCAGAATGAGGACCAGTGTTTTATACCTTCAGAGAGAGAGAGAGAGAGCGTAGGTGTTTCTATCAGAGAGGCACTCCCAACCCTGAAGACCAGACTTTCACCCCCCAAACTTAGGACCCTAAGGCAGGAATTATCTCTCTACCATTAACTCAAAATTTTTCAGGCTGTAGATTCTCTCTCCCATTAGACTGGAAGCTCTGGGGGACAGTCAGTTACTCCCTCATCCGGCGAAAGAAGCTTTTGAGGGGGCAAGGCTGCCCCCAAAGGTTTGGAGGTCTACCAGTCAGACACATTGATCCCAACACAAAACTTTATTGTCAATACATGATACCTGGCCCCACCGGCCTCATCTTTCTCCTCTTGGTACTTGGGCTCACTTAGACCCCATGTAGTTCTGGTCTAGCAGGGGACCAGGGATGCCCATCCTGAGGGCAAATCCTGGCTGCCTTGGCCAGCAGCCCCTTGTGGGCTCATCCTTGCTGTAAGGCTCCCACTCTCATCCACCATCCTTCTCCATCCATGCTCCTCTGGACCTGGGGCTCAAGGCCCAAGACCTAGAGATACCGCTCCCTTCCATCCCCAGGCATCTGCCCAGGTGTAAGGCAGAGGATGGGCTCGGGCCAGGATGTGCCACATCATGCTGGCGACGCAGGAAGACGCAGCAGCTGGGTGTGTGCTCATGCCCATTGGCTCCTGTACTGCTCTCTCAGCGGCTGGCCTTGTGTTTGTTAACATTTGTGTTGGATTCCTGAACCTGCAAACCAAGAGGTCTTCGTGTCAATCCACCACCCCTGACATGGAAGATGCCCCCTTACTCCCCTCCTTCAGCTCAACAGCGGCTCATCCAGGTTTCCCAGGGAAGTCCTTCCCGTCTAACTCTTAGTCTCCTCTCTGACCGTGGAGCTCTCCTCTCAGGCCATAGACACCCACAAGGCTCCCAGGTCAGATGGGATGGGAAGCCGAGAAGGAAATGAAATATGTGGGAATGTGCTTTGTTCTATGGGGCTTCCCAGGTGGCGCCAGGGGCAAAGAACCCATCTGCCAATGCAAGAGATGTGGGTTCAATCCCTGGTTCAGGAAGATCCCCTGGAGGGGGGCATGGCCTTTTTCTCCCTAGAATTTTCCTCCCTCAGGAGGCTGCTCCTCTTATGTACCTGACAGGACCTGGGGGGTCCTATGCCCCCCCAGTGGACGTAAGCATCTGCCACTAAAAGCAGGAACTGAGCTGCTCAAGACCCCTTAAGAGGAAGCTTGAGGGTGCTGAAGACCAAGATGGCTCAGTGTGCGGAGCCCTACAGGAGGGGCAGGGCCTCCCAGAAAAGCTGGAATCTAACCAGATGGGCGGTGACTGCTGGGGTGCCTGGGAGTCTACGGGGGCAGGCCAGACCCTGAAAGAGTCAGAAACCTTGACTTAAGGGGGTGGTGGCTGGGCTGGGCGAGGTGGTCGGGTGAGCACTGACTGGGTAGGAGAGGGAAGCTGAGAAGCTGCACCTTTTTCCTGTTGACGAGCGCAGTGATCAAGTCTTGCTCGCGAGTCATCTCACGGATGTCCAAAGAGGACCTGCCTCCAAGGACATGTTCCACGACAAGTGCCTCTGCATCAGCTCCTCCTCCTGCTCCTGGTTGAAGCGGATGGAGCGGACCTCGTCCACTATCCTGAAGGTGGAAGGGTGAGTGCGTTCCGAGGGAGGGGATTGGGGGGCGGCCCTTCCATCTCTTCCCTGGGGTCCAGCCCCCTGCGCCCTCCCCACCTTGACTCTGATAGAGACCCAGGCCAAGGCTCAAGGCCCTTTGTGAAATTACAAGGAGGTATATATCCTGTACAGACAGGGTGGGGGGGAGCCTGGGCAAGTCACTTAACCGCTCTGGGTCCCAGGATCCCCATTATCAATGAGGGCATGAGGCCAGAAGAATCTGAGGATCCACAGAGCCCTGACTTGTGAGACTCGGGGGTTACCCCCAGTACCCGCCCTACATGTTGAGCTCATCGCGGATCTCCTTGTATTGCATCAGGTTCTCCTGTATCGCCTCAAGCACCAGGCAAAAGTTGTCGCATGTTCTTTCCGAGAGGTTTGTCAGGGGGCCCCCCATAAATGGCTCTTGGGGGATGCCAGACATCTCTGAACGGGCGACTGCACAGTGCACCAGCGGCAGCTTGTTGTTCCCATTTCCCTTATTGTCGTCTACCTGGGGAAGGGAGAATGGAGAGGGAAGGATAGCTTAGCCGGTACCCCCTCCCCTGGCACCTTCCTGCTTGACTTCAGGGGAGACGAGTCTCAGGATGTCAGGGTTCTCACGCCCCTCATTTCAGCTCCAACCAGTCTTAGCCTCCCTCCTTTACTGTGGGAGCTCAACTTGAAATACAGAAGTCTGTCCCTCACCTCTGAAAATTCTCACCCCTTTTCACAACTTAGTGCTTCCCCCATCATTCCCCTCCTAATAAATCCTACCCAGCAAACTTCTGAAACCCTAACTGCTCTCAGGCCACAGGCCACAGCCCTCAGCACTTTACACAATACACCCCACCTTTCGGAAGCTCTACCCCCGGATGAATAATACTATAGCTAATGTTCATCGAGTTCTTACTCGTGTCAAGTACTGTTCATTGACCCATGAAATCCTCATAATAGCCCTGTGAAGTAAACAGAATTATTATCACTTCCATTTTATAGAAGAAGAAATTGAGGTTTAGATTGGTTTAAATGCCCTAAGGTCACCCAGATGCTCACTTTCGAGTTGTCACAGAGAAAGATATCAAGGAACTCCACACGCTCAGAAGCCCCAGTTGGTGAGTTGGCACTCAAAGTGGGGATTGCTGCCTTCAGGCCTCAGGCTTGGCTTTCTTTATGCCCTCGAGTGTGTGAGCACACACACACACACACACACACTCTCTCTCTCTCTCTCTCTCTCAAGGTAGTGCTCATATACACTGTCCCCTTCCCCCCTCTGCCCTCCCTATCTCACTCACCTCACTGAAGGCTATGTGATGCTGTTGCCCCTGTTCTGCCTTCATCATTTGCTCCAGATTGGTGGTCACCACGACGACCAACAGGTTGATGCCAATGAAGGCACCGATGGTGATGAAGATGGCAAAGTAGATAGCGCCCCCAATCGCCACTCCGTACGCCCCTGTCTCCATCCTGGAGATGGCAGTCAGGGGCCCTATCACCTCCCTGGCCCTTTGGGCCTCAGTTTCTCCTCATCTACGAGATGGAGAAATTATCTCAAAGCCTCCTGGGACTTCTGCCGCCTCCCTGCTGCTGTGCAGATCTAAGGCCCGACTCCTGACTGTCCCCACAGCTGCTCTTGAATGAGCACCCACTGCTCTGCCAGACAGTGGGCCACCCTCAAGCCAGCCCTGCAAGGTGAGGATTCATACACCACCATTATCAAATTTAATCTATTGGCTGTACTTTTATCCTCTCATTCTTATTATAACTCAGGTTTATTATAGAAAAATCAGAGGGAAAATATATAGGAAAAAAAATCCCACCATTGTTAATACCTATTGCAAACCTCCCATAAAATATTTTCCCAAATAATAGCTTTCGCTCTCTTGCTACACACGTGTGTGTGTGCGTGCACACAATGTCAGTCTGTACTAATCCTAGAGCAACCCATGACATGGCTACATGTCGTATTATGATCTCCAGTTGGCACATGAGGAAACTGAGGCTCAGAAGGTTGCATGGCTAGAACAGTGGAGCACAGACTCAAAAGCTCAGGCCACCTTCATTGCACATTCCATGACCTGTCCACTGCCTATAACGTAATGGGTAAGGAGGGTAGAAGCCCCTTTACCAACTGGGCTTCTACTCTTACACGAGGAAGATAAAAGGAAATCAGTCAGTGGGACCCAGCCCCTGAAATGGCCTGGAAACAAGTAGGATTTGGGCTAAATGGAAAGAGGTAAAGAACAGAACCCAGGCAGCCCTCTACGGCCAAACATGACCTTGGACAGTGGGTCTCAAAATGAATAAAACGAGACCTTACGTCCCCAGGAGCCGAGGCAGTCTGGTGGGCTCCAGTGTGGACTGGGAGCTGCCTTGGGACCCTAGTGCAACCACAGACCTGCTGCCCGGCCCAAGGCCGAGCCGCCCAACTGCTGAGCATGAAAGGAGACTGCAGTCCACGAATAAGACCACAGCGGGACTTTGAAAAATGGAGTTTCATAGAGAGAAGGCTTCAAGTAGACTACAAAGCTAGAGGCCCCAGCCCCAGGAGTCTGCTTTTCTCCAGTTTAAAGCCCCAGGCACCACGCCCACCTCCTGCCACCCTCACCCCAAGTCCTGGAGCCCCACTCCCACCTGAGGCCCCTTCTCCCTCCCCAGGTGGTTTTTTCTGCCCCTGGATGCCCCAGCCCCTCCCCGCCTAGCTCAGCTGGACTGGGGGCCCGGAAGCCCCACGGG